>JACCEG010000046.1:420831-520354 GCA_014065205.1 Tuber brumale
TCCAATCTCAGAAAATGCAATATTTTTCTCCCTTAGGGCAACAATTTGCCCTTTCTCAAAGTCTGTGAGGTAACCTGTCTTTTGTGAAGGCATGGTTGTTGAGGGGTGGTTGATTGAGGGGGTGAGGTTTTTTGAGGTGTTGCTTGGTAACCACTGATCGGACGATCCCTTTTGTCCTAGTACTTTAGAACCGGATGGGCCTGATTCTCCCATCGATCACGTTATACATCTCTCTGCCTTAGGTACATTTTCAAAAATTCCCCTAAACACCCCCATCCTTACAATGGCAAGACACCTAGAGAACCTCTCTGTGAACAATAACAACCCTGGAATAAAAATAAATCCACCCGAAACTTTCCCCCAACCTCCTCAATTGGCCATAACTTAATACCCTCCTCCATCAACTCCAACAAGACCTATTGAAGAGGAAATGAGTTGAGAGAACAGTTCATACACCCCTGCTGGTGAGGCTTCTCTAGTTCCAACACGATCGTGGTGTTAAGAGGGCTATAGACAATAGTCGAAATTTAAAAGTTAGTAAATGTGAAATGAACGATGACCTTTCATATGATTTGATGGCTTTGCTTGGGTCTTACCCAATCATGTCTTCTCGACTAAGAAGTTCAAGCAAGCAAATGAGGTTTTCTCACTTTCGATCCAATAATTCAATTACCCTGCTGGACACACTCATTAATGCTAAGATGAGTGATTCAAGAGAGTAACTTACCTTAACCATACCACTACCAACACTCCCTACCTCCGCCATCCCACACTGCATACTCTCTCACTCTCACAACAGCCAGGAAGAAATTCAGAAAGAAGACTCTTACCATCCGCTAATAATATATACATTTTTTTTTCCTTTTTTTTTTTCCTTTTGTTTTTAGTGCGTTAGGTAAAATAACTGGTCAACTACCGAAGTAGGGCATTAGATTGTCCAATTGGAACGGAAAATAACCAAAATTTTGAAGGGGGTAAGTGAGCGCTTTTATTTTTGTGACCAGATAAACCTGTGAGGAGTGATTAACCATGGATTTTGGAAGAAGGAATGACGGCTGTTGTGAGAGCATGAGAGCTTGCTGTGCTGTAGATGAAGAAGAGAGGGGGAGGAGTGGTGGTTGAATGGGCTTTTATAGTCTGGAAAGGTGAGAGGGTGAGACAGTTTCGTATCACATGGCAGGAGCCTGTCCTTTGTGGGGTTTGTAGGACTGTCTTATATTCGCATGTCCTGGATTTCCAAAAGGGGCTTGACGGGGCCGCCAGAGGAGTTGCGATGCCAAGGTTGGGATATTGGATATAGCTGTGCCAGCATGGAATAACTGTATCTGCTAAGGTGCAATGTTCAGAAGGCTTGGGGAGCCGAAAATCCATTGCATAAAATCTGTAGGATTTTGACATATCTCCTCCCTGTGTTAGGTCAATATCATTACTGGGGTCTGTGAGTTCATGAGCTTTTCGAGATTCCTGATTTTCTAGAATTAAGCAAATCGCCTGACCTAGCAAAGTTCTACTTCCTGTGTAGGCCTTGGGTTAACTCTAATACGACAAATTTAGGAAGGCAATGCATATCCGCACTAGGGAGAATAAATTTCTGCAGCGAAAGGATGAATTGTAATTCACACGTTTGGGGGTTTTCTCAATCGCACTGTCTCACGTGTCTCTTATTGCATTTCTGCGTAAGGAGGAGGGTACACAGCCACCCAGAAATTCCTAGCCGGCATATGCATAATCGGGCAGATTATGGAGGTCCGCTAAACTATGATCTGATGGAGAAGACCTAGTACTCGATATAATTTGTAACACCATTCCAGTTATCGGTCATGATCACTATCAGATCGTGGTCGAGTATAGTCAATCTTCGTCAATTTTGGTCCAGGGTGATTGTTTCTACATATCAAAATGTCAGTGTTTATACTAACGCCGTATGTTGCATAGCCATCAAGACATCTGCATCTATAGCGTGATCGATCATGATTGTGCGAACACGGCGAAGCAATACCCCTAATCAAGCGAACTGATTACATCATGAGGATTACATCATGAGGGTTATGCTGGACCAAGGTGTGACCGAAGAACCTCTAGTATCAAGGTGACCGGGTATGATCTGGTCGAGCAACACTCAGTCATAATCTTATCGCATCCGCGACTGTTACTCAACCTACAGCACCCACTGACCAAGCTCTCTGGGTTCACTCAAACTATTTAAATCATTTGTAAGTATCCACAAAGTCTACGGGAGACGTTTGGCAAAGGCAAATGGAAACCAGACAGAGTATAGAAATCTAGTTCACTGGTTTTGAAGTCATATTAATGTATGGGGTTGAGTAAGGCCTAGAGAGAAACTTACCATAAATTTACTTTAATGAAACCCAGCTGTAGTACCAGTATATTCACGCTGACTCCCTCGGCGGAGATGCAACAACTAGTGTATTCCGCGACTAAGTGGGCCATACTCAGGTTAGAGCAATCCAATATTTTAAACCCCAATTAATATCCGGATAGGACTAGTGTATTATTGCTAAGGGTAGTATTCATAAGCGGGTAATTCGGGCTGGGGTTTGCCAGAAGTTGGCTCCACTTTCTTTTCTGGTCGAGGCTGGCCAGACTCCGGATGTTAGAAACATCTATATTAGGAAGCGTAAGCCCGCCTTAGTGGAATGCGCTAATGTTGGAAGCTTTCGTTTCATATATGTTTCCTTCCTTAATGCCTTCCTTTTTTCTTTTCTTTTTCTTTTGAGCTTCATCAGACAGATCAAGGGACCATCTCGACTTTCAATCCAAGCACCCGATTCTCTCCACCTTAAGACTCTCCCTTCAGTGTAAAACCTCCAATCCAATTACCACCCCATTTTCAACAGGACCCTTATCTCCGTTTTCAACATCAGATGTAGGAAACGGTAGCTTCTAGGAATCATGGTGACCTCATGGTATCCGTTCGGTCTGGACATTCCGAGATGAGGACTTCGCAAGTATGCTCGGCTTGGGAATGAGTCTGCCCGACATTGGCCGATCATACGTCGTGACTACTAGATTCATGTAGTATATTAGACCGCATTCCTGCCGGAGGCTGAGAGGGTGAGCGATGTTCTTTGAAGGGAGGTATTTTGCAACATCAAATATCTTTACCCTTCCGAGTGATTGACCATGATATTCCTGATTTTGGGATGTTTTCAGGGCATACATTGCTATGGATTAAACGGGACATGAGAATGTGCGTCAATAGACTCTGTGCCTGCATGACTATGAAGTAATTTACTGGGAAGCGGCTCTCCACCAGGATGCGGCTCAGCATGGCAACCAAGGAAAAATTGACTCTACATTTAATTATCTACATAGGGGATGATAATATGACTTGGGAAATGATTTAGGCTCTGTTTGGCTTGGGCTATTTGTGAATTTGTAAATTGAAATACAATTTTAGAAAATTCCAATTGAGGTTTTAAAAAGTAAGGTTGTGTATTTTACCTGATTTATATTGAATAGAATAACATACTACTAGGCAATTTTTAAAGTAAGCGGAACACCAAAAATACAAGTTATGCGGTACAGATATAACCTAGGATTGGCGGAAACCGAATTTTCTTAAACTTATATCTGTAGTTTATGCCCTTGGCGGTCTTACTTACACAAGCTACGAGGGTATGGATAACTTATATCCCAATTACTTTAAAAATCGCCAAGTATAAAGAAATAATATTATGTCACATGCTTAGAAAAATAACATTTCTAAACTGTGTTTTGCCTAGTGCCTATATAAAGTGTGAGGCAAACTATTGATTCAAAATGCATTTTGAATTCAGTAATGGATTATGCCAATCTGAGCTTTAAAAATACTTTTCAATACAGAGAATCAGAATATGTGGCTGATTCTTCATGGCAAGAAATACCTCTTGCTATATAGTATTTTTAGGGCATGTTGTTAAAGTAAGGGTTCAATCTTTGCAGGTTTTGTAAAAATATGAATATATTGTAACAAGTAGTTTATATCATATATGGTGCCAGCTGTCTATACTGTTTACAAAATATTTTGCAACAGGAGATGGCTTGGCATCAAATATTATGTACATAGATTCAACTCTCATCTAGTTTATAATTTTCGAAGTTGTTGTCAAGCTACAGTAATTTTCAAAAATGTTTATACCTTGTCAATAATTGAATTTAACATCCCTCCTGTGGAAATAAATATAAATTGATTAACCATCCTATAAATTTCAAGAGAATCAATCATTTAGCACTTTTCTACTTTATTTCTAAATGCTCATGATATAACCTCTTGGATGATAATCGATTTAAGTACTTGTAATGAATACAGGTTACTTGGTTACTGATATAAGGATCTAAGGCAGATAAATTGAGAAGGCTTGTAAGGCCAGTTTTGTTAGGCTGGCAAGGTTTTTATGTTATATTTTATGCTTGATTTCAGGTATTAATTGATGCATAAGGTATTTGGTTTGTTTAGGCTACAGGATAGCTGAAAAGGATGTATTTAAAGACTGCCATCCTCCTAGAACTTAGAGAAAGAAGACTTTGACAGACACACTTCTGAATACAGGTATTGGAGTAGTTACTTCTTTTCAGTTTGCACTCAGAGTAGTTATCGAGTCTGGGACTTGAGGAGCTAGCGATAGAGTACTAGACGGCTGTTCTGTAAACCTACTGCAATCTCCTTCAGCTATATTTATATCCCACCTCTGGAGAGTTTGAGTATAGCTACTAATAACCCTATTAAAATACACTTTGACAGGGTCTCCTTGGTACACCCCGACGAATATGTGAAATTTTTTTAACTTCAACTCAGTGTTGATTTAAGAAGTGTAAGGTAGAGGAACATTTACCTCAGTCCCACAACTGGTCACTCACTATAGGCAACAGGTTGGAGACTCGATTTGGTAGACAGATCCCACGAAAAGACATTGCTATGAAGAAAAGCAAAGTATCACAGGCTGCAGATTCCTCATTCAATGAAGTAGCTCAGGAACTAGCTACAGAGCTGAAACAAAAGGTATCTTTTGACCTACCTGGTAAAGGCACCAAGACTCACAGAGAATTCCCAACCACATCCATGAAGGGAACTAGTAGCAGTCAAATGGGAAATAATCTAGATAGTGATCCAGACAGTGATTCAAATGGTAAATTTGACAATATGTGAGATTATCAATCAGGAAGTGAAAAACACATAGCAGAAGAAGGTGAATCCAGTGAAGCAAAAACAGTACCTACAACTACAGTAAAACTTACCATCAAAGTATCACAGCTTGACCCATTTAGTAGTAAAAGAAAGATCTTGAACCTGAGGCTTGTGAGTACTGGTATAAGTCTACACAGCTCTATTTACAGTTACATGGAGTAAACTCCAAGAGTGAAAGATCAAGAAACCATTGAATCCTCAAGACAACAGGAATAAGAAATGAAGTAGCATTCCAAGAAGCAAAATACCTCAGTTCAAATTTCAAAAGAGATGAACTAGGAGAATGGCTACTCCAACAATTCCAAACATCATATCAGAATGAGGAACTCTACCTAAAGTTCCAAGAGGTCAAGCAAGTTACTAATGGACATGGAGAGAGGATCAACAGGATCACCACCAAAATGATTATATATATATCAGTCATGTCTACTCAAAGGTACCATATCTAATAATACTTTCCAGTAAAGAGTTTTCAAATGCATGCATCCAAAGTTACGATTGGAAATAAAGGCATGGTTTAATCAAGAAACTGAGACTATACAAGAACTTATAATTCATGCTAAAAAGATAAATGCCATTATTAGGAAAAGGTAGAGCCTAGAAAAAGCCATTGCCAGAAAAACAACAGAAAAACACTAATCCAAAACTGGAACACAAAAGTAAAGGAAAATGGAGAGACATAAATAAAAAGAATGATATGACCAAAGGCTTCAAGGACTCCAAGGATCCAAAGAAAATGAAAGTAGTGGGGTTCACATGTGGAGATAAAGGTTACATTGTCAGAAATTGCCCAAACAAGAAAGAGGCAAGTAAGAAGAAAGCAAGCACGAAGGAGGTATCTGTGAACAGTATAGAGAAGCTTAGCGACACTGATAATATCTATGTGAACTCTGTGGAACTTGAAGTATGTGCCTCCACAGTCAGTACCAGACTCAAGTTAGTGAAACCAGAAACAGCACTTGAAGGAACTCTAAACATTAAGGGCGAAGAGGCAAGATTTCTTTTCAATACTACTGCTATAAGAGTGGATATACTTAGCATTACTTTCCCTACTACCCATGCAATACCTTGTAAAGAATGGGAAATACCTACTACAATTCATATGGTAAGTAAAGGAGCATGATAGACAGCCATTGAGGAATGACTTTTAGACATTACGATAGACAGTATGAAAACTACCAACAACCTCGTGATGCAAGGAAATCTGGCAAAATATGATGTCATTATCAGAATTCCTTTCCTCACAAGGAACAATACATACACAGAATGTACAGAAATGTTTATCCACTTTACTAAGTATAAGGTGTAAGTTCATTGCAAACTAACAAGGGCAATATTAAAGACCGCTGGGGTTAGGACTGAAAATATTATGGACAAATATGCTAAACTCTTTTCTGAAACTATGGCAGAAAGACTGCCACTATTGAGCGTGATAAAAAATAAGTTTAGATTATATTAGGCATATGGAAATCTGGGACAATAAGTACACACACCTCACAGTAGAGTAATGGTACACAGACTCTTAATTTACCGAAGTCAACAGCGACCTCTATCCCCTTGATGGGGCCTGCATGTCATTAGCCAGATATTTGAGAGTTGAGTCCCATAACTAAAATGCCACATCAAAGGAGCACCCTTCATAATACCATATACATTGCAGCTATCTGTTCGACTGCATGGTGTTCTCCGAATAGATGAGAGGGGACCTTTAGTGACCACGAGATGTGGAACAGAAGATGTCCATTATAGGAGCATTGAGATAATAGGCTTCAAGGTAAGGCTTGCTGATTATGGGCCAAAGGTGAGAGAATGTTTTCGGAGAAATACTAAAAGAAATTGTCTTAGTCATAGAAGCTATTGAGGATATACCGAATCCACCCATACTCCCCTAAAATCTGCTGTAGGTTGGTCAGTACTAGTAATAGGACTTCTCTACAAAGGCAGGCAGACCAAGGGCAAGTATGCTTAGAGAGGAGGATCTAGATAAGATAAAGACTCTTAAGATATTGACTCGTTGGGCTTGGGCTTGCGATTGGCACTAGATGGCCCAGCATGAAACTGATCACTTCATGACCAAAGAGACTACTGGGATGATTGTAAATAAGACTAAAGTAATATAATAGTCTATGTGGATAACAAAGTTGAAGACCGCGGTTGGGTTTAACACATAGGGCAGTCATCTAAATAGAGGAATACAATTCTCTGACTACGAAAGGGTGTAAGAAGTTTCAGGGTTAAACATGGTTCGCACTTATAAAATTCCGGACAGTTACGTATCAAAACCAGAGTGGTACTTCAGAGGCACAGTAGCTAGAAGTAGTCCTTGAATACTCAGGCGCAGGATATAAATATCTAAGAGCCTTCCAAGCTTTACAAGCATCATCAAGCATCAGAAAAGAGATCTTATCAAGATAATGTTGTTCTACATTTCAAAGCTTTACTTTACCTAATTTTATCAAGATGAGGATTCCACGAGAGATTCTTTGAACAAAGATCCTGTCCTATATCCCTTAGTTATATTAGAGCTTGGCATCCGCCTAACCGTATATTGATAGTTCTCCTGTTACCAAGACTTACTATATGAACTGTGAGTTTACTTCAAACACTGCCCTCTGTTCTCGCTTGGATTACATTTTCGAAGCACCTCATACTCCCATTTACATCCCTACAGTTGAAGAAATATTCGACCTGGAGCTGTCAGAAATCACAATTATGTAAACCCCCCAACAAATGCCATTCAAAATACCTTTTCAGATCCCAACGAGGGCTGAATTCAGTCACATATATTGTGCAGGGCTAGGTCTAATTGTAGCCACCTCTAGGGAGATGCAGTAAACGTCGGGCTATTGGGCCTTGATCAGTAGCAAGGTGGTAACTAGTGAATTAAGGTCCGGAGGCTTTGGCCGAGGTTGTTGAACAGGCTTCTTACTATATTGCGACTACTAAAGTGTTCAAGATGTTTAGTGGATCTCAACTAAAGATTGTTGAAGCAGACTGAAGGGAGTAACTATTCAACCAAGTATATTGAAAACTCTGTCAGCTGAAGTCTGCTTCTTCTAATGTGGAGAATAGCAGTTCTTAAATACATTTCTTAGGCTACCGGGAGCCGCCTTGTGATAACATATAAGACTCCAAAATGGTAGCCTTGAAACCAAACATAAAACATATAGAGTATTAAACCGATACTGGAAACCAAACATAAAATATGTAGAGTATCAAATTGATACTCAAAACCAAAGAGAAAATATATAGAGTATCAAACTGATACTCGAAGCCAAACATAAAATATATAGAGTATCAAACCGATACTTGAAACCAAACATAAAACATATAGAGTATCAATCACTATATTTTCAGGCTAGAGGAATACCTCATTTCCTGAAACAATTTCAAAACACAATCAGTATCAACTGATACCTGAAAATTCTAAACCTGTAACCTGTACTGGTTACACCCGGAAAACAAAATAAATCTGTTTTTTCCACACATAGTAAGAAAATCCTTAATCCTCGCTATCATAATCAGAATTCAAATAAGGATCCCAAAAACCTTTATCAACTGTGAGTATATCTGAATAGCTCTCAAGGTCATCCTTAGTAGGAGAATAATACATAGTAATAAATGCAGAAAATACCATAGGAAACTCATCTCAAGGCATGTTATCTGTCCACCATGCCTGAATCAAATCCATCGCATGTTCTGACCCTTCCACTAGTTTCCAACTATTCTTGCTTGCTAGATATCCGTTCGAACTAACTAAGAAATATCCCTTACCATATCGTTCCGTATAATCGAGGACTGTTTGACTTTCCCATAGCTGTTCTTCATTGATGAGGATAGGTGCTGGTTGCGTAAATGTTCGTCCTGGGAACTGAAAATCATCGCTAGGGTGGTAAGGTTTGACTACTGAACAGTGGAATACTCCTTTCTTATGTCGGTACATTCTTGCATCAAGGCTAACAGTATAGTTCTATGTATGTTCATCAAATTTGAGTACTGTAAATGGGCCTTGCCAGCATGGCTGTAATTTCCGAGATCTGCCGGATTCTGTTGCAAACTGGTCTCCAAAAACCATAATCCTTTCCCCAATGTCGACAAGCTTTTGTGAGTTCTTCCTCTTAGCTGCCACTCTGTTTGATCTTGCTCTAGCCAATCGTAACAGTTGGTATGCCGCATTTCTGATCTCCTGGTATCCATTGTAGAAATCAGTGAATGTGGGTACTGTTGTAGAGTTGACTTTATAGGTATCAAGTCGTTGGCATTCTTGTCCATACACGGCTTTGTATGGGGACATTCCTATAGTATCGGAGTGACCTGCATTGGAGTAAGCTGTAACTTCAGGGAGGGAGGGAAGCTAATTGGACTGGCATGGGTTACCAACATTCCTTAATGCTGTTTTCAGTTCCCTGATCTTCCTTTCCGCTTTTCCATTGGTCTGGTAGTGGCCAGGTGTAGCCATAATATGATCAACTCCCAGGATCTTCAAGGTTTATTTCAAGAATTGCGAGGAGAATCCGGGATCAGCATCACTAACGATTGACGTAGGTATTCCATGAGGCGTACAGATATGGTGCTGGAGTAATTCCATTGTCGACATCGCAGTAGCATTCACTGATGTCGGTATCAGCCAGCTGAAACCAACCGCTCTATCCACTAGAACCAAGACTGAATCATGGCCTCTCAGCATCGTGAAAGGTCCCATGAAATCGATAGTATTGCTTGAAAATATCTCGCAGGGAAAGTGGTGCGAGAGGCCTTTGCTCATGGGTCAAGTAGTTCTTTCCCAATTCAGTTGATGTATGTCACACTGCTGAATATAGTCTTTAAAATCCTTTCCTCATCTCTGGCCAGTAGATGTATTCCATTGCATACCGGAGATTTTGATAAGCACTATGGTGTCTCTTGTTGTGTATTTCCCCTATCATCAGCTCTCTCAGCATTTCTCCATTTACTCCTCGCCCTTTCGGAATGTATAGGCAATCTTCTCCTCCTCTTATGGTAGCCTCGAGTAGTCCATTACATATACTATAATGTTGCATCATTCCGTTATATCAAGTGTGGTTGGAATCTTTCGCTAGCTGGTACATAAGGTTACTTCTATAACCTTTGATCATCTGTTCCCTCCAAATGTTTTTCATATCATCCACTCCTTGAATGTTATCCCTTTCATCTACCACTCTTTCTAAAACAATTACCTCGTTTTCTTCATCAAGTGTGGCATAGACTTTGTAGAGCTCTCGTTTCTTTTGAGGTAGGGAGAGTGGTTCCACTACCAGAATCCCGTTCAGGTATGCGAGAGGTCCTCCATAGAGGGGCTCATTTTGGGGATACTCAGGGTAGTTAGGATCGTAACCTTTGGGAGAGCCACATCCTCATAACCGTTTTACACACTCCGTGATGGCTCGATTATCGAGGCGGGGGCGTAGTGAATGGGTATGTTCATCACTGTGATCATCATTGGTATTAGCGGAAGTTTCGATAATCGGTGGGCTGCTGCAGGATGAGCCTGTGTAGGTCTTCATCTTAGGTTTTAGTTCTTCATGGTCTGGACAGAAAGGTACATCGCACAATGCCCAATGCATTGAAGCATGTTCAAGTTCCTCCTCACTCCGACTACTAGTATAACTTCGATGGTCTCCCCAGTCATGTAGGGGTGTACTATTTCTGTAATCGTGTGCATCTAGCTGTGCGTGCTCCCGGCTGTAGTTGCTTTCCCATTCTGAATGAGCACCAATGTGCTCCACTGGTAGGGCTTTGAATCGAGACATTTTGTGTTCGTTAGTAGGTTCTTCGCAAGAAAGAAACAATGAACTAGGTGAGGCAGGAGGTAAATCATGTTCTTGTATGGGATCCTTTGCAGTATGTGGGTAATCATCATTCTCATCATAAAGACGGGATAATACATCCGCTAAATAGTTCTATTTTCCTGGTCTGTACACTATTTTGGTGTCGCATTTCCCAATGAACTCTCTCCAACGCAGTTGCTTTTTGGTCAGTTTTCTCCTGGTTTGGAGCTACGTCCGAGGTAGATAATCTATGATGATAGTAAACTTGCTTCCTGCAAGTATATGGTGAAATGCCATCAGCGCATCAACTATTGCTAGGGCTTCCTTGTCCGTTGTGCCACAATTCATTTGGGCATTAGAGAATTTCCTGCTATGAAGCGAAGCCAGTCTGGCATTCTCTGGTGTTTTTCCTGGTCCTACCCATACTCCTACCACTGGGTTGGATGCATCGGTTATTAGCCATATTGGGAGTGACGAATCATATTTTAATGGTTCCATAACCTTGTGTTTTGAAACACTTCGCTTAACATTCTCCATAGCTTGGTCTTAGGTGTCGGTCCATACAAATTCTGCAGTTCTGGTGAGTTCCGTTAGGGGTGATGTAATGGTTGCAATTTGTGGCAAATACTGACTGATGTAGTTGACCATTTCTAGAAATTCCTGTAACTGTTTCTTAGTCTGTGGCGTTGTCCATTCTTCGATCTTCGCTATTTTCTTCCCGTGCTGGTGAGTCTCCCTTGTCATTGATAACATGGCCTAAAACCTCTATGCTCGTGGTGAGGATTTCTGATTTCTTCCTACTGGCATAGAATTGTGCTTCCTTTAGTTTATTGCAAATTATGGATATGTGTTTCAAATGTTCAGACTCTCTATCGGAAAATATGAGTATATCATCAATATATACCCACATAAAACGTCCAAAATAGGGGGCGAATATATCGGACATGATGCGCATGAAGGTTCGTGGAGCATTCATATCTCCTTGTAGCATTACTTTGCTAATAAAACATCCAAATGGTGTTTTGAAAGCATTCTTGCTCACATCCTCTGGTTCCACTATTGTTTGGAAGTAGGTATCACTAAGATTGATCTTGCTTCGGTATCTAGCCCTTCCTAGAGCATTTAGGATTATCATTTGGTTAGGAATGGTTTCAACATCCTTAATCGTTATCTCATTCCAGCCTGTGAGGTCCACCTGTGGTCTCATGTATTTCTTATCCTTCTTTTCCTGAGCAAACATTGGAGCTACCGAAGAAACTGCTTGCTGCGCGATAATTCCTGCTTTCTCTTTTTCTCTCCGCCATATACTCAGGGCTGTTGCCCATCATTGAGGTATTGAGTAGGTGGGTAATGAGTGCTGCTCTTTCCCTGGTTGTAGGTCTATCTTGTGATTGATCTTTCTTAGAGACGGTAGGTTTTCAGGTATCTCCTTTGGCAATACTTCCAGGTGTTGGTCTGTGATATCCTCAGTACTAATCACTGGTGCTCAGATCATGCCGGTACTAGGTGTACAAACAATTCACATGTTCTGCTTTGGAAACGGAATTGCTAACTTGCCACATTCGATTTGAGCTTGATGTTGTTCCAGAAATGGCATTCTTATAAGTGCATCGTATTTTGCTAGGTGGCCAACCAACATCATGGTTCTTGGTGCGCTCAGCTTTCCTGCAAATATGTTGACTGAATATTCTTTATGACCCTCAGATCATGATCCTTTTATAGCGAGGTGTATTCTGATCATTGTCTTCAAATCCTGACAAGGAATTTCCTGTGTAGTCACCAAGGTTGTACTAATCAGATTTGCTCCTATTGATCCGGTATCAAACAGGACTCGAGCTTCTTTGCCATTGATATGTATCATTCCTTCGCGAGCATCTAGAGGTTTGACATTCGTTGGTCTAGCGGCCATGGTAATAATGTCTTCCTCTTCTTCTTCTACTTCCATACCATTGATAAATACCTCTTCCGCTAGTTGTTCCAGTTCCACTCTGTTGGAGGTGACTTCTTTTTTCACCTTAGCCTTGCCCTTGCTTTTCCCCTCACCATCTTTGCTAGGACAGTCTTGTGCTAGATGTCCTTTACCTCTGTAAGTATAGCAAAGACCCTTTTCTTTTCATTCCTTAGGTTTGTTGTGAGACTTGTGGTTCATTTTCTACTTGTCCTTATATCCTTCTTGTCTTGAAGTGGATTTTTTTGCCAGTTTCTCAAACCTTTCCTTCCCATAAGCGCCTGTGCTTTTCAGGATAGCATCTATGCTTTCTGTATTTTGTATAACTTTCATAGCAGTATCTGTTTCAGCATACTGTAATTCCACTTCTTGATGTAGCCAAGGGTGCATGCTTTTAAAGAACTGTTGAACAAAGGCATAATCACTTATGGTGTGGGCAGGTAGGCATGATTGGAGGATCAGCAAAGCGCTTGCATTGGTTGATATTCTGTGTATCTTGCCATTATACACTTGCGTGATTTCATGGAATTTGCGGTAGGTATCATCTTTCTGTTTCGACAATTGAAATCATTCTCGCAAATCTCCCTCCAAGCCTTCTCCGGTCTTGTCTTCAACTCAATACTTAGCTGCTTGGAAGGCTGCTTCATGATCTCGACCTTCAGTATAGAGGATCCAATAGTTCGCTCCTCTTGCTTCGCTTGCTCATAGTCCATTTAGGCGTAGATATAACTGTACTGAGTTATACTATCTATCAAACACTTCTAGTATGAGATCATCTCCTTCACCAGTAAACTTACTAGGTGAAGTTACCTTCATGCTAAGTTAAGCCATAACAACTGGGTTAGGCTTGGGAGTTGGTGGTCTGGGGACCTCTGGTCTTGGGGGCCACTGGCCCCATGGGTCCTGCTTCTGAAGGCATATCATCTGATCATTCTTTGCAATCAGAGATGTCTAGATCATTGCTTGGAGGTGCTGGCAGTACCTGTATATCTGTAGGGTTTCTCAGAGATTCTGGATACCCTCTGGGGGTAGTAGTTGGCGGTTCTGGTGATTGTTGCGATGCTTCTCCTGTGGATTGTTGAGCAGCATCTCTTGCTAACTGCTGAGCAGCCGCGTCGCTTGCTGCTTGCTCTTTTGCTGGAGTCTTTGTTAACCGTCCTTTTGAACCCATACGGTGCTGTTTGGAACCTTTCTCAGGGCCCTTGCCCTTGCTTAGTCCTGTAATACCTTGTATCTTGATAACTTGCTGTAGTTAAAAAAGGTTTAACCGCCTCTGGGGAGACACAGTAAATGTAGGCCAATTGGGCTTTGTTCTGTACCAAGGTGGTAACTAGTAAATTAAGGTCCGGAGGCTTTGGCTGAGGTTATTAAATAGGCTTCTTACTGTATCGTGACTGCTGAAGTCTTTGAAATATTTGGTGGATCTCAACTAAAGATTCTTGAAGCGAACTGAAGAGAGTAATTGTTCAACCAAGTATATTTAAAACTCTGTCTGCCGAAGTCTACTTCTTCTAATGCGCAGAAAAGCCGTTCTTAAATACATTTCTGGGGCTACCAAGAGCCTCCTTCTGATAACATATAAGACTCCGAAATGGTAGCCTTGTAACCAAATATAAAACATATAGAGTATTAAACCGATACTGGAAACCATGCATAAAACATATAAAGTATCAAATCAATACTCCGAACCATACATAAAATATATAGAGTATCAAACTGATACTTGAAACCAAACATAAAACATATAGAGTATGAAACCCTATATTTTCAGACTAGAGGCACTCCTCATTTCCTGAAACAATTTCCAAACACAATCAGTATCTACTGATACCTGAAAATCCTAAACCAGGAACCTGTACCGGTTACACTAATCTTTATCTGTACTTCAACTGAGTCTGGAGACTTCCTTGAGTGAAGTACCAAGTACTCTATCCAGTGGGAAATAGATACAATTGGCCAAGAACCCACCAGTGCTTCGTCTTGTACCTAAAAACTCATATATGTATTTCAAGTACATTTTAAACCTTCAGAAAAGGGAAATCCAGCTTTCAAACTCTAAATCGGATTGCCCCAACCCTTCTATACCATCTCTAAAAGAATACGAGTTGTGCCCTGTATAATATCTCAAATTCCTGAAAGGTTTTATAGGAGAAAGAGAATATTGGTGTGAGGTGCCAGACCGAGAACCTAACAATACATTGTTAGGGTTAAGGTTATCGAATAAACTGTTCAACAGGATAGCATTGGTACCACAGCGTCCGACGAGGAGAATACCAAAGGAAGAACCCATGGATAGCAGGCGAGATGAATCGCCAATGGATGATTCAGCATAAGGGAGTCAATCTCCAGCATTACTAGTTGACCCTCGATTCTAGAGAGCAATTGTATCCTCTTCTCCGCGTTCTTCAAGTATGGCAAGTACCGACTAGATATCACGGGCATCAACACCGAAGACCTGAGACTACTCTCCAAACCAAGGCAATTTAACTAGTGGTCTGGGGCTAACCTTAGGTGGAATTAGACAAGATATCATTAGATCTCTCGACTAAGCCAATATTGCCCTCAAACATTTGAAGAGAGTTACACAAGATAATACCATAAAATTGATTAAGGTACAAGAACAGATGGCAGATGGACAAGATATACATGGCAATGACATCACAGTATTGTTGATGTGGCTGGCAGGAGTAGAATGAGAGGTTAAGGACATACAACGGAAATGCAATGAGAACTTGTACAAAAGGTTGAAGTCCAAGACAGGTGTCAACAAGAACATGAGGAAGTAACCATCAGGTTATGTAATCGGTACTGGTTACTAGTTTAGGATTTTTAGGTGTGAGTGATACTATTTGTCTTTTGAATTGGTTTCAGGAAACGAGGTGTGCCTCCAGCCTGATAGTATAGAGTTTGATACTCTATATGTTTTATGTTCGGTTACGAGTATCGGTTTGATACACTATATGTTTTATGTTTTGTTTCGCATATCGGTTTGATACTCTGTATGTTTTATATTTGGTTTCATGTGTCAGTTTGATACTCTATATATTTTATCTTTTGGTTTCAAGTATCGGTTTAATACACTATATATTTTATGTTTGGTTTCGAGTGTCAGTTTGATACTCTATATGTTTTATGTTTGGTTTCAAGGCTACCGTTTTGGAGTCTTATATGTTATGAAAACAAGGCTTCTGGTAGCCTAAGAAAGTGTATTTATGAACCGCTATTCTTCACGTTAGAAGAGGCTGACTTCGGCAGAAAGAGTCTTCAATATACTTGTTAAACAGTTACACACTTCAGTTTGCTTCAAGCATCTTTAGTTCGAGATTTACCAAACATCTCGCCGACTTCAGTAGTTCGGATACAGTGAGAAGTCTATTCAACAACCTGGGCCAAAGCCTTGGGACCTTGTTTCGCTAGTTACCACATTGGTACAGAACAAAGCACATGAACCCAATGATTACTGCATCTCCCAAGAAGCAGTTATTTTTTTTAACTTCAGCAAATTATCAAGATAGAAGATGTTACAGTACCAAGGAAGGGCAAGGACCCAGAAAAAGGTTCGTAGCAGCACAACAGGGATTCAAAAGGACAGTTCACCAAAGTTCTCGCAAAGGAGCAAGCGACAAGCGCCGCAGCTGCTCAGCAGTTAGCTAGAGACGCTGCTGAATAGTCAGTAGGAGAATCATCACAACTAGCACAAGAACCGCCAACCACTACCCCAGGAGGGTATCCAGAATCACCGAGAAAGCCTACAGGTACACAGGTACCTCCAGCATTACCCACCAACTATCCAGATAGCTCTGATAGTGATAAAGGATTAGACAGTTTGTCTTCTGAAACAGGACCCTCAAGGTCCGCAGCCACCACACCAGAGGTCCAAAGACCACTGACACCCAGGCCTAACCAAGTTGTCATGGCGAAAATCAGCATCAAGGTACCTTCGCCTAGTAAGTTTGCTGGTGAAGGAGAAGACCTCTAACCAGAGGCATTTGATAGATGATATAACTCAGTACAGTTATGTCTATGACTGAATAGACTACAGACTAGCGAGGCTGGAGGAGGAAACTATTGGATCCTCTATTGTGAAGGATTAGCTCAAGAAGCAGCTTTCCCAGCAGCAGAGCATTTGGGTGAAGAAATGACTAGAGAAAACCTTGTTGTATACCTACGAGAAAGATTCCAATCTGCAAAACAGAAAGATGATACCTACCGTAAATTTCATGAAATCACACAAGTGTACAAGGTCAAGATACAAAGAATATCGACCATACTAACAGATTTGCTGATGTTCCAATCATGCCTACCTGCCAACACCATAAGTGATTATGCTTTCATTCAGCAGTTCATCAAAAGCATGCACCCAAGATTATGACAAGAAGCTGAATTACAGTAAGCTGAAACAGACACTGTTCTGGAAGTTATACAAAAAGCAGAAAGCGTAGATGCTATTCTAACAAGGACTGGTGCAAATGGGATGGAAAGTGTCATGAAACCAGTAAAGGAATTCACTTCCGAACAAGAAGGGCGGAAGGAAAATCGGAACATGAGCAACAAGCCTCACACCAAACCTAAGGAACGAAAAGAAAAGGGTCTTTGCTATACCAGTGGAGGTAAGGGACATTTAGCACGAGACTGGCCTAGCAAAGATGATAAGGGTAAAGGCAAGGGCAAGGCTAAGGTGAAGAAAGAAGTCACCTCCAATAGAGTAGAGTGGAAACAACTAGTAGAAGAAGTGTTCATAAATTGGCAGGAAGTAGAGAAGGAAAAGGAAGAAGACATTCTCATGATGGCTGCTAGACCGACACATGTCAAACCTCATGATACTCTCCAAGGAACGGTACATATCAATGGCAAAGAAGCCAGAGTCTTGTTTGATACCGGATCAATAGGAGCAAGCCTGATTAGCGTCACCTTTATAACCACGCACAGAATTCCTGGTCAAGAATTAAAAACACCGATGACGATACACCTAGCTATGAAAGCGTCACGATCTGTAGGCCATAAAGAATATTCAGTCAACATGTCAGCAGGAAGGCTGAGCACACCAGTAACTAAGATGCTGGTTGGCAACCTGGCAAAATACGATGCACTAATAGGAATACCTTTCCTGGAACAACACAAAGCTCAAATCGAATGTGGCAAGGTAGCAATCTTGTTTCCAAAGGAAACTGTGCGAATTGTTTGCACACCTGCTGGTGGCATGATCCGAGCAGCCGTGATTAGCACTGCGGATGTCACGGGATAACATGTGGAAGTATTTCCAGAGGAGATACCAGAAAACCTACCATGCCTAAGGAAGATCAATCATAACAGAGACCTGCAACCAGGAAAAGAGCAGCGCTCACTACCCACTTACTCGATACCGGAACGATGGGCAACAGACATGAACATATGGCTAAGAGAAAAAGAGAAAGCCGGAATTACTAAATGACAAGCAGTTTCATAAGCAGCACCCATGTTTGCTCAAGAAAAGAGGGATAAGAAACGTATGAGACCATTGGTAGACCTCACAGCAAGGAATGAGATAACAATTAAGGATGTGGAAACCATTTATAACTAAACGATGATCCTGAATGCTCTAGCAAGAGTAAGATACGGAAGCAAAATCGGTCTTAGGGATGCCTACTTCCAAACAAGAGCAGAACCAGGAGATGAGTGCAAGAACGCTTTCAAGGTACCCTTTGGAGGTTTCGTTAGCAACGTAATGCTACAACGAGATATGAATGCTGCAGCAACATTCATGCGCATAATATCCAATCCATTTGCCAACTATTTAGGCCGCTTCAAGTAGGTGTATATTGACGATATACTCATATTTGCGGATACAGAATTTGAACATTTGAAACACATATCTCTGATGCGTGACAAGCTAAAGGACTCACGATTTGATGCAAGCCGCAAGAAATCAGAACCTTTTGCCATCGTATAGAAGTGTTAGGCCATGTTATCAATAACGAAGGACTTCTACCAGTACCGGAAAAGATTGCAAAGATTGAAGACTGGACTATGCCACAAACCAAGAAACAGTTGCAGGAATTTCTAGTAACAGTTAACTACAACACGCAGTTTTTGCCCCACAGTGCAACCATTATTTCCCCATTAACTGAGCTGACTGGTGTGGCAGATTTTGTGTAGACCGCCACCCAAGACCAAGCCATAGATAATGTTAAGCAAGTTGTTTCAAAATAGGATGTTATGAAAACACTACAATATGATTCGTCAGTTCCAATATCGCTGATAACCGACGCATCCAACACAGGTATAGGAGCATGGGTAGGACAAGGAGAAACATCAGAAAATGCCAGGCCTGCTTTGCTTCATAGCAGAAAAGTGTTTAATGCCTGTTAGGCGGATACCAATCTCTAATATAACTGAGGGACGCAGGCCAAAATCTTTGTTCAGAAAATCTGACAAGGAAGGCTCATCTCGATAGTGTAAAGGTAAAGTAAAGATTTATAAGGTAAACAATTTTTATATTGATAAGAGCTGTTCTCCATCGCTTGATGATATTTGTAAAGGTCGAGAAGCACTTCGCTATTTATATCCCATGTTTGATTGTTCGCTGACTACTTGTAACTACTATGCCCCCGTAGTACCACACAGGTTTTAATACACAAATGTCTAGAATCTTATATGTGGGAACACCGTTTGACCAGAAATTTATCACACCCTTTCGCTGACCCGCAATAGTGTTCCTCAGTTCAGATGACTACCCTATTGGTTACCCCAAACGGCGGCCTCCAACTTAGATATCCACCTAGACTATTATATTACTCTAGTCTGGTTGACCATCATTCCAGTAGTCTCTTTGGTCATGAAGTGATCAGGTTCATGCCAGGCCACCTAGTACCAATTGCAAGTCCGTGCCCCACATGTCAAGGTCTCCAGGGACTCGGACTTATCTAGGTCTTCCTTTCTGAGCACCCCTCCCCTTGGTCCGCTGGCCTCCGCAGTGGAGTCCTATTACTAGGACCAACCAACCTACAGCTGATCTCGGAAGGGTGTGGGCGGATTGGGTATACCCCTAATAGCCTCTGCTTATTGGGATATCCTCTTGGAGTATTTCGCCAAAAACGTCCCGTCACCTTGGGCCCATAGTTTAGGAAGCCTAACTTTGTAGCCTACTATCTAAATGTGCCTCCAACGGACTTCTTCCGTTCCACTTTTCAGATGTCGCCACAGGTCCCCTCCCATATATCCTGCGAACCGCATGTGGTTGGAGGGACGGTGGCAACGTATACGGTGTTATGAAGTGGGCTTCATTGATGTGATATTTAAGTTATGGGACGCAACTCTCGAAATCTCGCTAATGATGTGCAGGCCCCATAACTGGGCCAAAGGGAGGTGTTGGTACTCCGGTAAATTGAGGGTCTGTGCGCAGTTACCCTACCGTGGGTCTGTGTACATGTCTCGTATTTCCATATGCCTAACATGAGCTCCCTCCTACCAGGCTTCGCCTCGAATGCCTTTAAAACCTTTTACAATTTTCTTCTAAGTACACTTTTAGACTCAGTGTGTTCAGGGTGAAAAACCTCTCACGTTTACTTAGCCACGGTAGGAAAACCTTTTCCTCCCTATCTGACTTCTACCCTTCCGGGCATGTCCGGCTTTTTCTTAGGAAAGTTCTCCGCAACTTCCTACGCGCTTTCCATACCAGTAGCAGGCTCCCGTGTGTTCTCATCCTCTAAACACCCTTGCCATTTGACGTAGTACCACAGTTCCCGCTTCTCTTAGTAGCGGCCGCGTACTCGTTTCCTGTAAGAACGAATTTCACTTCTGACAATTTTGTCAATCACTCATTGTAGATTGCCGACGATGTCCTATGGCTCACTAGGGGGTTGCTGACGATTGTCATGAACTGACTCGCGGTAGGGTTCCAATAGGGCGACATGGAATACGGGATGAATGTTCCATCGAGCGGATATGGTGTGCTTGAAGGCTAGTGATCCGCGTTTCTCCATGATTTGAAAAGGAGCACATAGCTTTGGACTTAGCTTCTTTGATTGCCGTCGGGATCGAATGTTTTTCCAGTTTAACATTACTTTGTCCCAGATCTTGAAGCGCGGCTATTGTCAACCTTTCAGGTCATCATATTTTGACATTCTTTCCCGTGTCTCTTCTAGTGACCCCCTGGCTTGTTCATGTATCGTCTTCATCCAGGTCACATAGAGTGTTACTCCTGGATTTTGAACTTTGCGCTCCTTCAACCACTTTGTCTGTTGATGGAAACCGTAGTTCACATAGAAAGGGGACATCCCATGAGCGTTGGTTGCGGAGTTGTTATAGGCATATTCAGCTAGCAGTAGTAGCTGATACTAGTCATCCTAATCGTAGTTGACAAAGCTTTCCAGGTATCCTTCCAGTACTTGGTTGGTACGTTTGGTTTGTCCATCAGTCTGCGGGTGATATGCCATCGACATTCTTCACTTAAATTCTAGCGGTTTGCAAAGGGATTCTCAAAATTCTCCTGCAAACTCTGAGTCCATGTCGGAGACGATTTTGGTTGGTAGACAGTGCAGCCTGCATACTTCTTTCAGGAATGCATTTGCGATATCGTTCGCTGTTGCCGTCATCTTTAGTCCGATCAAATATGCCATCTTTGTAAATCGATCGACTACTACCATTATCTGTGTGCATCCTCGCGACTCGGGTCGTTGTATGATGATGGCTACTGAGATGGACGCCCATGCTGCATAGCGTATTGGCAGTGGTTGCAATACTCCGTACTTAGCATGTCTAAGCGATTTATAAGGTTGGCATTCATCGCAGGATCGTACATAGTCATTGACCTATGCTGCAAGTCCTTTCTAGTAGAAGTCTCTCATGATTATTTGCAAGGTCTTTTCTTGCCTGAAATGTGCAGTTACCTTTGCATCGTGACCTCCTTCTGCGATCTTTGTGTATAGCGCCTGACTATCTGGTACAAATAGTCTTTGCTTATAATAGAGTAGATCGTTGATTAAGGTACAGTGCTTGGGAAAATCCTTCACTTCATCTTGCAACCTAATGAGTTTTTCCCTGCGTTGCTTCCAAGCTGCGTCTAATGCCATAGCTGCCTGTATCTCATCGAGGGATTCAGCATCGAAGTCTTTCATACCTTTTTGCAAGATAATAGCCTTCGACGTTAGAACTTTTGAACATGCTTCTGAAATATCATACCAATATTCATTGCCTTTAGCCGATGCCGGTAGGTACCAGATGCTAGGTTCCTGTTCCTTAATGATCAAGGATCTTGTCGCTATATCGGTACTTCCGAACCCTGCGGTTACTTGTTCCGCAGCTGGCTAGGCATCTCCTTCCATCATGGCTGAGGTGTTGACTTTTTCTACCGCGAGTTGAGCTACACGATCGCGCATTCTTATTTGGCAGTCCACATTCTTACAGTTGAAAAGTACGATTTTGAGTTCGCCTGTGTAATCAGCATCGATTACTGCTGCGCCAATGGAGATTCCACTTCGCACCGCTAATCCGCTTCTTGTGGCAACTCCTCTGTAAGTTCCATCTAGTAGCCCCACAGCTATACCCGTCCTTATCAATACTTGTCTATATTTCGGAACAATGTTATCCTCTATGGCATACAGGTCATGTCCTGCCGCCAATCTTGAGCCCTTTGTTGGCAAGTATACCTTTTTGCTCAATCTCTTCACCCTAATAATGGGTTCTTTTCCACCTCTTCAAGGTTCCAAATCCTAATCCTTATCTCCAACCCAGTCTTCTCCTGCATCGCCTACCCTCACTACCAGTGATACTAAGGAATTTTCTTCTTTCAAAATTCTTTTTGCGCAATGTGTAGCTCGCTCCTCAGGATGGTGCTCTGGCCGTCTGCTTAATGCATGAGGCTTTCCACTTGTTATACCTGCTCGGTATACAATACCAAAATTGTATTCCCCTAACTTCTGAGCCCATCGAATTTGACGGCCGCTCTAGACTTTGGAGGTGAGGAACTATTGAAGGTTTTAATGGTCAGTAAAAACTGTAAGCAGTTTTTCCGTCCTGATCAAGTACGGTCTCTATTCTTTAAACGCTTTAAGGATGGCAAGAAGTTCGTTATCATGAATCTCATGATTGCGCCCCGCCGAATTTAATTTTCTGGAATGGAAGGCTACTGGATGTAACCTTTTCTCAAAATATTGAGAAAAGATTTCAACGGTGCACGAAATAGCTGGCAGCGGTTTCCACCACAGTCTCTCTTTCTGGGAAGAAGTGATGTAATATGGGGGCTGTTATGAACCGGTGTTTTAGCTCCTCAAAAGCCGTATCCTGCTCAACTCCCAATTTGAAATTCTTAGGATTTCCTAGTAATGTCTCGGTTATGGGTTTGCCAATAGCGGAGAGGTTTTTGATAAATCATCGGTAGAAGCTTTCCGAA
The DNA here is from genome assembly GCA_014065205.1 of Tuber brumale. Taxonomy (NCBI): domain Eukaryota; kingdom Fungi; phylum Ascomycota; class Pezizomycetes; order Pezizales; family Tuberaceae; genus Tuber; species Tuber brumale. The sequence continues at coordinate 444,123 of JACCEG010000046.1, forward strand.
TCCCATAATGACTTGTACTTCTCTAACTGACTTAGGTGCTTTCAAGACCATTATGGATTCCACCTTGCCTGTGCTTATAGACACCCCATTTACTGCTACCATATAGCGGAGGAATTCTACCGCAGTAGCATGGGAAGTCAATTTCTTTAGCGATACCACTAATAAAAAGTCCGATAGACTTTGTAAAACCCTTGCGACAGCTGCGATGTGTTCTTTTTCATCCTTTGAGTAGATGAGAATATCATCAAGATAACACACGACTCCAACATCCAGGTATTCTTTCTGTACCTAGTTCATCATATCTTGGAAAGTTGCGGGGGCATTAACCAATCCAAACGGTATAACCTTATATTCGTAATGTCCATATCTTGTACAGAATGCCATCTTCCATTCATTGCCTTTCTTTATCCTAATCAAGTAGTAACAGTCCTTAAGGTCTAGCTTAGTGAAGATATTTGCCCCCACTACTCTATCGCTGAGTTCAGACATAAGTGGAAGGAGATATTTATTGAGGATAGAAATCTTGTTTAGATTTCGGTAATCCACAACTAGGCGTAGTGTGCCATCTGGCTTAGGTACAAATAATATGAGTGCTCCTGCAGGCGATTGACTTTACGTGATCTTTCCTTGTTTGATCATTGGTTCCAAGTATTCCTGTAAAGCCTTAAGCTGGTTTTCGGATAGTGGATATATCGGCCCCTAGGGGGGAGTGGATCTCATGATCGAATGCCGGTCTTGGGGCTAATATTTCTGCCATCAGGGCTTCAAACAAATGTTTGCAATGCCAGTATTCCTTCGGTAACGATGCGGGTTTTACCCTATTTTCTATGACTCCAATCCTTCCGATGCGGCAAGCAGTCGGGTCCCAGCCGACGGATTCGTCCTATTCGAACATCTCCGCTATTCCTTCATCTTCTTCCCCCCAGTTTTCCCAACTTTTTGCCATGAAGGTGCAATTTTCTGCATCTTCTATCTGAGATACTGGGTGTTCACGATGCCACCAACCAAACGGAATGATTATTCCATAGTAACCTGCCTTAGCCACTTCACATAACACTTCAGAGATGTGTCGGTTTTTTCCAATTTTCAATTTAATAGGGAGGGTGTAACACTTCCCTCCTGAGGTGGCTGACAATCCGTCAAAGCCCAGGATATCAACTGCATTGTTGCGCTCCAGTGTAGGAACGCAAAGGTCTTAACCCAGCTCCTTATAGATAAGGAATATGTGGAATCCTGAGTCTAACAAGACTTTAACTTTGTGTCGCTGGTCGTATATATGGAGGTAAACATTTCCCTGCCGGCAGTTGTATCGTTTAGGTTTAGGAGCTTCTAACTCCAAGCGCTTAGCGCGGAAAAGACTTTCTTGGTTCTTTCGTTTAGACATCGTTGGTGTTGGATGTAGGTAACAAGATGTTTATTACTAAGCCCACAGAGTTTCGACCATTGAGGTCTCCTCAGACAAACTAGTAACCGTTTAGCTCTAACAATCTGGGTTTACATACTAAGCGGCGTTTCACCGATACGCAATTGCGCACGACTAGTTTTCAGGCTGGATGCCAGCTCCCGACATGTCTAACCTGGGCTCATAGTAGATATTCAGGCAGTTATTAGCCATTTTATTCCCCTGGTGTGGGGTTCCCGCTTTCACCGATCCTTTCCCTGCAGTTCTCGGTTATCCGTCCAGCTCCCTCAGACGGCCCTAGCACACCAAATTGGTACATCCCTATCCCACACTGTGGCCAGCAGGCCAGATAGTACATCTGTCTAATACGACTCAGACTCGTGTGGTAGGTGGAATTGCCAGCGTCAGTTGTCCTCCTGTCCTGTATTGTTATCAGGTAGATCTTGCATTGCTATATCCCAACTTCTTCGGCATCGTAACTTGCTTGCACATGGGTAGTAGGTAACTACCAGGTGACTCGAGGAACTTCGTACTGTTGGCTCCAGGGCCATGTAGGCATGTTGACTATCCTCTCTTTCGATAGAGACTCTCCATATAATGATTCTTGTGTTCGAGCTCGCCAGTCCCTTGTGGGGTCTCTTCACTTCGAGTCTACTTCCTTTGATCCTGACAGGGGAGACTCGCTTGGCGCTGCTTTGATCATTTTGAGTTTTAATTCCCGTAGTTGCACACGGACTCCCCGATCCCTATCGTGGTCCATACCTAATACACACCAGCAAAAGAGGGTTCCCATTTTGATTCCAGCTCCATTTAGACACTGAATATCCTATCGCCGAAGCCGTTGGTACCAGTGAACTGACCGCAGTCAGTTCCTCATCGTCCGCCAGTTCGCAGATCTTATTTACCCGGGCTGGTTGCTGCGCGGAAGTGACCCTGTGTGCAAATTTCGGCTTTACGATAGCCGACTGTGCACGCCTAATTCCCATTTTTGTTGGTCTTGAGCTGACTGTTGCAGCCGATATATGGGCGTCTCCCCAACATGTCTGGTAGGTGTAGTTTTTCTTGCCACAACGTGTACAATCTCCATCTCGCCTGCGAGTGTCTATCACACGCGGTGGGATACCGGCTTGAGCCTGGTCAAAATTTGTGTGGGTAGTCTTTGTTGCACCTGCCAACCTTTTCCTACGATTCTGCGACTCATTGCCCTTTTTCCGCTTTCGTGGTGGGGCTCCACCACTCTTGTCATAAGTTTTAGTTTCCCTTTGTCGCTTTGTTTTAGAGTCCCATCGATCCTCTTTTTTGACCTCCTGGACTACTTTGAGCTTGGACAGTTTGTCGCGCCAAATTTTCTCTTTGGCCCGAAGTCCTTCTTCTGACCGCCTGTACAGCCTTAGCACCTCTTCCCATTCTTGATCCTTTGTAGACCGCATGGCCGACAACCAGCGAACAATTTGTTCGAGGAGTTTATCTTTTATTTCCTGCCTCCTGTACTCTACGGTCATGCGTGCATGAATGTTATGGTTCTGCATGATTGTTAGATAATTCTCAATGCTACCATCATACTCAAGTAGCTTTATTGCTCGCAGCGCTAGTCATTAGGCTTCCATCATGGCAAATCGTTTCATCTTATCGTACGCGAAACCTGTCCATGTAGCATGTTCCGGCTGCTAGGTTGCGCGTTGAAGTCCGTCCATAGCCTTCAGATACTAAAGGGTGTAAGGGAGTACTATTTCGCATCTAGTATGACCGAGTGCTTCTATAACTCATTTCCGAGCATCGCCCCAGATCCGCGGGTTTCTTTCGAAGTAGTCTATGCATTGTAGGATCCACACGTATATATCTTGTGCGGGTTTATCCCCAAAGAATGGGGGTGGCTCTGATGGTCACGTAATATTTAGCACCATCGCATTGGCAAGCGTGTTTGCCATTCCAGACAGTTCCGCTGCCTGTCTGTGCCCTCTCTGGCTAGGACTTCCTCTCCTTCTGCCTCACTCATCATCATCGTTATTATTGTCACTGGGATCTTCAGGGTCACGTCCTGGACACCTGAGGGGGATGAATCAGCGGCTTCCTTGCCTTTCCCCTTAATGCTCCGTATAGGCGGTGCGTAGTATTCTTCGTCATCAGTTTCCTCGACGGCGAGTAAGGGTGCAGGTACTGCAGCTTGGGGACTTGGTGCAGTAGCCAACATCCTATTTATGGACGCCATTAATGCTTTTAGGTTATTATTTGTCTCATTATTCTGCTGCTGTTGCTGGTCTTGTGACCTGCGAAACTCCACTTGCCGAGTAGTCTCATCTAGGTGCATTTGTCCAAGAGTACGGTGGACTTCTCTTTCCCGCATGGTGCATTGACTTCGGAATTCTAGGAATTCCGTCCTTAGGCTGATGACCATTTGTTCCAATGTGGGGTCTCGGGCTAATGCTGTCTGGCTTTCTTCCCCGAGTGTTCTATGCAACATTGTGGTTACCTCTTCATGTTCCTGTTGATACCTATCTTGAGCGTTTATTTTGCTTGCCACTTCATGTAGCATCTCCTCCTGTAACTCCTTTATTTCGCTTTCTACTTCTACCAGCTGCATTCGCAAGGTGACAATATCATTATCGTGGACATCTTGTCCACCAGCGATTTGTTGTTGAACCTTAATTAATTTAAGGCATTCTCTTGGATAGCTCCCTACAGATGTTTGAAGGTAATATTGGCTTGGTAGAGCAAGGTATCTATATCGTGCCTTATTCAAACCAAGGTTATCCTAAGGCGGGCCGTCAAGGTTGCTAAATTTGCAGCATGGTCTTGTAACCGCCTCGCGGGAGATGAGATAAACATAGGCTTAGCGGGCTTTGTTCTTTACCGAAGAAGGTAACTAGCGCAGCAAAGTACAGAGGCTTTAACGAAGTTGTTGAATAGACTTCTTACTATATCGCGACTACTGAAGTCTTCGAGATGTTTGGTAGATCTCAAACTAAAGATTCTTGAAGTGAACTGAAGAGAGTAATTGTTCAAACAAGTATATTGAAAACTCTGTCTGTTCAAGTCTGCTCCTTCTAACAAGAAGAATAGCAGTTCTTAAATACACTTCATAGGCTACTGGGAGCCTTGTTCCCATAACATATAAGACTCCAAAACAGTAGCCTTGAAACCAAACATAAAACATATAGAGTATAAAACCGATACCCAAAACTAAACATAAAACATATAGAGTATCAAACCGATACTCAAAGCCAAACTTAAAACATATAGAGTAGCAAACCGATACTAGAAACCAAACACAAAACATATAGAGTATCAAACCCTATACTATTAGGCTAGAGGCACACCTCGTTTCCTGAAACAAATTCAAAACTCAAACAGTATCAACTGATACATAAAAATCCTAAACCAGTAACCAGTAGCGGTTACACCCTGAAAACAAAATAAAACTCTTATTTCAAAACATAACAAGAAAATTCCTAATCCTCGCTATCATAACCAAAATTCAAGTAAGGATCCCAGAAACCTCTATCAACCGGGGGTACAATTTGATAGCTCTCAAAGCCATCCTTAGTAGGAGAAGAACACATAGGGATAAACCCAGAAACTACCGCAGGAAACTCATCTCCTGACATGTTATCTGTCCACCATGCCTGAACCAAATCCATCGCATGTTCTAATCCTTCAACCGGTTCCCAACTATTCTTGCTTGCTGGGTATCCTTTCCAACTAACCAAGAACTGTCCCTTTTGATATCGTTCCCTGTAATCAATGACTGATTTAACTTTCCATTCCCATTCTACATTGATGAGAATGAGTGCCGGCTTTGCAAATGCTCGTCCTGGAAATCGGAAATCGTTGTTAGGGTGGTAAGGTTTGACTACTGAGCAGTGGAAAACTTCTGCCTTCCTTCTGTACATTCTAGCATCCATGCTAACCATATAGTTCGGGGTATGTTCATCAAACTCGGGTACTGTAAAAGGGCCTCGCAAGCGTGGTTGCAATTTCCGAGATCTGCCAGATTCCATCGCAAACTGATCCCCAAAAATCATAATCCTGTCCCCAATCTCGACAGGTTGGTTAGAGTTCCTCCTCTTAATTGCCACTCTGTTTGACCTTGCTTTAGGCAATCGTAATGCTTGGTATGCCGCATTTCTGATTTCTTGATGTCGATTGTAGTAATCATCCGATGCAGGTACTGTTCTAGCATTGACTTTATAGGTATCGAGCAGTTGGTATTCTCGTCCATACACAGCCTTGTATGGAGACATTCCAATACTATCGGAGTGACCTGCATTGGAGTAAGCTGTCACTTCAGGGAGGGAGGTACGCCAGTTGGTTTGGCGGGCATTCACAACATTCCTTAATGATGTTTTCAGTTCTCGAATCTTCCTTTCTCCTCATCCATTGGTTTGGTGGTGGCCAGGCCTAGCCATAACATGTTCGACTCCTATCGTCGTCAAGGTTTGTTTCCAAAACTGGGAAGTCAAGCGAGGGTCAGCATCGCTAACAATCGACATAGGTATTCCAAGCGGGGTGAAAATATGGTGATGGAGTAACTCAATAGTCGAAATTGCAGTAGCATTTACTGATGTTGGTATCAGCCAGCTGAACCCAACCGCTCTAACTACTACCACCAATACTGAATCACATCCTTTCAGCTTAGTAAAGGCACCTATGAAGTCGATAGCATAGCTCGAAAATATCTCGGAGGGAAAAGGAAGTAAGAGAGTGTTACCGGTAGGTAATGTAGTCCTTGCCCAATTTAGTTGATGTATGTTACATTGCTGGACATAGTCTTTGAAGTCATTCCTCATCTCCAGCCAGTAGATGTATTCTGTTGTGTACTGGAGGTTTCGATCAGCGCTATGGTGTTCTTTATTATGTATCTCCCCTATCATCAGTTCTCTTAGTGTTTCTCCATTCAATCCATGACCCTTTGGAAGGTAAAGGCAATCTTCTCCTCCTCTTGTAGTAGCGTGGAGTAGACCATTGCGTATTCGGTAATGTTGCATCATTCTATTTCGGCAAGTGAGGCTGGAATCTTTTGCTAACTGATAGATAGGGTCGTTTCTATGTCATTTAATCATCTATTCCCTCCAAATATTCTTCATATCCTCCACTCCTTGGATGATATCCCTTTTGTCCACCACTCTTTCTAATACAGTTATCTCCACCTCCTCTTCAGGTGTTTCATACACTTTGTAGAGCTCACATTTCTCGTGAGGTAGAGAGGATGGTTCTACTACCGGATCCTCATTCAGGTATGCGAGGGGCCCTCCACAGCGGGGTTAGTTATAGCGGTGTTGAGCGTTCTTGGAGTTATGACATTGGGTAGGGGGTTTGCCACATCCTAAGGCGTTCTTGACAGGATCTTTGATGTCATGGATATCGAGGCGGCAGTGTGGTGAGTGGGTATCTCCGTCATTGTGATCATTATCGGTGTTAGGTGGAGTTTCGATAACTGGGAGGCCGCTGCAGGAGGAGCCGGCATGGATCTTAGACTTAGGTTTTAATTTCTTGTGGTTAGGGCAGAAGAGTATGTTGCAGAATACCCAATGCATTGATGCATGTTCAAGTTCGTCCTCACTCCTACTACAGGTATAACTTCGATGGTCTACGCAATCGTTTAGGAGCTCGCTATTTCGGTAATCGTTTGCATCTAGTTCTGCTTGCTCCAGGCTGCAGTCGCTTCCGCATTCCGAGTGAGCACCGTCGTGCTCAACTGTGAGGGCTTCGAATCGAGACATTTCGTGTTCAATAGTAGATTCCTCGTAAGACGGAAGCGATAAAATAGGGGAAGAACTAGGTAAATCATCTTCTGATGTAGGATCGTGTGTAGTATGTAGGTAATCATTGCTCTCATCATAAAGGCGGATAAAGCAGCGGCTAAATAGTACCATTTTCCTGGTCTGTACACTAGTTCAGTATCGTATTTCCCAATAAACCTTCACCATTGTAGCTGTTTTTTGGTGGGTGTTCTCCTTGTCTTGAGGTATGTCTGTTAGATATCCTACCTATCTCATGTATATCCGAGTACCGCTGCGACAGGCAACAACCCTTGGTTAGTCTTCCGGTAAAGGGTAATACTTCTCTTGTTCAGTATGTATCCTTGACCGATTCTTGTTCTTCTATCGAGACTTTGATTATTATTCTTAGACCTAGGTCTACGTTCCTTACTTGAACGCTAATAATCAGATCGTATCTTGATAGGATTTGCGAGGTGGTAGAATAGATTCTATTCTCAATAGTATAGGTAAGAAAGTATAATAGGTGGTTGCGTGAAGAACTAACTACCAGGCTCTACCGGCCTCCTTTTATAGTCCTTCACTCAACCCGCTTATAAATCAAAACAACTATGAGTCATAACCGTGACTCATGAAAAACATCATATGACCGCATCATTGGTCATGTGCGTAAACCACATGATCTCTAAACAGATCATGTGCGTGAAAGTAAACCAAACTGCGCAGCCCCCTTGGCCTCGTGCGCTGCCCCCATGACCTCTTAATAGGTCATGTGCGTGAAAGTAAACCAACTGCGCAGCCCCCTTGGCCTCGTGCGCTGCCCCCATGACCTCTTAATAGGTCATGTGCGTGAAAGTAACATATAACAAATGAAACCCCATGACGAATATCCTCGTCATGGTGCAGAACCATCTCCTTCCACTACCTGCCGGAAACATCTCCTTCCACTATCTGCCACAGAACTGTGACAATAGCTCCCCTCTCCGACAACCTCAGTCCCTTGAGGTTCTGCGATGGTACTTGTCGTAGTACCTATCACACCTGATATCCCTTCGTAGGTGGTCCATATCTCCACCTATTCTTATTGCTCTTTTTTCCACCTCTTTCCTCGCATAGCGTTCCTTATCGAGTTCTTTTTCTAAGGCCCTAATCCTTAGGGCCATTCCTTCCATTTCTCCTTTGTGTCGGCTCATGGCCGATATAGCACCCATCCATCCTCTCGTCTTCATTTCGAGCTCTTCCTTCAGCTCCTTATTCTGTTGTCGTAGTGTCTCCTTCGTCTCGAAGGAAGCGGAATGGGTTATCGTCCTTGATGACACCGGGTGTTTGGTGTCTTGGGTCCTTTGATCGGCCCAACGGACCGTTTTTTCTTTCTTGAGTTTGGGCCAAACGTTTGATTTTTTGGCCCCCCTCCTCCTGGTTCCCGTCCCGGGAACCGTCGTCGTCTCTGGTGATGGTGGTGGTGGAGGTGGTTGATGTGTCTCTGGGGTCCAGCTTAGTTCGCTGGCCAGAGATGGTGATCTTGGAGGGGAGTATGTCGTTTTGGTTCTTTCCGTGGGGAACCACCCCGAGCCTTCCTTGCTGCTTTGGTGCACTAGGCACCCATCGTCGCTGCATGCTGTCCATGACATGGACGCATGGTCTGTCTTTGCCACTGGTTTCAGCGACGGTAGGTCCTCGAGTTGGACCCAGTCGTTTGGTGCGATGTATTCTTCCGCTGGGGCGTCCAGCGGGCTGAGGTTCGGGCTGGTCGTGGGAAACAGGTTTCCCCGGATAACGTTGGTGGAATTCTCTGATTGCATCGGGTGCATTGTTGAAATTAGTGGCCTGGTACCACTCTTGATCGTGTTCTGCTGAGTATCCGATCCACTTGGCTCGGTACTGGAGTTTGTTGCGGTGTAGTCTTGAGTCGATGATTTCCTCAAGCTCGTATTCGTCTTCGCCCTCGATCTCGATGGGCGGTGTAGGGAGTTTCTTTTGTGAGGTAAAAGCGTTGCCTTGGTAAGGTTCAAGGAGACTGATGTGGAATGTAGGATGAGTGTTGTTCATCGAGCGTGGGAGGTCGAGTTTATATGCTCTGAGTCCGATGCGTTCGATGATTTTGAATGGTCCTAGTTTCTTGTAGTCCAGTTTCCTTGATGGTCTCGTGGTCCGAATATTCCTTGGTATCAACCACACCTTGTCGTTGACTTGTAGGTTGGGATCGGGTTTCCGGTGATGATCGGCGTATTCCTTCTGTCGTTCTTGCGCGTGACATATTTCTTCTCTTAATATATCATGCAGTTTCTGCATATCCTTTGTATGAACTGCTTGTGCCGGTATGTCGTATTTTGCCGGTTCGTATATCGGGTTATAACCATAATTCGCAAAGAAGGGTGTCGTTTTGATCGTTTCTTGTTTCCCATTGATGTATAAGAACTCGGCTGTCGCTAGCATTTCTGCCCAATCGTCTTGTTAATAATTGACGTATGCTCGCAGGTATTGTTCCAATATTGCGTTCGTCCTTTCCGTTTATCCGTCTGTCTGTGGGTGAAATGCCGTGCTGAGTTTCCTTTCAATCTGCCATGGTCGCGTGATTTCTTTCCAGAGATTTGCCGTGAATAGTGATTCTCTGTCTGATATGATCTCCTTCGGTAGTCCGTGAATTCTGAATACCTGATCTTTGAATAGGTGGAAGAATTGTTTCGTGTCCATGTCCGTTCTGCATGGTATAAAGTGCACCATTTTCGTCAGGCGGTCGATAACGACCCATATTGCATCATAACCTTTCGACTCTGCAAGTCCGGTGATACAATCCATAGCAATAGATTGCCATGGTCTTCCAGCAGGTTGGATAGGTTTTAGCAATCCGTATGGCGCGTGACGTACTACCTTCGTTCGTTGGCATGTTTCGCAGTTTTTGACGTATCTTTTGACGTCATCCCTTATCGTCGGCCAGTAGTATGATCTCCTGATCAATTCCATGGTTTTAGCCGATCCTCCGTGCAGTGCTTGCGGTATATCGTCGTGTCTTCGTATCGTTTCCGTTCGTAGTGGTTCGTTCTCGGGAATTCTTATTTTTCCGTCGTACCAAAGATATCCCTCTTTTTCTTCGTATAGCCCCAATGCTATCCCCTTCATTTCTTTTTGTTTTTCGTTTAAAGCCTTCTTGATTGCCTGTATCTCCATGTCTTCGGCCATTGTGTTTCGTATCCATTCTGTGTGGTCGTCGTTGGTTGGCCTTGCTGTTTCCATTTCGTTGATGGCTTCGCTTCTTCCACTTTCTTTTTCTTCTTCTTTGCAGTATCTTTCTTTCAGCAGAAGGATTTGTTTCCGTTGCAGAATCCGTTTGTCGTCGTTGGTTGGCATATCTTCTTGTCGTCTGGTAAGAGCGTCCGGCTGACCTCCTTGCTTTCCTGGTCGATACTCGATCTTGATGTGGTATTGTGATAGCGTTTCGCTCCACCTTGCTTGCCGTTGATTGAGTTCCTTCGTGGTCGTGAAAGCGAGCAGATTCTTGTGGTCGGTTACCACCCTAATCTCGTGTTCAGCTGCTAAGGCGTATTTTCTCCAAGTCTTGAGGGCCTGAACTATCGCCAATAGTTCTATGTCGTGGATGTCGTAATTGCATTCGGCCTTGGTCATTGTTTTGGATCGGAACGCCACTGGCCTCCATAATTTGTCGTCCCCTAGTTGCGATAGGATCCCTGAACAGACGTAATTGGATGCGTCTGTTTCGATCATGATCGCAAGTTTTGGGTCGGAATGTCAGAGTATTGGTGCGGTGGTAAGTCTGTTCCTTAGCCCATCAAATGCTGTTTGTTGTCGGTCCGTCCAATCCCATTTGGTGTCCTTCTTGGTTGTTTCGTATAGTGGTTTCGCCACTATGCTGAATCCTTCGATGAATATGCGATAAAAGTTACAGAAGCCTAGGAAGCTCTGTACTCCCTTTACGCTCTTCGCGGGTTTCCATTCTTCGATTGCCTCGGTTTTGACTGGGTCGGTTCTCATTCCTTCAGGGTTGATGATAAACCCTAAGTATTCCGTTTCTTTCTGATGGAATTCGCATTTCGTGGGTTTCAGATTGACTTTTGCTTCCCTCAGGGCTTGCATAACGTTCCGGATGTCTTTTCGATGTTGTTCCATAGTTCTTGAATATATGAGAATATCGTCTAAATAGACAATACAACATATATCCAGAAACTTGCTGAGTTTTGTGTTGATCCATCGTTGGAAGGTTGCCGGTGCGTTAGACAATCCGAATGGCATTACCAGGTATTCGTATAACCCGTATCTTGTCCGGAATGCTGTTTTCCATTCATCTCCTTTGGCTATCCGGATGTTGTGATAGGCATCTTTGATGTCTAATTTCGTATAGTATTGGGCCTTTCCCAGCCTATCCAATGCTTCGACGATCAGCGGTAGTGGATATCGATCTTCCTTGGTGACTGCGTTCAGTCCCCTGAAATCCATGCATAGTCTGAGCTTTCCGTCCTTCTTTTTAACGAATAATATCGGTGCTCCTGCTGATGATGAGGATGGCCGTATCCATCCTCTTTCCAAGTTTTGTTGGAGGTAGTCTCTTAGAGCCTTCCACTCTTCTTCTCTTAAGGAGTAGAGCTTCATGAATGGCGCTCTCCCTCCCAGGTCGATCTTGTGGTCTTCTTCTCGGTGTTCTGGTAGGTCTGTCCTCTCTCCTTCTTCGAACATGTCTAAGAAGTCGTGGTATTCGCTTGGTACCAGTTGTCTTATTGTCGTTTTCTTCTTTGTTGCTTCCTGTCGTACGGCCAATCTGGTGCTGATTGTTGAGGCTTCGGCCATTGTCGTGCCTCCTTCTTCTTGATCCAATTTGAGAACACCGGTTTGCTCACCCTTCCGATACATTTTTCCAAAGGTTCTTGCTGATATAAAGTTGATATCGACGCGTCGTTCCTTAGGTTCGTTAGGTGTGTTTTTTCCGGTGCTTCCAAATCCTGGATCTTGTCTTCTTGTTTCTTCGAGGCCGTCTACTTCTCGTAGTCCTCGGTTGTCGATCCTTTCGACAATCAATTGCGCTATTCGGTCGCCTTTCTTGACCTCATAGTATTCTCCTTGCAGGTTTATCAGTAGGACCTTGATTTCTCCTCGGTAGTCTGCGTCTATTACCCCCGCACCTGTGGTTAGGCCATGTCTGGTTGCTAATCCACTGCGTGGGGCAATTCGTCCGTAGGTGCTATCGGGTAGTCCCAGTGCTATTCCTGTCTTGATCATCGCTTGCCCTTTGGCCGGGATGATTTCTTCTTGGATGCTGTACAGGTCGTGTCCAGCCGCTGCCTTCGACCCTTTGGTCGGTATCTTTGCTTCGGGATCGAATCGTTGGATCCGGATTTCTTCCGATTCGCTTCGAGTTTCGGTGATTCGACTGTATTCGTTCTCCCATTGAGCCAGTCCAGTAGGAACCGTATCGACCCTTGGTGATTCGTTGAGGCATACCCGTGTACACCTCTCGCTTTCGAAACCGATTTGTCTTTTCTCCCAATCGATATTGGGATTGTGTTTCCTCAGCCATGGTATTCCTAGGATGGCAGTATGTTTGACCATATTTGCCACCTGAAATATTATTTTTTCCTGGTGTGGTCCTATTTCCATGGCTATCTCTGCTATGTGGGTAATGGGTCCCGCTTTGCTTTTTTCCCCATTAACCACATAGATGTCTCTTGGTTTGTCGATTTTTCTCAGGGGTATCCGGTGGGTGTTGAAGAATCTTCTGTCGATAAAGTCCTCCGTTGCTCCTGAGTCGACCATCGCATTGGTTTCGGTAATTCCGTTTTTTGTGAGTATTTTGATTTTTATCATCATCTGGTCCGAGTCGTCTCCGTTGTTGTCCTTGTTGTTGATTTGTGCCGTATAGTTTGTTGCCGTCGATATGTGAGTGATCCTAGTGGTTTTGTCGTGTTGATCGTCCCTCAGACCACTTCTTACTGGGGACTGTCGTCGTTTAAAGTCCCTTCCGTTTCAGCCTCTCCCTGGCTTTGCATTTCTCTGATCTTGGCGTTCTTTTCCGGACATTTGGCCGCTCGATGTCCCTCTTTTCCACAGTTGAAGCACAGGTTGCTGTCTCTGCGCTTTCGGAACTCTTCCGGTGTCAACCTCGGTAGGTTTGACCTGAACTGTCTGACGGTTCGTCCAAATCTCTGTCCTGGCCTTTGGAATCTTTGCCTCGTCCCCCTGATCGCATCCACGTCCATTAATTCTCCTCCTTGTGTTGTCGTTTTTGCTCCGACTATTCCATTCTGGTGATTCGCCGGTAACGTCCTGCTGTTTCGTCCTTGATTCTTCCTGTTTTCGAGTTCTGCAAACCACTGGGCGAGGTCTTCGGTAGTGTTGAATGTGCGATCTCAGTTGGTCCACGCATCATGCAACTCCTCGTGGATTCCTCTCAGGAGCTGCCTTTGCAAGGTGTATGCGTCGTATTCGGCATCTGGGGCCAATAGCTACATGTAGTGCCAGAATTCGATGACCGTGTTTTTTCCTTGTACCATCTTTTCGATTTCATTTCTTGCTCGTTGCCGTTTGTCCTTGTCTCCGAACTGAGCCCGAAGGTCTCACTCGAATTCTTCCCATTCGTGCCAGACCTTAGGGTTCGTTCCTTCCACAATTGGAGTGATCCATTTTTCTGCCGTTCCCCTTAGCTGGGTTTTTGCGTATCTGATTTTTTTGTGGTCGTGTTCGTCGGTCCATTCTTTGGCTTCGTAGTACAACTTGAGCTGTACGATGAAGCCTCTGAGCTTGGTTGGTTCTCCGTCGCAAGTGTCGGGGTTTCTGAGTCTGAGTTTCTCCGTTCTTGGTGTTGGCCTAAGCCCTGCTACCATGTACTCCAGTTGTTCTCCTGTCATGCTCAGCACGTTCAATGGTGCTGGCGGGGCCATTGGGGCTGCTTCTGCCCCTTCTCCTGCTTGTTCTGCTTCCATGTTGTTGGGTGTCGCTGGTGAGACGCAACCAAATGTTAGATATCCTACCTATCTCCTGTATATCAGAGTACCGCTGCGACAGGCAACAACCCTTGGTTAGTCTTCCGGTAAAGGGTAATACTTCTCTTGTTCAGTATGTATCCTTGACCGATTCTTGTTCTTCTATCGAGACTCTGATTATTATTCTTAGACCCAGGTCTACGTTCCTTACTTGAACGCTAATAATCAGATCGTATCTTGATAGGATTTGCGAGGTGGTAGAATAGATTCTATTCTCAATAGTATAGGTAAGAAAGTATAATAGGTGGTTGCGTGAAGAACTAACTACCAGGCTCTACCGGCCTCCTTTTATAGTCCTTCACTCAACCCGCTTATAAATCCAAACAACTATGAGTCATAACCGTGACTCATGAAAAACATCATATGACCGCATCATTGGTCATGTGCGTAAACCACATGATCTCTAAACAGATCATGTGCGTGAAAGTAAACCAAACTGCGCAGCCCCCTTGGCCTCGTGCGCTGCCCCCATGACCTCTTAATAGGTCATGTGCGTGAAAGTAAACCAACTGCGCAGCCCCCTTGGCCTCGTGCGCTGCCCCCATGACCTCTTAATAGGTCATGTGCGTGAAAGTAACATATAACAAATGAAACCCCATGACGAATATCCTCGTCATGGTGCAGAACCATCTCCTTCCACTACATGCCGGAAACATCTCCTTCCACTATCTGCCACAGAACTGTGACAATGTCAGAGGTAGGTGATCTGTGATGATTGTAAACTTGCTTCCTGCAGGTATGTGATGAAATGCCGTCAGTGCATCGACTATCGTTATGGCTTCCTTGTCGGTTGTGCCATAATTCATTTGGGCATCAGAGAATTTCCTGCTATTAAGCTAAGCAGGTCTGGTGTTTTCTGGTGTTTCCCCTTGTCCTACCCAGGCTCCCATACTGGTGTTGGATGCGTCAGTTATGAACCATATTGGTAGTAACGAATTATATAGTAGTGGTTTCATAACCTCGTATTTTGAAACAACTCACTTAACATTATCCATGGCTTGGTCTTGGGTGGCGGTCCACACAAATTCTGCAACTCCGGTGAGTTCCGTTAGGGGTGATGTAATGGTTGCAATGTGTGGCAAAAACTGGCTGATGTAGTTTACCGTTCCTAGAAATTCCGGTAACTGTTTCTTAGTCTGTGGCATAGTCCATTCTTTGATCTTGGCTATCTTTTCCAGTGCTGGTGAGAGTCCTTCGTCATTGATAACATGACCAACACTTCTATGCTTGTGGCGAAGAATTCTGATTTCTTCCTGCTTGCATAGAATCGAGCCTCTTTAAGCTTGTTGCAAATCAGAGATATGTGTTTCAAATGTTCACACTCTGTATTGGAAAAAATGTTTATATCATCAATATATACCCACATGAATCATCCCAGGTAGTCGGCGAATAAGTCAGACATTACGCGCATGAAAGCCCACGGAGCATTCATATCTCCTTGTAGCATAACCTTGCTGATGAAACATCCAAATGGTGTTTTGAAAGCATTCCTTCTTACATCTTCTGGTTCCACTCTTGTCTGAAAGTAGGCATCGCTAAGATCGATTTTACTGCGGTATCTCACCCTAGCTAGAGCATTCAGGTTCATCCTTTGGTTTGGAATGGTTTCAACATCCTTGATTCTGATCTTATTTCTCCCAGTGAGATCCACTAATGGCCTCATTCGTTTCTTGTCCTTTTTCTCTTGTACAAACATGTCTGCTGCCGATGAAACTTCTTGTCATGTGATAAATCCTGCTTACTCTTTTTCTCTTAGCCATATATTCATGTCTGTTGCCCATCGTTCCAGTATTGATCAGGTGGGTAAAGAGCGCTACTCCTTTCCTGGCTGGAGGTTGATCTTGCGATTTATCTTCCTTAGAGAAGGAAGATTTTCTGGTATTTCCTCCGGAAACACTTCCGGGTGTTGGTCCATAACATCTTCAGTGCTAAGCACTGCTGCGCGGATCATGCCACTAGTAGGTGTGTAAATAATTCGAATATTCTGTTAGGGAAACAGGATAGCTAATTGGCCACATTCGATTTGAGCCTGGTGTTGTTCTAGGAGAGGTATTCCTATTAGTGCATTGTATTTTGCTAGGTTCCCAACCAATATCCTAGTTCCTGGTACGCTCAACCTTCTGGCTGATGTGTTAACTGAACATTCTTTATGAGCTACAGATCGTGATCCTTTCATAGCTAGGTGTATTCTGATCGGATTCTTCAATTCCTGACAAGGAATTCCGTGCGTGGTAACAAAGGTAGCGCTAATTATGTTTGCTCCTATTGATCCAGTAGCAAACCGGACTCTGGCTTCTTTGCCATTGATGTGCATCGCTCCTTCAAGAGCGTTATTGGGTTTCACGTTTGTTGGTCTAGCGGCCATTGTGATGATGTCTTCCTCTTCTTTCTCTATTTCCATACCATTGATAAACACCTCTTCCGCTGCTTGTTCTTGTTCCATTCTGTTGGAGGTGACTTCTTTCTTTACCTTAGCCTTGCCCTTATCTTTGCGCTTGTCATCTTTGCCAGGACAGTCTCTTGTTAGATGTCCTTTACCTCTGCAGGTATAGCAAAGACCTTTTTCTTTTCGTTCTTTAGGTTTGGAGTGGAGCTTGTTGCTAGTTTTCTGATTGTCCTTCTGGCCTTCTTGTTTGGAAAAGAATTCTTTTGCTGATTTTTTGCACCTTTCCTTCCCATAAGCACCAATGCTTTTTAGGGTAGCATCTATGCTCTCCGCATTTTGTATGGCTTCCATAACAGTGCCAGTTTCAGTATGCTGTAATTCCACTTCTTGCCATAGTCTAGGGTGCATGCTCAGGAAGAACAGTTGAATGAAGGCATAGTCGCTTATGGTATTTGCAGGCAGGCGTGATCGAAATATTAGCATATCTGTTGCTATAGTTGATATTCTCTGTATCTTGCTATTAAATACTTGCGTGATTTCACGGAACTTGCGATAGGTATCATCTTTCTGTTTTGAAGATTGAAATCTTTCTTGTAGGAATCCAACGACGTCTTCTCTGGTCATGTCTTCATCGAAATACGCTGCTGCTTGGAAAGCTGCTTCTTGAGCTCATCCTTCACTATAGAGGATCCCATAGTTTCCTCCTCCAGCCTCACTAGTGCGTAATCCATTAATCCGTAGGTATAACTGTACTGAATTATACCATCTATCGAACGCTTCTGGTTTCAGGTCATCTCCTTCACCAGTAAACCTACTGGGCGAAGGTACTTTGATGGTGAGTTTAGCTGTAACAGCTGGCTTAGGCCTAGGTACTGGTGGTCTTAGGACCTCTGGTGACAGGGCTCCGGACCCTGAGGGTCCTGCTTCTGAAGCCATGTCGTCTGATCCTTGGTCACTATCGGAGCTATCTGGATCGTTACGTGCTGATGCTGGAGGTACCGGTGTACAGGTAGGTTTTCTTGTGGATTCTGGGTACCCTCCGGGGGTAGTGGTTGGCGGTTCCAGTGGTTGTTGTGATGATTCTCCTGTCGATTGTTCAGCAGCATCTCTAGCTAACAGCCTAGCAGCTGCTTCGCTTGCTGCCGGCTCCAAAGCTGGAGTCTTGTTGAACCGTCGTTTGGAATCCCTGGTGCACTGTTACGACCCTTTCTCAGGAGCCTTGCCCTTGGTTGGTCCAGAAATGCCTTCTATCTTGATACCTTGCAGAAGTGAAAAAAATGTAAGCACCTCTTGGGAGATGCGGTAAATGTAGGGTTAACGGGCTTTGGTCTTTACCGAAGGAGGTAACTAGTGAAGCAAAGTCTGCCGGCTTTAACGAAGTTGTTGAATAGACTTCTTGCTATATCACGACCACTGCAGTCTCCTAGATGTTTGGTGGATCTCAAACTAAATATTCTTGAAGCGAACTGAAGAGAGTAACTGTTCAACAAAGTATATTGAAAACTCTGTCTGTCCAAGTCTGCTCCTTCTAACGCGAACAATATCAGTTCTTAAATACACTTCATAGGGTACCTAGAGCCTTGTTCTAATAACATATAAGATTCCAAAATGGTAGCCTTGAAACCAAACATAAAACATAAAGAGTATCAAACGGATACCTAAAACTAAACATAAAACATATAGAGTATCAAACCGATACTCGAAACCAAACATAAAATATTTAGAGTATCAAACCGATACTCGAAACGAAATATAAAACATATAGAGTATCAAACCAATACTCGAAAACAAACATAAAACATATAGAGTATCAAACCCTATACTATCAGGCTAGAGGCACACCTTGTTTCCTGAAACATATTCAAAATTCAAACAGGATCAACTGATACATAAAAATCCTAAACCAGTAACCAGTACCGACTACAGGTCTCCTGCTGGTTTTCGCGAGGAGGATGGTGATATCCGATGTGTGCTTGCAACACTAGAGGATTGGTGAGAGGGTAAACTTCCTCTCTGGAATGTGGGTTCATGAGGTATTGACGGGGAGTGGCTCCAAATTGCCGAATCATTGGTTTTATTCATCGTATCTGGACTGGTGTCCATAGGTTCTCCTGCTGTTATCCGCTTCCTTGGGCCTTGAGGTCCTTCACCCATTGTGATACTTTCCAGGTAGGCTAATTGCTCTAATAGTCCTTGATGCCTGGTTTCTGGTACTTCGTATCAGGATTCTTGATATCCTTTAATGGGTTTAAGGAATCGTATGCAAGGTATCCAACATTTGAGATACTCTAGAGGTGTAGGTATGAAAGGGTTCGCTTGATCTGATTCTGGACTCAGAATCTGAATTTCCCTTTTCTCAAGGTTTACGATGTACTTGTAGTACATATAAGGATTTGTTAGGCCCAGGCCGTGGGGATGTCTGGTCCTGGGATGACAGTGCCTGGTTTCTTGTTATCGGAGTACTAGGTACTCCACTCAACATAACTTTCTTAATAAGTGGAACTCCACACGAAGTCCGGACTGTCTCAGGTACAATATATGCGCTTGAATTCATCCCTTGTTGAGACCCTGCAAGGTATTGTGAACCACGAGGGTTCTGTGATAAACTCTTCTTCGATTGCGAATAACTTGCTGTCGAAGACTTCCTCGAATGCCTGAATATAGCTGCGAATGTGAAGCACTTTAGAAATGTAATCGAAGTCTGGGGGAGCGTGGAGTTTGAAGTGAACTCGTAGTTCATAGAGTGAGCCTGGGTAACAGAAGAACTATCAATATACTGTTAAGCGGACATCAATCTCTAATATAACTGTGGGACGTAGGCTAAAACCTTTGTTGGGAGAATCTGTCGCGGAAGGCTCGTCTCTATAGTATAAAGGCAAAGCAAAGATTTATGAGGTAAACAATGTTTATATTGATAAGATCTCGTCTCCATTGTTTGATGATGTCTGTCAAGCTCGGGAGGCACTTTGATATTTATATCCCGCGTTTGAGTGTTCAGGGACTACTTCTAACTACTATGCCGACGAAGTACCACTCAGGTTTTAATACGCAAACGTCCACAATCTTATAGGTGCGAACCCCGTTTGACTCTGAAACTTCTCACACCCTTTTGCGGACCTGGAATAATATTGCTCTGTTGAGATGACTGCGCTATTTGTTATGCCAAACAGCACCCTCCAACTTAGATATCCACATAAACTATTATATTGCTCTAGTCTGGTCGCCTATCATTCCAGTATTCTCTTCGGTCATGAAGTGATCAGGTTTATGCTGGGCCACCAAGTGGCAAAAGCAAGTCTGAGCTAGACGTGTCAAGGTCTCATTGGACTCTGAACTATATCGGTCTTCCTTTCTGAGCTTGCTTCCCCTCAGTCCGCCGGCCTCCGTAGAGGGGTCCTATTACTAGGACCAACCAACCTACAGCTGATCAAAGAAGAGTGTGGGTAGATTCGGTATACCCCTAATAGCCTCTGCTTATTGCGATATCCTCTTGCAGTATTTCGCCGAAAACGTCCCGTCACCTTTGGCCCATAGTTTAGGAAGCCTAACTTTGAAGCCTACTATCTCAATGAGCCTGTGAGATACTTCTTCCGGTCCACTCCCCAGTTGTCACCAAAGGTCCCCTGTCATATATCCTGCGAACAGCATGCGGGTGGACAGATGGTGGTATCGTATAGGGCGTTAGGAGGTGGGCTTCATTGATGTGAGGTTTTAGTTATGGGACGCAATACGCGAAATGTCGCCAATGACGTGCGGGCCCCGTAAGAGTACCGGAGGGCGGTGTTGGTACTCTGGTAAATCGAGGGTCTGTGCGCAGTTACCCTACTGTGAGTCTGTGTACATGTCTCGTATTTCCATATACTCAACACTACCCAAATGAATTATGGTACAACTGACAAGAAAGCACTAGTGATAGTTGATGCATTGACCGCATTTCACCACATACTTGCAGGAAGCATGTTTACTATCGTCAGAGATAATCTACCTCTGATATACCTCAAGACAAGCAGAACACCCAACAAAAAACCGCTGCTATAGCGAGCGTATATTGGGAAATACGATATAGAAATAGTGTACAGACCATGAATCAGGAACTATTTAGCCAATACATTATCCCGTCTTTATGATGAGAACGATGATTACCCACACAATGCAAATGATCCGATATCAGAAGACGATTCACCCATTTCCTCCCCTATTTCATTCCTTTTTTCTTGCGAAGAACCTAGCATTGAACACGAAATGTCTCGATTCGAAGCCCTCACAATTGAGCACATCGGTGCTCATTCAGAATGCGGAAGCGACTGCAGCCTGGAGCAAGCACAGCTGAATGCAAACGATTACAGAAGTAGCGAACTCAGTAAATGATTGGGGAGACCATCTACGTTATACCAGTGGTAGGAGTGTGCAGGAACTTGAACATGCATAAATGCATTGGGCATTCTACGACATACTATTCTGCCCTGACTACGGGGAATCGAAACCTAAGACTAAAACCCGTGCTGGCTCGCCTTGCAGCAGCCCGCTGGTTATCGCAACTCCACCTAACACCAACGATGATCACGGTCATAGATATACACAGTCACCACGTCTCCACTTCAAAATCCGCGCCATCAATGAGCGTGTCAAAAAAGCATTAGGATCTGGCTCTCTTACTACCAAAAGTTATAACCCTGCGCATCCCCAAAACAAGCCACTCTATAGAGGACCTCTCCCATACCCAAACGAAGTTCCGGTAGTGGAACTTCCCTCCCTAGCTCACGAGAAATGTGAGCTCTACAAGATTTATGAGACACCTGATGATGAGCAAGAGGTATCGATATTTGAAAGAGTGGTGGACGAAAGAGATATCATTCAAGGAGTGGATCATATGAAAAACATTTGGAGGGAACAGGCGATTACGGGATATAGGAGCAACCCTATCTGCCAGCTAGTGAAGGATTCCAACCACACCTCACAAAGCAGAATGTGGCAATATTACAACATATGTAACGGTCTACTCTGTGGCAATACAAGAGCCGGAGAGGATTGCCTTTACATTCTGAACAGTGCAAGAGTAAAGGGAGAAACGCTTACAGAACTGATGATAGGGGCGATATATAATAAAGGACACCATACGGCTGATCGAAACCTCCAGTACGCAACGGAATTCATCTACTGGCCAGAGATGAGGAAGGACTACAAAGACTATGTCCAACAATGTGACATATATCAACTGTATCGGGAAAGGACTACATTACTTACCAGCAACACCCTTTCGCTCCCCTTTCGCTGCGCGATATTTTTCTGTTAAGCTATTGATTTTATAGGTCCTTTCACTAAATTGAGTGGATATGATTCAGTATTAGTAGTAGTAGATAGAGTGGTTGGTTTCAGCTGGCTGATACCAATAACCGTAAAGTCTACTGCAATTTCGACAATGGGATTACTGCGGCACCATATTTTCACCCATCATGGAATACCTGCGTTGATTCTGCGTTCACCTCACAGTTTTGGAAACAAACATTGAATACTAGCGGAGTCACACAGATTATAGCTTTGCCTGGCCACCACCAGACCAAAGGACAAGCGTAAAGAAAAATCCGAGAACTGAAAACAGCATTCAGGAACATTGTTAATGCATGTCAGACCAACTGGCTTACCTTCCTCCCTGAAGTGACAGCGTACTCCAATGCAGGTCACTCCGATACTATTGGAATATCTCCATACAACGCTGTGTATGGACGAGAATACCAGCTGCTCATAACCTATGAAGTCAACTGTATATCAGTACCCATATCCAATGATTACTGCAATCAACACCAAGAGATCCGAAATGCGGCATACCAAGCATTATGGCTAGCTAGAGCAAGATCAAAACAGAGTGGCAGCTAAGTGTAGGAACTGACGCAAACCTGTGGATATTGAAAAAAGATTATGGTTTTTGAAGACCACTTTGCGATGGAATCTGGCAGATCTCGGATATTGTAGCGACGCTGGTGAGTCCCTTTTACCGTACTCAAATTCGATAAACATACACAGAACCACACCGCTGGCATAGATGCAAGAATGTACCGAAGGAAGAAGGGAGTATTCCACAGTTCGCTAGTCAAACCTTACCACCCCGATAACGATTTCCAGTTTCTGGGACTAGCATTCACCCAACCAGCACTCATTCTCATCAACAAAGAACAGGAATGGGAAGTTCCAGCAGTCCACGATTACAGACAGGTTATGGAAAGGGACAGTTCTTGATTAGTTGGAAAGGATATCTAGCAAACGAGAGCAGTTGGGAACCGGTAGAAGGATGAGAACATGCGCTGGATGTAGTTCAGGCATGGTGGACAGATAATATCCCTGGGGATGGGGTTCATACCGTATTTCCTGGGTTTATTCCTACGCGTTATTTTCCAACTAAGGATGGCTTTGACAGGTATTCTGATGGACTCACCATTGATAAAGGATTTTGGGATCCTTATTTGAATTCTGATTATGTGAGTGAGGATTGAGGATTTTTTTATTATATTTTGAAATAAGGGTTTTATTTTGTTTTCGGGGTGTAACCGGTACTGGTTACTAGTTTAGGATTTTCTGGTATAAGTGATACTGTTTGTGTTTTGAATTTGTTTCAGGAAACGAGGTGTGCCTCTAGCCTAATTGTATAGGGTTTGATACTCTATATGTTTTATATTTGGTTTCAAGTATTGGTTTGATACTCTATATGTTTTATGTTTAGTTTCGAGTATTGGTTTGATACTCTTTATATTTTATGTTTGGTTTCGAGTATGGATTTGATACTCTATATGTTTCATATTTGGTTTCAAGGCTACCTTTTTGCAGTCTTATATGTTATAAAAACAGGGCTTCCAGTAGCCTAAGAAAGTGTATTTAGGAACTGCTATTCTTTACGTTAGAAGAGGCAGACTTCGGCAGACAGAGATTTCAATATACTTGGTTGAATAGTTACTCTCTACAGTTTGCTTCCAGAATATTTAGTTTGAGACCTACCAAACATCTTGGAGACTTCAGTGGTTGTGATACAGGAAGAGGTCTATTCAACAACCTGGGCTAAAGCCTCCGTACCTTGTTTCGCTAGTTACCACCTTGGTACAGCACAAAGCCCCTGAACCCTACGATTACCGCATCTCCCAAGAAGCGGTTACAGGTTATATGGAATACCAGGGCAGCAAAGCCCGCAGGGACTAGTCTGTGACCTAACACTAGAACAACTGGTCATGAGCCTTGAGAAAGAATTCCTAGAATTCCCTGATCAAAGCATCAGTCGTGCTAATGTCATCAACCGGACATTAGATCTGTGGAGGTTGGATCAGATGATTCACCAAAAGGAGATTCAGAAACTCAAAACCCTACAACACAGGTTACTGGAAGAAGAAAATCATGCATAAGGGCAGCAATAGCACTGTTAAACAAAATACTAGGAAGGGTGCGAGAACAAGGCACTTCAAGACCGATACCCTTACCTGCTATTAAGGAGGAGAATGATGATGACTATTAGTCTCGGCCAATACAAAGGCTTAAAAGGAAAGAGTAAGGAAGCCGCTGTGGCAACTACTATAGGAGTCCAAGGTGGAGATGCTGATGATCCTAGTAATGACGATGCTGAGGAATGACAGAGAGGCAGAAGAAGAGAAAGGATAAGCTATGGGAGGTGAGGAGAAATACCAGAACAGTCTAGTATGGCAGAGATATGTGCCAACATGCTGGCAATTAATATTAAGCGACCATCAGAACAGTCCTCTTGCTTTGGGGATAAATCTGCTCTAGACATATATGTCCAGATTATAAAGTGTAATGACTATTTTAAAAGAAACTCACAAATCTGGTACAATGCCGGAGAATGCGTTACATACGTGCTCAACCAAAGAAAAGGACATATAGTGATTGCTTATACTATTTGGTACAGGAAGGCTATGGAGGGACTTCAGGGAGAGACATAGCAGCCAGAGTTGGCCACGTGGACCTGGTTTGAACATGATAGAATCAAAAGTCTCACTGTAGTAGAAGCAGAAAGACAAGCGTATCGCGAGATGAAGCTGGTAAAGTATGTAGGCAGTATTGAGCAAGTTCTGACATTCATGCACAATGTGAACATTAGAGCTAGAATGACAGGGAAGTCCTGGAGAGATGAAGGCGGAAACATATTTCCAAAATAAATCATTTGCAGGTTGTCAGCAGTTAACTAGAACACGGATCAAGAATGGGAAGAGATACTAAAGGCATGTGATCGATCAGAGAAAGCACTTCATGCAGGGGTAAAGCTTGCAAGAGAATAAGCACCGCAGGTGAAAATAGACTCAGCAGTCAAAAGAGAAGACCGATGAAACTCTAAACAAAAATTTCCAAGAACTAATAAGCCTTCTGTCAATGGAGGTGAAGCCCCACCACAAAACTGGAAATGAGGTAACAAGGCGGAAAGACCAAAAAAGAAGATAGGAGGTGTGGGGAACACAACTCACACAAACTGCGAATAGGCTCATACAGGTATCCTGCAAAGTATGATACACATATAGATGTGGGCCAAGAATTGACCACATTGGGGAAAGAACAACTATACATATTAGACACGTTAGGGAGATACCAATATATCGGCGGCAACAGGTAGTTCAAGACCAATAAAGAGGGGAATTCATAGCACTAGATTGGCGATTGTGAAGACTAAATTAAGACGCAGAGTTACTACCGTCCAGCAACTAGGCCGAACAAATGGGATCTGGCAGTAGGCAAATGATAAAGAACTGACCTAGGTCAGTTCTCAGGCACCAACAGTATGGGGTTTGGGTAGTCTGTGTCCAGATAGAGCTGGAATCGAAAATTGGAACCCCATTTTGTTGGAGTATATTGAGTAGCAACCACAACGCGCATCAGGTGATCTGTCTGCAACTGCGGAAGCCAAAACTCAAAATCATTATCGCAGTGCGAACCAAGTCTCTCATTTCAACATCTAAGTAAGTAGGCTCCGAGTAGAGGGAACTTACAAGGGACTTGTAAGCTCAAACACTAGAATCAATATATGGACAGTCGTGACTGAAAGGGAGGATAGTTAACGTACCCATATGACCCAGGAGCCAATAGTACAAAGTTCCTCGAGTTACCTAGTTGCTGGTCGCTACTCGTGTGCAAGCAAGTTCGTATACTGGAGAAGTGGGACAACGCGATTTATAATATATCTGACAACAATACTGTTAGGAGGACAACTGATGCGGGCCGTTCCACCTATCACACAGGTCTGAGTGGTATTATATGTATGTACTGTCTTGCCTTCTGGCCAGAATGTGGGACAGAGATGTACCGCTTTGGTGTGCAAGGCCACTCTCCGGTTGTTGGATGGATAACTAAAATCCACAGAGAAAGGATCGGTGAAAATGAGAACCCCATACTGGTGGAGTAAAATGGCTAAATAGCACATGAAAAATTTGTCATGAGCCTAGGTCTAGCACATTAGGAGAAGGCATCCAGCCTGAAAACTGGTCATGAAGAATTGTGTATCAGTGAAATGTCAGTTAGGATATAAGGCCAAATTGTTAAAGCTAATAAGTTACTATTTTGTCTGAAGAGACCTCTGTGGTCGAAACTACATAGGCATAGTAAGAGACATCTTGCTACCCACACCCAACATCAATGATGCCTAAATGTGTAACCGGTACTGGTTACTGGTTTAGGAATTTCCGGTATCAGTTGATACTGTTTGTGTTTTGAATTTGTTTCAGGAAATCAGATATGCTTCTAGCCTGCTGGTATAAGGTTTGATACTTTATATGTTTTATGTTGAGTTTGGAGTATCAGTTTGATACTCCAGATGTTTTAAGTTTGGTTTGAAGTATCGGTTTGATAAACTACATGTTTTATATTTGGTTTACAGTATCGTATTGATACTCTATATGTTTTACTTTTGGTTTAGAATATCGGTTTGATACTCTAAATATTTGGTTTCAAGGCTACCATTTAGGAGTCTTATATGCTATGAAAAGTAAGGTGCTGGATAGTCTGAGCAGTGTATTTAAAGACTGTCATTCTGCGAGTTAGAAAAAGTAGACTTCAGCGGACAAAGTTTTCAATATACTTGGTTGAACTGTTACTCTCTTCAGTTCACTTCAAGAATCTTTAGTTTGAGATCTATCAGACATCTAAGAGACTTCAGTAGTTGCGATACAGTCAGAGGTCTATTCAACAACCTCGGCTAAATGTTCCGGACTTTGATTCCCTAGTTACCACCTTTCTACAGAACAAAGCCCATTAACCCTACCTTTACAGCATCGCCTAAGAGGCACTTACAAAATCCTAGAACTAGGAAAAACTAATCCACACTAAGCGCATGGAATTAGACCCTCCAAAACCAAAAGGAGACGACTATCGGCAGAGGATCGCTTACCTCCGCATACACGATAAGCGACATAATTTTAAAGGGTTCTTAGACTCTGTATCTAATGTGTTTTTTATTAATACGACCATATTTGAAGAGCTTTACATTCCTATTGATGAACACAACGATGCAGGTGATATCTTAGGCTTTGATGAGTCATCAGCAGCCTCAGGAGGGAACTGTTATACATTACTTATAAAATTGTAAATAGGAAAGAATCGACACGTTTCTGAAGTATCGTGTGAAGTTGCTAAACAGGTCATTGTGGAATAATAATCCCTTTTGATTGCTGGTATCATGAACACCGATTGTCCTACATAGAAGATGCAGAAAATGGGACTTTGACTATAAAAAGTTGCGAAAACTATGTGGATGAAGGCAAAGCGATATGGAATATGTTAGAATGAGATAAATCAGTTACTTGAGATCCGAATCCTTGTCGCATCAGATGGATAATAACCATCCAAAGTACTGTAAAACTTGAATCATTATCAAAGGAACACTGGTATTACAAATATTTGGTTGAAGCCCAAATGACAGTAAAACTAGCCCTCAGACTAACCTTAGACTAAAAAAGTTAAATTTCTTCCTTGATCGACTCCCACCCGGAGACCGATAAACTTATAATCTGAAAAACATCTTAAGGCTTAATCTGAATACTTGGAAACCATAGTCAAAAAGGAAAAGATTACCCTAAGTCAATCACCAGCAAGAGTACCTATATCATTCATACCTAAACCTGATGGCACACTGCTCCTAGTTGTGAATTACTGAAATCTAGATAAGATTACAATTCTCAACAATCATAGGCTTTCATTAATGTCAGAACATTGAGACTGCCTAGCGAGTGCCAAGGTCCTCCCCAACTTAGACCTTAAAGATTGCTACCACGTGATTAGGATTAAGGAAGAAGATGAAAAGAAAACAGCTGTCTGGATGAGATATGGGTACTTTGAATATAAGGTTATGCCATTTAGATTGGTCAATGACCTGGGAACTTTCCAAGATATGATGAATCAAGTACTTAAGGAATACTTACATGTAAGAGTCATATGTTATCTTGATGATATCCTTATATATTCAAAGGATGAAAAGGAACACATTGAAGTTGTCAAAAGGGTTTTACAAAGCCTATCAGACTTACAATCACGGGTATCACTGAAAAGGTCAACCATCCATGCTGAAGATGTAGAATTTCTCAGCTATGTCATGTTGGTCAATGGGGTGCGTACAAGCACTCACATAGTAGAGTCCATAATAGTTTAGAAACAACCTAACTCGGTTAGAGATATGTAAGTCTCTATTAGATTTGAAAACTTCTACTGCTGGTTCATCAAAAATTCTCCGCTATTTGCAAGCTAATAACCCAGACATTATAGGGAAATGTAAAGAATTTTGAATGCAGAGTTGAGTAAAATACTACTTTCAAAAAACTAAAGAACTTAATTACCACAGCCTCCATACTCCCCCACATATTCCCAGAAAGAGAAATAGTTGTTGAAACTGACACTGGTAATATCGCAATTGTTTGCATCCTTTCTCAATACTTTGAAAAAAAGCTACATGCAGTAGCATTCCATTTACTAAAGTTGAACTCAGTCGAGTGAAATTACGAAATTCATGATAAGGAACATCTGACAATCATCGAAGCATTCAAGCAATCAAGACACTACTTGATTGGAACTGAAAAACCAATTTATCTTTACCAACCATCAAAACTTACAATACTTCCTCATCTGGAAAGTCTGGAGTGGCCAACAAATTCGATGAGCTCAGAAGTTAGTAGAATACAATTTTCATATTGTATACCAACCAGGCATGAAGGGCTGCAAACCTGATATATAAAGCGGACAGCCAGAGTACCACCCTGAGGAGTTAGCTATATATTGCAAGCAGAAAACTTTAATTATCTAATATTTCTTGATTTCCCAGGTATAACCGGTACAGGTTACTGGTTTAGGTCTTTCAGGTATCAGTTGATACTCTATATGTTTTATGTTTGGTTTCGAGTATTGGTTTGATACTCTATATGTTTTATGTTTGGTTTCAAGTATGAGTTTGATACTCTATATGTTTTATGTTTTGTTTCGCGGCTACCGTTTTGGAGTCTCATATGTTATGAGAACAAGGCTCTCGGTAGCCTAAAAAGTTGTATTTAAGAACTGCTATTCTTCACGTTAGAAGAAGCAGATTCGGAAGACAGAGCTTTTTCAATATACTTGGTTGAACAGTTACCTTCATCAGTTCGCTTTAGGAATCTTTAGTTTGAGATCCACCAAACATCTCTGAGACTTCAGTAGTCGCAATATAGTAAGAAGTCTCTTTAACAACTTCAGTAAAAGCCTCCCGACGTTGCTTCGCTAGTTGCCACTTTCGGTAAAAAACAAAGCCCGTTAACCCTACGATTACCACATCTCCCCAGAGGTGGTCACATTTTTTTAATTTCCGCAAAGTATCAAAATAGAAGGCATTACAGGACCAGGAAAGGCTAAGGCCCCTGAGACATGTTCCCAGCAGCACACCAAGGATCCAAAAGGACGATTCATGAAGACTCCGGCAAAAGAGCAAGCAGCAAGGGATGCAGCTGCTCAGCACTTAGCCCGAGACACTGCTCAACAGTCAGCGGGAAAATCATTACAACAACGACTAGAACCGCCAACCACTACCCCAGGAGGGTACCGAGAATCCACGAGAAAGCCTATAGGTACACAGATACCTTCAGTACCAGCAAGCAACGATCCAGAGAGTTCCGATAGCGACAAAGGATCAGACAGTATCGCTTCCAAAGCAGGACACTCAGGGCCTAGAGCCCCAGCATGAGAGGTCGCAAGACCACCGACACCCAGGCCTAACCCAGTTGTTACGGCTAAACTCAGTCTGAAAGTACCTTCACGTAGTAAGTTCACTGGTGAAGGAGATGACTTCAAACGCGAAGTGCTTGACCACTGGTATAACTTAGTACAGTTATATCGATGCCTAAACTGATTATGGACTAGCGAGGCTGGAAGAGGAAACTACTAGATCCTCTATACTGAAGGGCAAGCTCAGAAAGCAGCATTTCAAGCAGCTGAGTATTTCAGTGAAGACAGGACCAGAGAAGACCTTGTTGGATTCCTGCACGAAAGATTCCAATTCTTGAAACTGGAAGACGGTACCTACCACAAATTCCATGAAATCAGGCCAGTGTATAATGGCAAGATACAAAGAATATTAACTATAGCAACCGATTTGCTGATGTTCCAATCATGCCTACCTGCAAATACCATAAGCGATTATGCTTTCATTCAACAGTTTTTTAAGAGCATGCACCCCAGGCTACAACAAGAAGTAGAATTACAGGATACAGAAACAGATACCATTCTGGAAGTTATACAAAATGCGGAGAGTATAGATGCTATCCTGAAAAGCAGAGGTACTTATGGGAAGGAAAGGTTCAAAAAACCGGCAAAAGAATTCCCTTCCAAACAAGAAGAACGCGAGGATAATCGGAAGATGAACTACAAGCCCCACACCAAACCTAAGGAACGAAAGGAAAAGGGTCTTGGTTATACCTGCGCAGGTAAAAAACATCTAGCACGAGACTGTCCAAGCAAAGATAATAATGGTAAAGGAAAGGGCAAGGCTAAGGTGAAGACAGAAGTCACCTCCAATAGAGTGGAACAAGAGCAACTAGAGGAGGAAGTGTTCATAAATGGGATGGAAGCAGGGGAAGAAGAAGAAGACATCCTCACGATAGCTGCTAGACCGACAAATGTTAAACCGCATGAGGCTCTTGAAGGAACGATGCACATCAATGGCAAAGAAGCCAGAGTCCAGTTTGATACAAGATCAATAGCAGCAAACCTGATTACCCCCACCTTTGTGACCTCGAACAGAATTCCATGTCAGGAATTAAAAACACCGATCAGAATACACCCAGCCATGAAAGGATCATTATCTGAAGGTCATAAAGAATGTTCAGTCAACATATCAGTGGGAAAGATAAGCGCACCAAGAAATAAGATACTGGTCGGCAACTTGGCAAAATACAATATTCTAATAAGATTGCTTTTTCTGGAATAACACCAAGCTCAAATCGAGTGTGGCAAGTTTGCAATCCTGTTTCCAAAGCAGAATATGCGAAATTGTTTACACACCCAGCAGTGGTACGATCCTAGCGGCAGTGATCAGCACCGAAGATGTCATGAACTAACACCCGGAAGTATTTCCCAATGAAATACCCGAAGATTTACCACCCCTAAGGAAGATCAATCACAAGATAGACCTGTAGCCAAGAAAAGAGCAGCGCTCAGTACACACTTACTCGATACCAGAATGATAGGCAACAGATATGAGCATATGGCTAAGAGAAAAAGAGAAAGCCGGAATTATCAAGCGACAAGCAGTTTCATCGGCAGCACCCATGTTTGCTCAGGAAAAGAAGGATAAGAAACGTATGAGACCATTAGTGGACCTCACAACCAGGAATGAGATAACAATTAAGCATGTTGAAACCATTTCTGAGCAAACGATGATGCTGAATGCTCTAGGAAGCTTAAGATACCGCAGCAAAATCAATCTTTGTGATGCCTACTTCCAAATGAGAGTGGAACCAGATCATGTGAGCAAGAACACTTGCAAAGCACCATTTGGATGTTTCGTTAGCAAAGTAATGCTACAAGGAGATATGAATGCACCTGGAACATTGATGCGCATAATGTCCAATCTTTTCACTGATTATTTAGGACCCTTCATGTGCGTGTATATTGATGATATACTCATAATTTCCGACACAGAGTCTGACCATTTGAAACACATATCCCTGATTTGCAACACACTAAACGAGGCCCGATTCTATGCAAGCAGGAAGAAATCAGAATTCTTCGCCACTAGTATAGAAGTGTTAGGCCACGTTATCAAGGACGAAAGTCTATTACCAGCACTGGAAACGATAGCAAAGATCGAAGAATGGACAACACCACGGACTAAGAAACAGTTACAGGAATTTCTAGGAACAGTCAACTACATCAGTCAGTTTTTGCCACACATTGCAACCATTACATTCCTCCTAATGGAACTCACTGGAGTTGCAGAATTTGTATAGACCGCCACTTAAGACCAAGCCATGGATCATGTTAAGTGAGTTGTTTCAAAATACGAGGTTATGAAACCACTACAATATGATTCGTTACTTCCAATATGGTTCATAACTGACGCATCCAACACCGCTGTGGGAGCCTGAGTAGGTCAAGGAGAAACACTAGAAAATGCTAGACCTGCTTCGCTTCATAGCAGGAAATGCTCTAATGCGCAAATGAATTATGGTAGAACCGCCAAGGAAGCACTAGCAATAGTTGATGCGCTGATGGCATTCCACCACATACTTGCAGGAAGCAAGTTTACTATCATCACAGATCATCAACCTCTGGCGTACCTCAAGACCAGCAGAACACCCACCAAAAAACAGCTACGATGGGGAGGGTTCATTGTGAAATACGATACTGAAATAGTTTACAGACCAGGAAAATGGAACTATTTAGCAGATGCATTATCCCGTCTTTATGATGAGAACGATGATTACCCACATACTGTAAATAATCCCACATCAGAAGAAGATTCACGAATTTCCTCATCTATTTCATCCTTTCTTTCTTGCGAAGAACCTACTCTTGATCACAAAATGTCGTGATTTGAAGCCCTTGCCATTGAGCACGTCGGTGCTCATTCCGAATACAGAAGTGACCGCAGCCTGGAGCAAGCACAGATAGATGCAAACAATTAGAGAAATGGTGAACAACTCAACAATTGTGCCGACTATCGAAGTTATACCAGTGGAATGAGTGAGGAGGAACTTGAACATGTATCAATACATTGGGCATTCTGCAACATACCCTTCTGCCCTGACGACGAGGAATTAGAACCTGAGACTAAGATCTACACCGGGGCCCCCTGCAGCAGGCCACTGGTTATCGAAACTGTACGTAACACCAACAATGATCACAGTGATAGTAATACCGATTCACCTCGCCCCTGCCTCGGTACCCGCGCCATCAAATAGCATGTCAAGAAGGCATTAGGATGTGACTCTCCCACTACCAAAGGCTGCGATCCTGATCATCTCCAAAACGAGCCCCTCTATGGAGGATCCCTCGCATACTTAAACGAAGTTCGGGTAGTGGAACCACCCTCCCTACCTCACGAGAAAGGTGAGCTCTACAATGTTTATGAGGCACCTGATGAGGAGGAGGACGGGGTAACGGTATTAGAAAGAGTGGTGGATGAAAGGGATATCATTCAAGGAGTGAATGATATGAAAAACATTTGCAGGGAACAGATGATTAAAGGATATAGGAGTAACCCCATCTACCAGCTAGCAAAGGACTCCAACCACACTTCACGAAATGGAATAATGCAACATTATATTATACGCAATGGTCTCCTTTGTTCCGCCACGAGAGTAGAAGATTGCCTATACATTCAGAAGGGTCATGGAGTGAATGGAGCAATGCTAAGAGAACTAATGATAGGGGAGATATACAATAAAGGACACCATAGCGCCGATCGAAATCTACGGTATGCAATGAAATACATCTACTAGCCAGAGATGAGAAAGGATTTCAAAGACTGTGTCCAGCAGTGTGAGATATGTCAACCGAACTGGAAGAGGACTACATTACCCACGTTCTACACAATTTCACTCTCCTTTCCCTCAGAGATATTTTCGATCTACGCTATCGATTTCAGGGGCCCGTTCACTCAGTTCAGAGGATATGATTCATCATTAGTCGTAGTGGATAGAGCGGTTGGTTTCAGCTGGCTGATACCAACATCAGTGAGCGCTACTGCGATATCAACAATACACTTACTCTGGCACCATATCCTTACTCCTCATACAGTACGTATGTCGATTGTCAGTGATGCTGACCCCCGATTCACCTCGCGGTTTTGGAAAAAAACATTGAAGATAATCGCAGTCGAACATGTTATGGCTACGCCTGGCCACCACCAGACCAATGGACCAGCAGAAAGAAAGATTCGAGAATTGAAAACAGCATTAAGGAATATTGTTAATGCATGCGAGTTCTAGTGGCTTACCTCCCTCCCTCAAGTGACAGCTTACTCCAATGCAGGTCACTCTGATACTATCGCAAAGTCTCCATACAAGGCTGTGTATGGACGAGAATACCAACTGCTTGATACCTATAAAGTCAATGCTACAACAGTACTCACATCCGATGATTACTACAATTGACATCAGGAGATCAGAAATGCGGCATACCAAAGGTTGCGATTGGCTAGAACAAGATCAAAGAAAGTGGCAACCAAGAGGAGGAACTCACACAAACCTGTAGAGATTAGGGAAAGGATAATGGTTTTTGGGGACCAGTTTGCGACAGAATCTGACAGATCTTGGAAATTACAGCCACAATGGCCAGGCCCTTTTACAGTACTGGAATTTGATGAACACACCTAGAACTATACGGTTAGCATGAATGCAAGAATGTAACGGAGATGGAAAGGACTATTCCACTGTTCGGTAGTCAAACCATACCACCCTGCTGACGATATCCAGTTTCTAGGTGGAGCATTCGCAAAACCGGCACCCATTCTCATCAATGAAGAACAAGAATAGGAAGTTCAATCAGTCATCGATTATAGGGAACGATATGGAAAGGGACAGTTCTTGTTTAGTTGGAAAGGATATCCAGTAAGAAAGAATAGTTGGGAATTGTTGGAAGGATTAGAATATGCGATGGAATTGGTTCAGGCATGGTGGACAGACAACATGCCAGGAGATGAGTTTCCTATGGTATTTACTGGGTTTATTGTGATGTGTTATTCCCCTACGAAGGATAGCTTCAAAAGCTATTCTGATGTACCCCTGGTGGATAAAGGATTTTGGGATCCTTATTTGAATTCTGATTATCATAGCGGGGATGGAAGATTTTCTGGTTAAATTTTGAAATGCGGGTTTTATTTTGTTTTCTGGGTGTAACCGGTACAGGTTACTGGTTGAGAATTTTCAGGTAGCAGTTGATACTCTATATCTTTTATGTTCGGTTTCAAGTATTGGTTTGATACTCTATATGTTTCATGTTTCGTTTCGAGTACCGGCTTGAAATCCTATATGTTTTATATTTCGTTTCGAGTATCGGTTTGATACTCCATATGTTTTCTGTTTGGCTTCGAGTATTGGTTTGATACTCTATATGTTTTATGCTTGGTTTTGAGTATCGGTTTGATACTCTATATGTTTTATGTTTGGTTTCGTGTATCAGTTTAATACTCTTTATGTTTTACTGTTTTGTTTCCAGGCTACCATTTTGTAGTCTTATATGTTATGAGAACAAGACTCTCGGTAGCCTAAGCAAGTGTATTTAACAACTGCTATTCTTCACGTGACAAGAAGCTGACTTCAATAGACAGAGTCTTTCAATATACTTGGTTGAAGAGTTACCTTCTTCAGTTCGCTTTAGGAATCTTTACTTTGAGATCCACCAAACATCTCTGAGACTTCATTAGTCACAATATAGTAAGAAGCCACTTCAACAACTTCAGTTAAATCCTCTGGACGTTGATTTGCTAGTTACCACTTTCGGTACAGAACAAAACCCGTTAACCCTACTTTTACCGCATCTCCCTAGAGGTGGTTATACCAGGTAGCGAACGTAGGCGAGGAAGGGGAAGGCTGGGATAGGGAGATGAATTTGAATTCGGGACCTCGAAGAGGCAGAAAGGAACCTGTTATTAGGGTTAAAGAAATTGCGCAAAATGGCATACATGCCAACAAAGGGCTAACAAATGCCGGCAGGGCATGATCTGTATACCATAGAAGATGACATTGTCCCAAAATATGGACAAGCATTAATAAAAACTGCGATAGCTGTAAGGCTACTCGAAGGACTATATGAAAGAATTGGTACAAGAAGCGGGTTAGTGGTTCCAAGTAGAATCTCCAATGGAGTAGGGGTAATCGATGCCACTTCAATTGGCGAACTTGAGATCGCAGTATTCTATTATAAAGATACAGACTGCCATATAAGAATGGGCCCTTGGATAGCCCAACCAGTGATGGAAGAAATCAATACCTCCGTTATGATGGAGGTACATGACTAGGAAGACTCAGAACATAGAACTAAGTGATTTGAAAGGACCAGTATAGCGACAAGATCCTGGATCATAAAAGAATGGGAACCTAGCATCAGTTATAAGCAGGGATCAGCTAAAAACAATGAACACTGGTATAACATAACAGAACTACAGGAAAAGGTTCTAACATCAAATGCTATTATCCAACAAAAAGGTATGAAGGAGTTCGATCGGGAATTCTTGAGCGAGATACCAGCTACTTGTAACTGGTACCAATTACTGGTTAGGACTATCAAGTATCAGTTGATACTGGTTGTGTTTTGAATTTGTTTCAGGAAAAGAGGTATGCCTCTAGCCTGCCGCTATAGGGTTTGATACTCTATATGTTTTACGTTTAGCTTCGAGTATCGGTTTGACACTCTATATATTTTATGTTTGGTTTTGAATATCAGTTTGATACTCCATATGTTTTATGTTTGGTTTCGAGTAATGGTCTGATACTCTATATGTTTTATGTTCGGTTTCAAGTATCGGTTTGATACTCTATATATTTTATGTTTGGTTTTGAGTATCGGTTTGATACTCTATATGGTTTCTGCCTGGTTTCAAGGCTACTACTTTGCAGTTTTATATGTTATAAGAACAAGGCTCTCGGTTGCCTAAGAAGTGTATTTAAGAACTGCTATTTTTCACGTTAGAAGAGGCAGACTTCGACGGATAGACTATTTCAATATACTTGGTTGAACAGTTACCTTCTTCAGTTCGCTTCGAGAATCTTTAGTTGTGATGTACCAAACATCTCTGTGCCTTCTGTAGTCACTATAGAGTAAGATGTCTATTCATCAACCACAGTTAAAGCCTCCGGACTTTGATTCGCTAGTTACCAACTTCAGTAAAGAACAAAGCCTATTAACCCTTCGTTTACCGCATCTCTCGAGAGGTGGTTACACTACTATCAAGAGGGACACAGCTTGGATGGAATAGAGAGAAGAACTCATTAGGTTTCAAGATGATGGAAAAAATCTCCACCAAGATTAGACCATAACTGATGATCTTTTTTATCATAAGCAACGACTATTTATACCAAATATTCAGGTACAATATATCAAGATTGTGTAAGGATGTCATGATGCGAAAGTTGCCGGACAGTTCGGACAAAACAAAACTTTGAAAATCATGATTTGGAAGTTCTTGGTGATCCGACTTCAGGAATTTGTCAACAAATATGTACGATCCTTCGATGAATGCCATCATGCCAAAATGGCTAGACACACTAAGTATGAATCATTGCAACCTCTGCAAATTCTCTATGCAGCATGGCCTTCCATCTCAGTGGACCTTATCACGCGACTACTAGAGTCACAAGGATGCACTCAGGCAATCACAGTAGTTTATCACTTCACAAAAATGGTTCCCTTCATTAGACCCAAAACATCAGCCACCACTAAAGATGTCGAAAACATTTTCATGAAGGAAGTTTGGAGGCTACATGGTGAGCAAACTGAAATTATCTTGGATATGCACTCCAAGTTTGGAGCCGAATTCTGGGAATTGCTTTGCAAGGTGCTGGAAATTAACTGAAAAACCTCAATTTCACACCACCCTCAAACTGTTGGACAATCGAAACCTACCAACCGAGTGCTGGAAGGATACCTTTGATGTTTCATCAACTATGATCATGATGAGTGGTATTAGCTACTACAACTTGCTGAACATGCATACAACAATTCGTCTACCAAAGCTCGCAGAATATCACCATTTGATGCAAACTATGGATTACATCCTCGGACAGAGTAGATGAAGGAACGAGTAGCTCAAAATCCAGGACCAACACTCTTTGTGAACTGGATTAACATAATAGATGAACAAGCAAGATGGCCACTAGAAAAAACAATGGAGGGAATGTCAAAATACTGGGACCAGAAAGCTAGACAACAGTCGGACTTCAAGATGGGTGACAAAGTAATGTTAAACACAAAATACCTAGGCACCCAACAAAATTCAAAGAAGCTAAGCCTGAAGCTTTACAGTCCCTTCCAAATCTTGGCAAAGAGAAGATTATGAGCCTTCAAGCTCAACATAGCCAATCAAGGGAACATTCACAATTTATACCTTATTGCATTACTAGAACCCTATTGTGAATCAATTCATGACAATCGTCAGCAACCCCCTAGAGAGTCAGAACAATTGATAGTGATTTACAACGGGAGGTCGAAAAAGTGGTAAGAAGTGTGGTAGGTTCTTACAGAAAACAGGTAGTTGGTCGCTATCAAGAAAAGGGGGATGGGTAGTACTTCATTAAATGGCAAGGGTGTTCCGACGATGCAAGCACATGGGAGCCAGCCTACAGTATAGAACACTCAGAGGAAGTTGCGGTCAGTTTTCATAATAAGAATCCGGATATGTGAGGAATGGCAGAAGTAAGATTGTGAGGGAAAGGCTTTCCTGCCATGGCCAAGTCAATGCAGAAGGTTTTTTAAGCAGACTACACTGAGTCTTGAAATCTATTCAAAAAGATTAGAAAAAGATATAAAGGCATTTGAGGCAAAGCCTGGTAGGAGGTAGCTCATATTAACCATATGGAAATCTGGGATAATACAGTCCACAGACCTCATAGTAGGGTAATGGTGTATGGACCCGTGATTTAT
Organism: Tuber brumale; assembly: GCA_014065205.1. NCBI lineage: Eukaryota > Fungi > Ascomycota > Pezizomycetes > Pezizales > Tuberaceae > Tuber > Tuber brumale. The sequence goes on from JACCEG010000046.1 coordinate 482,694, forward strand.
CGAAGCCAATACTCACCTCTGGCACCCTTATAGGGCCCACAGGTCATTAGTGAGATTATGAGAGTTGAGTCCTATACCTAAAATGTCAAATCAATGAAGACCACTTCATAAAACCATATATATTACTGCCATCCATCTGACTGCATGTTATTTACAGGATCTATGAGAGTGGACCTTTGGTGATATCTGGTAAGTGGAATGGATAACATCTGTTGGTAGCACATTGAGATAGTAGGCTTGAAAGTTGGGTTTCCTAATTATGGGCTGTAAGTGACTGGACTTTTTGGGCAAAATAATTTCAGAGGATGTCCCGATAGTGGAGGCTATTAAGGACATACCAAATCCACCTATACTCCTCTAAGATCAGGTGTAGGTTAATTAGTCCTAGTAATAGGACTCCTCTACGGAGGCAGGTGGACCAAGGGGAAGCATGCTCTTAGGCGGATACCAAACTCAAGTATATAACTGAGGGACGTAGGCTAAAAATCTTCAATTAGAGAATCTGTCGAGGAAGGCTCGACTTGATAAAATGGGTAAGGTAAAGATTTAAAGCGTAAAGCAATATTATATTCATAAGATCTCGTCTCCGTTGCTTGATGATGACGGTAAAGCTCAGGAGGCACTTCGATATTTATATCCCGTGTCTGTGTGTTCGCAGACTACTTCTAACTACTATGCCTCCGAAGTAGCACTCTGGTTTTAATATGCAAACATCCAGAGTCTTATCAGTGCCAACATTGTTTGACAGTGAAACTTATCACACCTTTTCGCAGACACGGAATAGTATTCCTCCATTGAGATGACTGCGCTATTTGTTATACCAAACAGCGGCCCTCAACTTAGATGTCCACATAGACTATTATATTACTTTAGTCTTGTTGACTATCATTCCAGTAGTCTCCGCGGTCATGAAGTGATCAGGTTCATGCCAGATCACCTAGTGCCAATCGCAAGTCTGAGCCCAACGTGTCAATGTCTTAAGGGGCTCCGACTTATCTAGGTCTTCCATTCTGAGCATGCTTCCCCTTGGTCCGCCAGCCTCCATAGAGGAGTCCTATTACTAAGACCAACCAACCTACAGCTGATCTCACAAGGGTATGGGTTGATTCGGTATACCCGGAATAGCTTCCACTACTGAAATATCCTCCTGGAGATTATCGCCGAAAACGTCCCGCCACCTTCGGCCTGTGGCTTATGACACCTAACCTCGCAGCCTACTATGTCAATGCGGCTCCCACCAGTTTCCTCTGTTCCACTTCACAGATATCGCCAAAGGTCCCCTCTCCGATATCCTGTGAACAGCATGCGGTCACATGGACGGCGGCAATGTATATGGTGTTATGAAGTTGGCTTCATTGATGTGACATTTTAGTTATGGGACGCAACTCTTGAAATCTCGCTAATGACGTGCGGGCCCTATAAGGGGGCTGGAGGGGGGTGTTGGCTCCGATAAATCGAGGGTCTGTGTGCAGTTACCCTACCGTGGGTCTGTGCATATGTCTCGGATTTCCATATGCCTAACATGAGCTACCTCCTACCAGGCCTCGCCTCGAATGCCTTTATAACCCTTTTATAAATTTCTTCTAAGTACATTTTAAGACTCAGTGTGGTCAAGGTGAAAAACCTCACGTGTTTGCTTGGCCACGGTAGGAAAACCTTTTCCTCACTATCTTACTTCTGCCCTTCCTGGTATGTCGGGATTTTCATGATGAAAATTCTCCACAACTTCCTCCGCATTTTCCATACCAGTAGCAGGCTCCCATGTGTTCTCATCTTCTGAACACCTTTGCCATTTACCGAAGTACCACAATTCCCACTTCTCTTGATAGCGACCGCGTACCTGTTTTCTGTAAGAGTAAATCTCGCTTCTTACTATTTTTTCAACCTCCCATTGTAGATCGCCATCAATATCCTCCGGTTCTCTCGGTGGTTGTTGACGGTTATCATGAACTGATTCACGATAGGGTTCCAGTAGTGCGTCAAGGAATAACGGATGAATGTTCCATCGATCAGATATGTTGAGGTTGAAGGCTCGCGACCCAGGTTTCTCTATGATTTGAAAAGGACTGTATAGCTTTGTACTAAGCTCCTTTGATTTCCATCGGGTACGAATATTCTTTATGTTTAACATTACTTTGTCCCCAATCTTGAAGTCCAGCTATTGTCGAGCTTTCCGGTAATAATATTTTGACATTCCTTCCTGTGTCTTTTCTAGTGAGCCCCTCGCTTGTTCATATATCGACTTAATCCAGTTCGCATAGAGTGTTGCTCCTTGATTTTGAGCTTCGCGCTCCTTCATCCACTCTGTCTGTGGATGGAAACCATAGTTCGTGTAGAATGGAGACATCGTATGAGCATTGGTTGCGGAGTTGTTATAGGCATGTTCAGCTAAATGTAATAGCTGATACCAGTCATCCTGATCATAGTTGACAACACTTTGCAGGTATTCTTCCAGCACTTGGTTGGTACATTCGGTTTGTCTGTGAGTCTGAAGGTGATATACCGTCGACATTCTGCACTTAATTTCCAGCCCATTGCAAAGAGATTCCCGGAATTCTGCTTCGAACTTTGAGTCCATGTGTGCGACGATTTCGGTTAGTAGACCGTGTAGCCTCCATACCTCTATTAGGAATGCATTTGCGACATCTTTCGCTGTCGCCGTTGTCGGTAGTCTGATGAAATGTGCCATCTTCGTAAATTGATCGACAACTACTATTATCTGAGTGCATCCTTGCGACTCTGGTAGTTGGGTAATAAAGTCCACTGAGATGGACGCCCATGCAGCGTAGGGTATTTGCAGTGGTTGCAATAATCCATACTTAGCGTGTCTAGGTGATTTGTTATGTTGGCATTCATCGCAGGATCGTACGTAGTCATTGACCCATTCCGCAAGTCCTTTCCCGTAGAAGTCTCTCATCATTATTTCCAAAGTATTTTCTTGTCCAAAATGTCCTGCAACCTTTGCATCATGACATCCTTCTGCGATCTTGGTATATAGCGCCTGACTATCTGGTACAAATAGTCTTTGCTTATAATATAGTAGATCTTCGGTTAAGGTCTAGTCTTTGTGAAAATCCTTTCCTTCATCTCGTAACGGAATAAGCTGTTCACTGCGTTGCCTCCCAGCTGCCCCTGTACCGATAGCGGCCTCTATCTCGCTTAGGAATTCAGGATTAAACTACTTCATACCCTTTCGCAGGATAATAGCGTTTGACATTATAGCTTTTTCAGGTACTTCTGAAATATCGTACCAATGTTTGTTGTCTTTAGCCGATGCCTGTAAGTAGCTGATGGTAGGTTCTTGTTCCTTGATGATCCAGGATCTTGTCGCTATATCGGTGCTTCCGAAGCGCATGGCTCCTGGTTCCGTACCTTCCAAGTCGTCTACTTCCATCATGTCAGAAGTGTTGACCTTTTGTACCACTAGATGAGCTACATGATCGCCCATTCTTATTTGGCAGTCCACATCCTTATGATTAAAAAGTACGACTTTGTGTTCGCTGGGGTAAGCAGTATCGATTACTCCTGCGCCGGTAGAGATTCCGCTTCAGACCGCTAATCTGCTTCTTGTGGCAACTCTTCCATAAGTTCCTTCGCATAGCCCTACGGCTATACCCGTCCTTATTAATGCTTGTCCATATTTCGGGACAATGTCATCCTCAATGGCATACAGGTCATGTCCTGCCACTATTCTGGAGCCCTTTGTTGGCAAGTATGCCTTTTTACTCACTCTCGGGACCCTAATAACGGGTTCCTTTCCACCTCTTCGACGTTCCAAATCTAAATCCTTATCTCCATTCCAGTCTTCTCCTTCATTGGCTACCCTCGCTACCAGTGATACTAAGAAATCTTCTTCTCTCAAAATCTTTTGTTCACAATACGTAGCTCCCTCCTCAGGCCAGTACTCCGGCCGTCTGCTTAATGCGTCAGGCTTTCCGCCCTTTGTGCCTGGTCGGTATATAATGCAAAAATTGTATTCCACTAACTTCTGAGCCCATCGAATTTGACGGCCGCTCCAGACTTTCGAGGTGAGCAAGTATTCTAGGTTTTCATGGTCGGAAAAAGACAGTAATCGGTTATTCTATTCCGATCAAGTTTTGTCTCCCTTCTTTCAATGCTTCGAGAATTGCGAGAAGTTCTTTATCCTGAATCTCATAATTACGCACCGCCGAGTTTAATTATCTGGAATGGAAAGCTACTGGATGTAATCTTTTCTCCAAATATAGTGCAAGAATGCAAGCGAGTGTGAAATCGCTAGCGTCGGTTTCTACCACGGTTTCTCTTTCTGGGAAAAAGTTGTGTAGTACTGGGGCTGTTGTAAACCAGTATTTTAGTTCCTTAAAAGCCATATCCTGCTCGACTACTGACTTGAAATTCCGCGGATTTCCTTGTAATATCTCTGTTATGGGTTTGCAAATAGCCGAGAAGTTTTTGATAAATCGCCCGTAGAAGTTAGCGAATCCAATAAAGACTTGTACTTCTCTAACCGACTTAGGTGCTTTCCAAACCATTAAGGACTCCACCTTGCGGGTGCTCATAGACACCCCATCGACTGCTACCATATAACCGTGGAATTCTACCTCAGTGGTATTGAAAGTTGAGTTCTTTAGCGATACTGCCAATTGAAAGTCCGACAGACTTTGTAAAACCTTTTTGACACTCTCGATGTGTCCCTTTTCATCCTTTGAGTAGATGAGGATATCGTCAAGGTACCACACAACTCCAACATCCAGGTATTCTTTCAGGACTTGATTCATCATATCTTGGAAAGTTGCCGGAGCGTTAACCAATCCAAAAGGCGTAACCTTATATTCATAATGTCTATATCTTGTACGGAATGCTGTTTTCCATTAATCGCGTTCTTTTATCCTAATCAAGTGGTAACCATCCTTAAGGTCTAGCTTGGTGAAGATCTTTACACTGCCTGCTCCATCTCTGAGTTCGGACATAAGTGGAAGAGGATGTTTATTGAGGATAGTAATCCTATTCAGATTTCGGTAGTCCACAACTAGGTGTAGTCTGCCACCTGGTTTAGGTACCAATAATATAGGTGCTCCTGCTGGTGATTGGCTCTGGGTGATTTTCCCTTGTTTGATCATTGTTTCCAAGGATTGCCGTAAAGCCACAAGCTGCCTCTCGGATAGTGAACACATCGGCCCCAATGGGGGCGTTGATCTCAGAACCAACCCAACTCCGCGACTGAATGCCCGCCCTGGGCCCAACACCTCTCCCGTCTTGCCTTCCAACAAATACTTGGATTGCAAGTATTCTTTCGGTAATGATTCGAGTTCCACTTTATTTTCGATGGCTCCGATCCTTCTGATGCGGCATGCATTAGAGTCCCAAGTGACGGATTCGTCATATTCGAACATATCCGCTATTCCTTCACTTTATTCCACACACTTTTCACAACATTTTGCGGAGAAGGTCCAATTTTCTGCATCCTCTATGTGGGACACTGGGTGTTCACGATGCCACCCACCAAACGGAATTATCATTCCGTAGTGACCTGCCTTAGCCACTTCACACGATACGCTAGAGATGTGTCAGGTTTTTCCTACGTCTAATTTAATAGGGAGAGTGTAACACTTCCATCCTGAGGTGGCTGAGGATCCGTCAAAGCCTAAGATATCAACTGCATTGATTGGTTCCACTGTTGGAACGCGAAGGTCTCCAACTAGGTCCTTATTTATAAGGAATACGTGGGATCCCAAGTCTAACAAGACTTTAACTTTGTATCACTTATCGTGTATGTGGATGTAAGCGATCCCCTCCAGACAGTAGTATCGTTTTGGTTTTGGAGCTTCTAACTCCACGTGCTTAGCGCAGATAAGATTTTCTTGGTTCTTTCCTTTAGGCATTGTTGATGTTGGGTGTCGTTAACCAGATATTTATTACTACACCCGCATAGTTTCAACCATTCAGGTCTCCTCAGACAAACTAGCAACTTTTTTAACTCTAACAATCATGGTATACATACTAAGCGGCGTTTCACCTATACGCAATTACCCACGACCAGTTTTCAGGCTGGATGCCTTCTCCCGACACTGCAAACTTACACTCACAGTAGATTTTCAGGCGGTTATTATCTATTTTACTCCCCTGGTGTGCAGTTCTCATCTTCACCAATCCTTTCCCTTAGGGTTTCGGCTATCCATCCAGCTCCCTCAGAGGGGCCTTGCGCACCAAAGCGGTACATCCCTATCCCACACTCTGGCTAGAAGGAAACATAGTACATAAGTATAATACGACTCAGACTCACGTGGTAGGTGGAATGGCCCATGTCGGTTGCCCTTCTGTCGTATATGATTATCAGGTAGATCTTACATTGCTAGGTTCCAACTTTTTCGGTATAGTAACTTGCTTGCACACAGGTAGCAGGCAACCACCAGGTGACTCGAGGAACTTTGTACTGTTGGCTCCCGGACCATGTGGGCATGTTAACTATCCTCTCTTTCGATCAAGACTCTCCATATATTGATTCTTGTGTTTGAGCTCTCAAGTACCTCATGGGGTCCCTTCACTTGTAGCCTACTTGCATAGATCCTGAAAGGAGAGACTCGCTTCTCGCCACTTTGATCATTTTTTAGTTTCGATTCCAGTAGTGGTACACGGAATACCTGTGCCCCGTCGTAGTCGGTACCTAATACACCCCAGCCAAAGGAGGTTCCCATTTCGATTGCAGCTCCAGGGACACTGAATATCCAAACACTGTCGCCGTTGGTGCCAATGAACTGACCAAGGTCAGTTCCTCGTCGTCCGCCAGTTCCCAAATTTTATTCCCTAGGGCAGTGTGCTGAACGGCCACGACTTTGCGTGATAACTTAGGCTTTACAATAGCCGATCTTGCTCGTCGAATTCCCATTTTTATTGGTCTTGAGCTGACTGTTACCGCCGTTATATGGGCATCTCTCCAAGACATTTGGTAGGTGTAGTTTTTGTTTCCATAACGTATACAATCTCTGTCTCACCTGCGAGTGTCTATCACACTTGGTGTGATACCGGTTTTGGCCCTGTCAAAGTTTGTGTAGCTGGCCTTTGGCGCACCTCCCAACCTTTTTCTTGGCTTCTCCGGTTCGTCATCTCTTTGCTGTTTCCGTAGTCGGGCTCCACCTCCCTTGACTTAAGGTTTAGTTTCCCTTTGTCGCTTTAGTTTAGAGTCCCATCGGTCTTCTCTTTTGACCTCTTGGACTACTTCGGGCTACGACGGTTTGTCACGCCCAATTTTCTCTCTGGCCTGAAGCCCTTCTTCCGACCGATCGCACAGTCTTAGCGCCTCTTCCCATTCTTGATTCATTGTGTACCGTAGAGCCGACAATCTGCAAACAATTTGTTTTGAAAGTTTATCTTCGACTTGCTGCTTCCAGGACTCTCCGTTCATGCATGCACGAATGTTATAGTTATGCTTGATTGTTAGGTAACGTTCAATGCTACCATCGTACTCGACTAGCTTCCTTGCTCGTAGTACTAGTCATTCGGCTTCCACCGCAGTGAATCGTTTTATCATATCCTGTTCAAAACGAGTCCACGTTGCTAGTTCTGGTTGCTGGGTTTCCTCTTGAAGTCCGTCCATAGCCTTCCTATACCAGACGGTGTAAGGAAGCACTATTTCTCCTCTTGTATGACTGAGTACACATATAACCCGTTCGCAGGCATCGTCCCAGATTCGCAGATTCCGCTCGAAATAGTCGGTGCATTGAACAATCCTGACATATATGTCTTGTGCGGGCTTTTCTTCAAAGAATGGGGGTGGCTCTAATAGTCACTTAATATTTAGCGCCATCGCATTGGCAAGTGTCTCTGCCATTCCAGACAGTTCTGGTGTCTATCCTCACCTGCATCGGCTAGGACCTCCTCTCCTTCTTACTCTCTCATCATCATCGTCGTCATCATCACTAGGATCTCCGGGGTCACCTTCCTGGGCGCCTGAGGGGGATGCATCAGCGGCTTCCTTCCCCTTCCCCTTTGCCCTGCGTGTTGGCGGAGCGTAGTACTCCTCGTCATCTGTTTCTGGGACTGCGGGTAAGAGTGTGGGTCCTGCGGCTTCCGGCGTTGGTGTGGTCGCCATTATTTTATTTCCTGCTGCCGTCAGAGCCTTGAGTGTATTGTTTGTCTCCTCGATTTACCGCTGTTGCTAATCTAGGGACCTGCGAATCTCCGTCTGATGGGTGGTAGCATCTAGCTGTCCTTGCGCTAAGGTGCGATTGACCTCTCTTTCTCGCTTGGTGGATTGGGCGCGGAAGGCTACGAATTCCGCTTTTACACTGTGGACCATTGGTTCCAAAGTCTGATCTTGGGCTAATGCCGCTTGGCTTTCTGCCCCGAGCGTTCCATGTAACCTCGTGGTTACCTCTTCATATTCCTGTTGGCCCCTGTCTTGGGCATTAACTTTCTTTGCTACTTCCCGTATCATTTCCTCTTGGATCCCCTTGACCTCTGATTCCACGCTTGCCTGTTACATTATCAAGAGTGCAATATTGCTATCATGGACATCTTGTGTTTCCGCGATTTATTGCTGAACCTTAACTAACTTTAAGGTATTATCCTGGGTGACTCCCTTCAAATTTTTGAAGGCGATATTGGCTTGGTCAAGCGAGGTGTCTATATCCTGCCTTATTCGACCCAAGATTATTCCAAGATGAGCAGCCAATCTGGCTAAGTTTGCAGGATGGTCACTTCCTGATTTAGCCGTGGAGGCCCTTGATATTCGATGAGTGCTTGCAATACTAGAGGATTGTTGAGCAAGGACATGTCCTCTCTAGAACATAGCTTCTTGAGGTATTGATGGGGATGTACTCTATATGGCCGAATCATCGGTTTTATCTACTGTATCTGGGCAGGTATCCATAGGGTCTCCCGCCGTTATTTTCTTTCTCGCGTCTTGAGGTATCGCAGCTATTGTGATACTTGCCAGGTAGGCTAATTGTTCTAATAGCCTTGGATGAGCGATTACTAGTACTTCATACCAGAGTTCTTGATATCATTTAAAGGATTTCAGGAATCGCTTGTAAGGTATCTAAAGTCTGAGGTACTCTGGAGATGTAGGTATAAAAGTGTTCGGTTGGTCCGACTCTGGACTCAGAACCTGAATCTCCTTTTTCTCGAGGTTTAGAATGTACCTATAGCACATATAAGAATGTGTCAGGCCCTGGCCGAGGGGATGTCCGGCCCTCGGATAGCGGTGCCTGGTTTCTTGTTATCGGAGTACTGGGTAGTCCACTAGATGAAGTTTTCTGACTTGGTAGAACTCCACTCAAAGTCCGGTCCATATCAGGTACGATATATGTGATTCAATAGATTTCTTATTGGGATCCCGAAAGGTATTGTGAACAACGAGGGTTCTGTGATAAACTCTTGTTCAATTGCGAACAAGTCACTATCGAAGCCTTCTTCGAATATCTGAATATAGATGGGACAGTTAGGTGCTTCGACAATGTGATCGAAGTCTGAGGTGAGGGTAGAGTTTGAAGTCAACTCGTAGTTAATATAGTGAGCCTTAGTAACAGGAGAACTATCAATATACTGTTAGGCGGAGGCCAAACTCAAGTATATAACTGAGGGACGTAGGCCAAAAGTCTTCAATTGGAGAATCTGTCGAGGAAGGCGCATCTCGATAAAATAGGTAAGGTGAAGATTTAAAGTGTAAAACAATATTATATTGATAAGATCTCTTCTCCGTTCCTTGATAATGTTTGTAAAGCTCGCGAGGCACTTCAATATTTATATCCCGCGTCTGTGTGTTCGCGGACTACTTCTAACTACTATGCCGCCGGAGTACCACTCAGGTTTTAATACGCAAATATCCAGAATCTTATAAGTGCGAACACTGTTTGACCGTGAAACTTATCACACCTTTTCGCAGACACGGAATAGTATTCCTCCATTGAGATGACTGCCCTATTTGTTATACCAAACAGCGGCACTCAACTTAGATGTCCACATAGACTATTATATTCCTTTAGTCTTGTTGACTATCGTTCCAGTAGTCTCCTCGGTCCTGTAGTTATCAGGTTCATGCCGGATCACCTAGTGCCAATCGCAAGTCTGAGCTTAACGTGTCAACGTCTTAACGGGCTTCGACTTATCTAGGTCTCCCATTTTGAGCATCCTCCTCTTCGTCCACCAGCCTCAGTAGAGGGGTCCTATTACTAGGAGCAACCAACCCACAGCTGATCTCAGAAGGGTATGGGTAGACTCGGTATACCCCTAATAGCTTCCACTAGTGGGATATCCTCTTGGAGTCTTGTGCAGAAAACGTCCCGTCACTCGGGGCCTGTGGCTTAGGACGCCTAACTTCGAAGCCTACTATGTCAATGCGCCTCTGACAGATGTCCTCTGTTCCACTCGCAAGATGTCGCCAAAGGTCCCCGCTCATGTATCCTGCGAACAGCATGCGGTCGGACGGACGGCGGCGACATATATGGTCTTATAAAGTGGACTTCATTGATGTGACATTTCAGTTATTGGACACAACTCTGGAAATCTCGCTAATGACGTGCGGGCCCCATAAGGGGTCCGGAGTGGGGTGTTGGCTCCGGTAAATCGTGGGTCTGTGCGCAGTTACCTACCGTGGGTCTGTGCACATGTCTCGGATTTTCATATGCCTAACACATGCTCAAATAGGAGGACCTAGATAAGACAAAGACTCTTAAGCAGTTGACACATTGGGCTTGGACTGGCGTTTGGCACTAGGTGGCCCAGCATGAAACTGATCACTACATGACAGAAGAGACTGCTCAGCCAATACTTAATCAGACTAAAGTAATATAACAGTCTATGTAGATAATAAAGTTGAAGACCACTGCTTAGTTTAACAAATAGGACAGTGATCTCAACAGAGGAATAGAATTCCATAACTGCGAACAAGTACGAGAAGTTTTAAAGTTAAACATTGTTCGCACTTATAAGATTCCGGATATTTGTATAATAAAACCAGAGTGGTACTTCAGACGCATAGTAGTTAGAAGTAGTCCTCGAATACTCAGATACAGGATATAAATATCAAAGTGCCACCCAAGCTATACAGACATAATCAAGCAATGGAGAAGAAATCTTATTAATATAATATAGTTCTGCATTTCAAATATTTACTTTACCTAATTTTATTGAGAGGAGCCTTCTTCGACAAATTCTCGCAACAAAGTTTTTGTCCTACCCGACCCTGTTATATTAGAGTTTGACATCTGCCTAAAAGGGAGGTAAGAATGGACTACGGAGATGAGTGATAATAGAAGCCTACAAGAATGACGAGTCATTCAAATAATGTGAAAATACAAGATAAGGAAAACCACCTCACTATAAGATTCCTGATGGCATGCTCTTTATAACTACCAGGAATGGACTAGAAGCTCTATATATTCTATGAGGGTATAGAGTGAATGGCCAGAGTATCTCAGAGCCAGTTATCTCTAAAGGTCGTGACCAAGAACCCCACATCAGCAAAATAAAAAAAGAAGCTGCGTCTAATACGCAGGTGTCACATCCAGACAGCTGGTAGATGTCAATTGCGTCCTGTGTATCCTGTATGTCAGGAGATTCAATGTGCGTCCCTGTAATGTCAGCTCCATCCTCTGAGTACTGGGGACGCTACGTATATCTAGTATTAATATGGAATGTCAGGGGCGTCTAGTGGTAACAGGGGATGTCTGGGGCATCAGGAAGACATCCGAGTCCTAAGTAAGGAGCCCCACTTGGCAAGCCCCATTTCTGGATCTGGTTACTCTTATCCAGGCGTGATACTTGTACGGCTAGAAAAACAAAGATCAGACATTACTAGTATACTAGTCTTGGTAAGTACTAGAACCAGCCTCTCAGCAACCGAGCTAACCGTTATGTGGCAGCAAAAATACGAGACATGGTGGGAAATCTATTTTAGGTTCCTGAAGAATTGTTGCGTGAAAATGCTACAAATTCAGACTGGAAAGCCGAGTGATAGGTCTACTGGCTATGCCTGATCCTGACCCTGGCAGGCCAGGCGTGAATCATTTTCCTGCCAGTGGCACAAGTCAGGCAACCATACAACATCCGTGTCCTCTCTTACCCACACTAACCACTACGGGCTCACTTTGATGCTAGATTCCTTCAGAGCCCTTTGGCCGCAGTATGCAATGCTTTGGCACCTAGACCTACTCGACGGTGGCTTTCCAACAGTGCAAAGGACGTCTACTTGACACTAGTATCCATAGTGTTACAACCTGGCGAGCCTTTGATTAAGTATTGACTTTGACGCTAGACCCCTTCAGAATCCTTTGGGTACAGCATGCAATACTTTGGCACCCAGACCTACACGTCGCGGGCATTCCAACGATGCAAAGAACGTGTACTCGATGCCAATATCCATGGTGTTACACGCTGTTATGAAGGTTCTGTTCCCTGGCAAAGTTTTGACTAAGTACTGACTTTGACGCCAGATTCCTTCAGGGTCCTTTGGATGCAGCACGCCATACCTTGGTCCCTAGATGGACTCGACGCCAGCTTTCCAACAGTGTAAAGGACATCTACCCAACGCCAATATCCATGGCATTGCATGCTGTTATGGATGTGGTATTTCCTGGCAAAGCTATAGTTAAGTGCTGACTTTGACACCAGATTCCTTCGGGGTCCTTTGGATGCAGCATTCAGTGCTTTGGTGGCTAGAGCTACCCGACGCCAGCATTCTAACCGTGCAAGGAACGTCTACCCGACGCCATTATCCATGGAGCTACAGGCTGTTATAGCAGTAGTATTCCCGAGCAAGGTTTTGACTAAGTACTGACTTTGACGCCAGAATCCTTCAGAGCCCTATGGACGCAGTCTTCAATGCTTTGGCACCTCGACCTACCCGATGCCAGTGTTTCAACGGTGCAAGAAACGTCTACTCGACACCAATATCCATGGAGGTACAGGCTGTTATGGAAGTGGTATTTCCTGGCGAGGCTATAGTTAAATGCTCACTTTGATACCAGATTCCTTCAGCGTTCTTCAGATGCAGCGCGCGATACTTTTGTGCCTGGACGTACTCAGCACCAGCTCTCCAACGGTGCAAAGAGCGTCTACTCGATGCCAATATCCATGGAGCTACAGGCTGTTCTGGAAGTGGTATTTCCTAGCAAGGCTATAGTTAAGTGCTGACTTTGACGCCAGATTTCTTCAGAGTCCTTTGGATGCAGCATTCAATGCTTTGGAACCTAGGCCTAATCGATGCCAGCTTTCCGATGGTGCAAGGAACGTCTACTCGACGCCACTATCCATGAAGCTACAGCTTGTTATGGAAGTGGTATTTCCTGGTGAGGCTATAGCTAAGTGCTAATTTCGACAGCAGATTCCTTCTGGGTTCTTTGGACGTAGCATTCAATGCTTTGGGACCTGGACCTACTCTATGCCAGCCTTCCAACAGTGCAAGGAATGTCTACTCAATGCCAATATCCATGGGGTTACAGGCTGTTATAGAAGTGGTATTCCCCAGCGAGGTTTTGACTAAGTACTGACTTTGACGGTGCATTCCTTCTGAGCCCTCTGGACACAGGATTCAATGCTTTGCCACCTACACCTACCCGACGCCAGCTTTCCAATGGTGCAAGGAACATCGACTCGACGCCAATATTCATCCATTGAGTTACAAACAACTATAGAAGTGGTTTTTCCTAGTGTAGTTGTACACACTGTTTCTGTAGATTAGCTTTAATAATAAAAACAATTTTAGTATATACAGTTTTTGTAACCCAGGTCAGAAGTAGTGTGAGTTCCACTCTTGTGTCAGCGTCCTATAAATCAAGGGAGTTTGGTAGATGTCTCCAGGCGCCAGTGCGACGTCAGGAGATGTCATGTACCTTTACTTATAATATTTGGTTACGTCCTGTGTGTTTGGTTGCTATGTCTGGTTGCGTCCTGTGCATCGTGGACTTGGGTGGCTGCGTCTTGACACCGGTTGCCATGCCAGCTTGCATCCTAGCTCACGATTCACATTCTGGCGTTCTGTGAGTCGGACTCACAGAACGCACAGGACGTTAGCATTTATTTTTGCTGATGCATGGTGCCGACAAGAACTTATGCTATATTACAGAATACATGTTCTGGCCAGAAATGCGCAATGCCTTCAGAAATTATGTATGCCAATGTGAGCTATACTAAAGAAAGAAGGAACAAAATACATGACTTGAAGGTAATGCCGAGGTGTTACCGAGACCCTGTGAGATATTTTTCTCCTATGCAATTGACTTGGCAGAACCGTTCAACAAATCTGGAAAGAACAAATATGACATGGTTATGCAGGTCATTGATATAGCGGTGGGATTCACTTGGTTTATCCCTACCCACTCAAATACAGCAGTAGCTGTGATACTGACCCTCATCCACTACAATGTATTTGCACCTCATGGCATATCTACATTACTAGTTAGTGATGTTGACTCCAAATTCACCTGCTAGTTTTGGTCCCAAAGCTTGAAATCTCTGGTAATCGAGCAGATTAAAGCGACTGCTAGCTATTGTAACCGGTACTGGTTACTGGTTTAGGATTTTCATATATCAGTTGATATTGTTTGAGTTTTGAATATGTTTCAGGAAACGAGGTGTGCCTCTAGCCTGATAGTATAGGGTTTGATACTCTATATGTTTTATGTTTGGTTTCGAGTATCGGTTTGATACTCTATATGTTTTATGTTTGGTTTCGAGTATCGGTTTGATACTCTATATGTTTTATGTTTGGTTTCGAGTATCGGTTTGATACTCTATATGTTTTATGTTTGGTTTCGAGTATCGGTTTGATACTCTATATGTTTTATGTTTGGTTTCGAGTATCGGTTTGATACTCTATATGTTTTATGTTTGGTTTCGAGTATCGGTTTGATACTCTATATGTTTTATGTTTGGTTTCGAGTATCGGTTTGATACTCTATATGTTTTATGTTTGGTTTCGAGTATCGGTTTGATACTCTATATGTTTTATGTTTGGTTTCGAGTATCGGTTTGATACTCTATATGTTTTATGTTTGGTTTCGAGTATCGGTTTGATACTCTATATGTTTTATGTTTGGTTTCGAGTATCGGTTTGATACTCTATATGTTTTATGTTTGGTTTCGAGTATCGGTTTGATACTCTATATGTTTTATGTTTGGTTTCGAGTATCGGTTTGATACTCTATATGTTTTATGTTTGGTTTCGAGTATCGGTTTGATACTCTATATGTTTTATGTTTGGTTTCGAGTATCGGTTTGATACTCTATATGTTTTATGTTTGGTTTCGAGTATCGGTTTGATACTCTATATGTTTTATGTTTGGTTTCGAGTATCGGTTTGATACTCTATATGTTTTATGTTTGGTTTCGAGTATCGGTTTGATACTCTATATGTTTTATGTTTGGTTTCGAGTATCGGTTTGATACTCTATATGTTTTATGTTTGGTTTCGAGTATCGGTTTGATACTCTATATGTTTTATGTTTGGTTTCGAGTATCGGTTTGATACTCTATATGTTTTATGTTTGGTTTCGAGTATCGGTTTGATACT
Source organism: Tuber brumale (assembly GCA_014065205.1). NCBI lineage: Eukaryota > Fungi > Ascomycota > Pezizomycetes > Pezizales > Tuberaceae > Tuber > Tuber brumale. The sequence continues at coordinate 498,181 of JACCEG010000046.1, forward strand.
CTATATGTTTTATGTTTGGTTTCGAGTATCGGTTTGATACTCTATATGTTTTATGTTTGGTTTCGAGTATCGGTTTGATACTCTATATGTTTTATGTTTGGTTTCGAGTATCGGTTTGATACTCTATATGTTTTATGTTTGGTTTCGAGTATCGGTTTGATACTCTATATGTTTTATGTTTGGTTTCGAGTATCGGTTTGATACTCTATATGTTTTATGTTTGGTTTCGAGTATCGGTTTGATACTCTATATGTTTTATGTTTGGTTTCGAGTATCGGTTTGATACTCTATATGTTTTATGTTTGGTTTCGAGTATCGGTTTGATACTCTATATGTTTTATGTTTGGTTTCGAGTATCGGTTTGATACTCTATATGTTTTATGTTTGGTTTCGAGTATCGGTTTGATACTCTATATGTTTTATGTTTGGTTTCGAGTATCGGTTTGATACTCTATATGTTTTATGTTTGGTTTCGAGTATCGGTTTGATACTCTATATGTTTTATGTTTGGTTTCGAGTATCGGTTTGATACTCTATATGTTTTATGTTTGGTTTCGAGTATCGGTTTGATACTCTATATGTTTTATGTTTGGTTTCGAGTATCGGTTTGATACTCTATATGTTTTATGTTTGGTTTCGAGTATCGGTTTGATACTCTATATGTTTTATGTTTGGTTTCGAGTATCGGTTTGATACTCTATATGTTTTATGTTTGGTTTCGAGTATCGGTTTGATACTCTATATGTTTTATGTTTGGTTTCGAGTATCGGTTTGATACTCTATATGTTTTATGTTTGGTTTCGAGTATCGGTTTGATACTCTATATGTTTTATGTTTGGTTTCGAGTATCGGTTTGATACTCTATATGTTTTATGTTTGGTTTCGAGTATCGGTTTGATACTCTATATGTTTTATGTTTGGTTTCGAGTATCGGTTTGATACTCTATATGTTTTATGTTTGGTTTCGAGTATCGGTTTGATACTCTATATGTTTTATGTTTGGTTTCGAGTATCGGTTTGATACTCTATATGTTTTATGTTTGGTTTCGAGTATCGGTTTGATACTCTATATGTTTTATGTTTGGTTTCGAGTATCGGTTTGATACTCTATATGTTTTATGTTTGGTTTCGAGTATCGGTTTGATACTCTATATGTTTTATGTTTGGTTTCGAGTATCGGTTTGATACTCTATATGTTTTATGTTTGGTTTCGAGTATCGGTTTGATACTCTATATGTTTTATGTTTGGTTTCGAGTATCGGTTTGATACTCTATATGTTTTATGTTTGGTTTCGAGTATCGGTTTGATACTCTATATGTTTTATGTTTGGTTTCGAGTATCGGTTTGATACTCTATATGTTTTATGTTTGGTTTCGAGTATCGGTTTGATACTCTATATGTTTTATGTTTGGTTTCGAGTATCGGTTTGATACTCTATATGTTTTATGTTTGGTTTCGAGTATCGGTTTGATACTCTATATGTTTTATGTTTGGTTTCGAGTATCGGTTTGATACTCTATATGTTTTATGTTTGGTTTCGAGTATCGGTTTGATACTCTATATGTTTTATGTTTGGTTTCGAGTATCGGTTTGATACTCTATATGTTTTATGTTTGGTTTCGAGTATCGGTTTGATACTCTATATGTTTTATGTTTGGTTTCGAGTATCGGTTTGATACTCTATATGTTTTATGTTTGGTTTCGAGTATCGGTTTGATACTCTATATGTTTTATGTTTGGTTTCGAGTATCGGTTTGATACTCTATATGTTTTATGTTTGGTTTCGAGTATCGGTTTGATACTCTATATGTTTTATGTTTGGTTTCGAGTATCGGTTTGATACTCTATATGTTTTATGTTTGGTTTCGAGTATCGGTTTGATACTCTATATGTTTTATGTTTGGTTTCGAGTATCGGTTTGATACTCTATATGTTTTATGTTTGGTTTCGAGTATCGGTTTGATACTCTATATGTTTTATGTTTGGTTTCGAGTATCGGTTTGATACTCTATATGTTTTATGTTTGGTTTCGAGTATCGGTTTGATACTCTATATGTTTTATGTTTGGTTTCGAGTATCGGTTTGATACTCTATATGTTTTATGTTTGGTTTCGAGTATCGGTTTGATACTCTATATGTTTTATGTTTGGTTTCGAGTATCGGTTTGATACTCTATATGTTTTATGTTTGGTTTCGAGTATCGGTTTGATACTCTATATGTTTTATGTTTGGTTTCGAGTATCGGTTTGATACTCTATATGTTTTATGTTTGGTTTCGAGTATCGGTTTGATACTCTATATGTTTTATGTTTGGTTTCGAGTATCGGTTTGATACTCTATATGTTTTATGTTTGGTTTCGAGTATCGGTTTGATACTCTATATGTTTTATGTTTGGTTTCGAGTATCGGTTTGATACTCTATATGTTTTATGTTTGGTTTCGAGTATCGGTTTGATACTCTATATGTTTTATGTTTGGTTTCGAGTATCGGTTTGATACTCTATATGTTTTATGTTTGGTTTCGAGTATCGGTTTGATACTCTATATGTTTTATGTTTGGTTTCGAGTATCGGTTTGATACTCTATATGTTTTATGTTTGGTTTCGAGTATCGGTTTGATACTCTATATGTTTTATGTTTGGTTTCGAGTATCGGTTTGATACTCTATATGTTTTATGTTTGGTTTCGAGTATCGGTTTGATACTCTATATGTTTTATGTTTGGTTTCGAGTATCGGTTTGATACTCTATATGTTTTATGTTTGGTTTCGAGTATCGGTTTGATACTCTATATGTTTTATGTTTGGTTTCGAGTATCGGTTTGATACTCTATATGTTTTATGTTTGGTTTCGAGTATCGGTTTGATACTCTATATGTTTTATGTTTGGTTTCGAGTATCGGTTTGATACTCTATATGTTTTATGTTTGGTTTCGAGTATCGGTTTGATACTCTATATGTTTTATGTTTGGTTTCGAGTATCGGTTTGATACTCTATATGTTTTATGTTTGGTTTCGAGTATCGGTTTGATACTCTATATGTTTTATGTTTGGTTTCGAGTATCGGTTTGATACTCTATATGTTTTATGTTTGGTTTCGAGTATCGGTTTGATACTCTATATGTTTTATGTTTGGTTTCGAGTATCGGTTTGATACTCTATATGTTTTATGTTTGGTTTCGAGTATCGGTTTGATACTCTATATGTTTTATGTTTGGTTTCAAGGCTACCGTTTTGGAGTCTATTATGTTATGAGAACAAGGCTCTCGGTAGCCTAGGAAGTGTATTTAAGAACTGCTATTCTTCTCGTTAGAAGGAGCAGACTTCGGCAGACAGAGTTTTCAATATACTTGGTTGAACAGTTACTTTCTTCAGTTCGCTTCAAAAATCTTTAGTTTAAGACCTACCAAACATCTCGGAGACTTCAGTAGTTGCGATACAGTAAGAAGTCTATTCAACAACCTTGGCTAAAGCCTCCGGACTTTGATTCGCTAGTTACCACCTTGGTACAGAACAAAGCCCGTTAACCCTACGATTACCGCATCTCCCGAGAGGCGGTTACAGCTATCATGAAACTAATGGCCAAGTGGAAAGACAGATCATAAAACTTAAGACAAGACTCCAGAGCATGGTTAATAAGTCACAAAAGAACTAAATCCTAATACTACTGTAACTAGCAACATATGAAAATGCCAGTCATTCTGATGTTCTGAACATGTCTTACTATAAGATGGTTTATGGATAATAATACCCTATGCTATCTATCATCCGGGTTAGGAATACCTAAGTACCTGCATCTGACGATTACCTCAATTGACAGTAGGAACTAAGGAATGATGCCTACCAGGCAATCAGGATAGCAAGGTTCAGAAGTACTGTGATAACTGCTAGGAGGAGGAAGACTTACAAACCAATAGTGGTAGGAGAGAGATTAATGGTCCTTGGAGACCAGTTTGCAACCGAATCAGGTAGGAGTAAGAACCTAGAGTCCTGCTAGTGAGGATACTTTGAAATACCGCAATATAACAGCTACATACAGAATTACAGGGTTAAAATCGATACCAAAGGTGACTCATGAAAGGAAGCAATATTCCACTGCTCAGTGGTTAAAGAATTCGAGGAAAATGATGATATCAAATTCCCAGGACTATCCTATGTGAAGCCAGGACTTATACTAGTTAGAGTTCAGTATGGAGCCTATAGTGCCCTGCAAAATTGGGACTGCCAGCTACATTTCCCACCCCAGCTTGTACACTAGCCTCAAATGGAGCCTTTTTAGAGGCTTGCCCTACCCCGTTACCTACCAGGGATCTTGTCCCACCTATGTCCTGGACAGGCCTGCCGTAAATTCAGGTGGAAAGAAACTAGGCGCTGTACAGGGAAAGAGTAGGGTAGCACCCTGGATGGAGGCAGGGCAGGAAGGGCCAACACAATACCACCCCAGGCTTGCATAACGGTGGGACACTCATGGGTAAAACCAGCCTCGCCCTACCACAGAACAAACTCTAATACTGGTTGAAAAAGTTCCAGAATACGAAGTTGAACAAATTCTAGATCATTGCCAATGCTATAGAATCGACCAGTTCTTAGTCAAATGGAATGGATATCCAAGCTCTGAAAACTTTTGGAAGTCAATGACATGACTATAGAATACACGGGAGATCATCCATACTTGATGGACAGACAACTGCTCTGGCGATGAATTTCTGATTATTACTTGATTCATTAATATCGAGTTTTCCCTAACGGGACCTGACATTGGAAAATTCTATGACATTGGAAGCTTGGATGAGGGGTTTTAGGACCCTTACTTTGAAAGCGATTCCCATGACTCAGGGGTATCTGATAATGGAGAACCAATGCACTCTTTGGATTGAGAGGGATTCTTATTTTATTTTTATATTTGAAGAATGAAATTATTATTTTGTTTTGGGATGTAACTGATACTGGTTATTTGGTTACTAATATAAGAATTTAAAACAGATAAATTGCAAAGGCTTATAAGGCCAAACTAGTTAGGCTGGTGAGATTTTTATGTAATATTGTATGTTTGATTTCAGGCATCAATTGATGCTCAAGTTATTTGGTTTGTTTAGGCTACAAGATAGCTGGAAAAGATGTATTTAAGGACTGCCATCTTCCAAGAACTTACAGGAAGCAGACTTTGACAGACACAGTTCTGAATAAACACAGTTAAGTAGTTACTTCTTTTCAGTTTGCACTCTGAGTAGCCATCAAGTTTGGGACTTGCAAAGCTAACAATATAGTACTTGTCTGGATTCCGAACCTCATCTAAAGTTACAACAATTCAATAAACATGATACCACAACCCACACATAGAAGGCTTCAATCAGATACCCCCTTCAATTCCCCTATTTATAGTCATTAATATACAAATCTATTGTTTAACGAAATATATATTTCATAGATGTGTTTTTGGAATTTGATGTATTATTATGATAGTGTTAATCAATGGTGTATTATTCATGCAAAATAGAAATCCAGTGGCTGGAATATATCAAGAATAACTATGAACACTCCTTGAATTGAACCATGTACTAGTATTTTAATTTGTGGTTGAATGCCAAGCTGTCCCCTGTAGCAAAATATTTGGTAAACAATATAAATGGCCGGCACCGCAGTAATCATGATATGCTATTTCAGAAAATAAGGATTTAAAATTATCATAATAATATAATATTATCATATTATAAATTAAAGTTATCCCCACCACAAGTCAGTTGTTGAAAGTTCTTGAATGCTATTGTTCTGGCCTGCCACACTAGACTCACCCCCAGATAAAAACATCTCACAATGCAATGGCCTTTGTACACCTTAAGAACACTTTGCACCATACTCACTAGGATTATCTGGATTCTAGGCGGATTTTGCATGGAAAACTTAAAGTGTGTTGGCTTGATTGCCAATATTTATCCTCATGTTTGCGCCCCAGGTGCTAAGGGTATCTCCAATCAATACCTAGGTGCCCGGTTCGATTGTTCCTCAGGCTCTAGGCAATATAATTGCCCCCCAAGTACCAGAGGTTTCTTCCTTGAATATCTGGACCGTCACCTGTTTTTCAGCACTCCAAGGAATCCAAGTGCGTATACAACTCCCAGGGCGCCTGCAATAAATACCTGGACACTCCATTACTTGACCCCATGTCCACGGGAAAATATGAATGCGTGTACGTAATTATCTGCGATTTATTCCTGGCAATGGGTTACATGAAACACTATCGCCTGCAGCAAGTTGAGAGCCCAAACATCAACAGTGAGCTAACTCACAAGTCCTACTAGTTGCAGTGAGTGCACTTCCCTTTCTAGAATCACTTTAGTGGTAGTTTCAAAAGTCGAGGTAATTCTTCGGTTATCCCTTAGTGTAGTATCTTAGATAGAGCTTGCCAGCGCCACTAAAATCTGCTTCATTTATTTTTACGGTGCCCATGCTCCAGTTACTTGCTGTCTTGAATTCGTATTGTATTGTAGATAATACACATTTTCAAGTTCTCTTATTTCGGGTTTTGTATTTTAGGCATTGACCTGTTTCCCATTGGATACTTAAACAATCATTCGGAATACTTGGCTTGGGAGGGGCGGCGGAAGGCTCCTTATGTGGCCGGAGTGTGCTGTCATGGCAAAAAAAGTGAGAGCAGAATGTGGAGAATAGGGATTGGATGGAGGTAGTCGATTTCGTGAGTTGCAGTCTCCTAGTCCATGCGGACGCGGAAGAATGTTCTCAGATATGCCCTGCATGCATACCCGAGGCTTACAAACACTGTTTGATGCTTCATACGCTGCAATGATTCACCCTTCCTCTACCGCTTCCGGCTTCAACTCTCTGAGTGAAACTGAATTCTAACACCTCTTTTTATTCCTCCCTCCCCTACTTTTCTCACTCACTCACTCACTCACTCACTCACTCACTGGCTCATGCTTACCATGATACGACTGACAGACTGACCAAAAACGTATCCCCATATTTTTTTTGATTTGCGTATTTTAACCATCCTTCGTCGCTGCCACCTCCGAAAACCCCAACTTAACTGCACTAGTCCGACCTCTCTCCGCCAATCCTACCAATTCTAATTCCAGTTCCGCCCGCGCTTGACCCAGCCTTGCGCCCAATCACATCCGGTAAATTACCCGTCCTTCTCCCCGCCTACCAATACAATTTTTAACTTGCTGGTCGCTTGTTTGCCTATCGAAAGCGAGTTGCTATGTGACCGGATGATGTTGTTTTACATTTTTCGAGATTACGGTAAGGAGGAAGGTGCTTGACTCGAGTGCTTGACCTCTAGAGTCCGCGATAACCGTGCCAAGGTTGTGACGGAGTCACAATCCCCGCAACCTTGGGCACTCTCAAGAGAGTGCCGAACAGTTCAACACAAGTAACAGCTCAACGACACTTTAATTTGTATGTGAATTTAAGAATTACGAATCACTACTAAACATTCTCTGATGCTTTAAGTCTTTCCAAATAAGCCCCCCCCTTTTTTTCCTCCCTCTTATAACTTTTATTTTCATGTGGTGGGGATTTGATTTAGATTAAGCGTGAAAGTGTGTTAAATTTACTTGAGAGTGCCCAAGGTTGCGAGCAAGCGGGGGTTGTGACTCCGTCACAACCTTGGCACGGTTACTCTCCTTCGCAGTCTCCCCATCATTCCCACCATCCCCTGCCCACAGTTCGTTTGTCACGTGAAGGGGTGTCAATATAACATGACCATCCAACCATTCACTCATCTTCTCGCACAACGGGCCCTTCTCACCCGCTCTCGGGAAATCGCAAAACCAGTACACTTCGAATTTTCCGCAACAATTTCTTTGCCGCCCCGTTCTCCACCCCAGACACTCCATCTCATACCAGCATTCTACGAATCCCCGTGCCCACCCCTGCTGGTCCCAAAGGGCGGAATATGTCTCACCGATTCCTCCCCTCCAGAATGGCATTGTAGTGCAATAACGGGCCGCAAGGGGGTTCCATGATGGCAACTTACTCCTCCGATGAAGTGTTGGTATTGGGTGGTAGTGGTTAGATTGTGAAGTGGATGGCAAGCTTCTGCATCAAGAGATTGAACCTCGCACTTAGGAGGGAAATCGGGGAAGGTGTTAGGAATTTTTCTTCAAATGAAGGTATCTCCCCTCCGAATTCCCTGACAACAAAAATTAACGTGATCAAACAGACCGAGTAGAGCCGGATTTGAATACACTTAGAACATGAACTCCACCTATACAAGCGCTGACCTAACCCCCAGAAGTGGCTACTCCGGACCCCCCAGGACAGTCGATCTCCGGGTTCCCTGCAATGGGCCCTGGCAATTCGACCTGCAACTCTACTCTGGCACTCCCCGCAGAAGCTGCTGAAAAATACGCCACATGTATAGACTGGATTAGCAAGAGCGTGTACTACTATGAGACTCGTAAGGGGGACTTCACTTTTAATGTGACCCATGGCGCAGGAATTGGCGCCGCCACTATTTCCTGGAAGACTACGACATCCTTGGATGAGCACTTGTTGGAGGGACGCCCGGTCAACATTATGCAATGGTAATTTTAACTGCACTACGGAGAGCTAAGGATTCACTGATTGCTGTGTAAGACCTTTTTTGGTGGTGGTTATGCTGAGAGGGTGTTAATGGGTCAGCGGTGATGGATGGATCTGACGTTGGGCTAATTGGTCATGGACATGAGACGGATTTGTCCCAGGCGAATCTTAATTCAGCTCGGTTTAAGGTGCCTGTTTCCTCAGTCAAGTACATCGGAGGGTGAGGAGGAAAAAGGAACAGAAGCATACATGTCCACAAAGAGATGTACTCATATGGCGCCATCGTACAATTCCTCAATTAAGATTACCGCGGGACATACCCACCCCACGGCTTCTACTACTCGGGAGCCCAGTCCACGAGAAAGGCTTGAGCGGATATGCCTATAGCGGTATCTCACCAACCGACTACACCCTGCACATAAGACTCCTGAATAGAACCTCAACCATGGTAAGTAGTGTTGGAAATGGATGGAACCCCAGGGTACTGCTCGGCATGCTCAAACAGTACCCAACACGCCTGGAACCTATCGAGCATATTTGCTACATGCACGATATGCTCCAAGCATGCTCGGCATGCTTTCCCATTCCTTCCACCACCCGTCCGTTGCTCTTCTCGCTCGTCCGGATATTCGCACCGTCATTCTCTTTGTTCGACATTTCGACATTTGTTCGACCACTTGCCGTTATTTGTCGTCGTCTGCTGTTTTGCCGTTCGTTGTTTGCTGTTCGTCGTCTGCTGTTCGTCGCCTGCCGTTCGTGGTCCTTTTGACCGGCGCTCTCTCGTCCGGTGTTTGTCGCTATCGTTAATACGGGTACGGGAATGATATTGATGGAGGGGGGCGGATACAGGTATGGAGTGGGAGGTCTATGGGCGTGGGAGTCGTCATGTTTGTCCTATTTTTCTCTTTTCTTAGCATGGAAATGCGTGGAGAAATGGGAGCTTACCTGGGTATGTGTGGTGGCAGAGTGCCAGGAAGTGTGGTGGAGCGAGTAGGGGATCTGTTTTCATCGTTATTTATACTGCTGTATTTTTCCTGTTTGTCAGTTTTAGTTAGTTGTGCAAGTGCGATAAGATAGAGCGAGTTGCTGAGAAAAAGAGATTGAGCAAGAGTGTGTTTGAGTGAGAGAGTGCGCGAGCGGAGAAAATTTTCATACCCCGCTTTTGGCAGTTGCCTAGTGTTTTGGCGTTTTGTTTCCGCCGGGTGATAAGCTGTGAGTACGGTGATCGTGGTGGTTATTGCTCGGGAATCCTAGCTGTCTTTTAAGTAGGACTCCCATAACATCCCTAATAACCGCCGACGAGAGCACCGACAACCCACTACCATCCCCGCATGGGTCTAGACAAACCTGGCCACTCATAACCCCCATTTGGCCGACTTGCGGCCATTCCATGGATCGTGCATTCCTGGAACACATCTACCTAATAAACGCCGGACCTACAATCAATAAAATTCAACCTTGCGGGCGCGCCCCCCACGCCCGGAGAAGAGACTCATCTCCCACTTGCAGAAACCCAATAGCAATATTATTCACCCACTGCAACCCAACAAACTCAGCCCCGCGAGGCACCCCTCCCCTTGGCCACATGATTCGCAGTATGCGTGGCGGTGTGGTATTCCACGTGCTATGATATAAAACATAGCCTGCATAGCCATTCAACGCGGATGGGCGCAAAGCGGACGTCCGGAGAGTAGACTAGCGGGACGTTTAGGATCGTCGTCCCTCCCCGCGTCCACCCTCTAAGATGAGGTGGGGTTGGAACCACGAAGGCGCGCCCTAGCAACATGTATGAGCCTACCGGCCTTGGAAAAGAAGTCTGCATCTTTATCCGGTAAATAATTTGTCGTGTAGGGCCTTGGTAGGGGAAGTGATGCCGGATATTCCGTGGGGGATCTATGGTGGGACGATTCGGTAGCAGGGCCAGTGTAAGAAAGGGTCCGAAGGTGTTACAGTAGGTGGATCGGCAGGGGAACTATGGCATGGAATGATCCGGTACGGCATGTAACATGGGGAGGGGTACAGGATTCATTGTGGGATAGGCCGTAGGATAAGTCAAATACTGTTTGCGCTTTCATATGAACCCGATTGCAAGTTCTTGCCTAGTATATGTACTCTGAGCACGAGCTTCAAATTTAGTTACGTACGAGTATTATGACCTAAATGTGCGCGATTTGGTGGTGAATCTGGCTTGGGTTGCTTTTTTGTTTTCACCATTGAGGCCGTAGCAGTTGTACTCCAGTGTTGGGATGTTTGCGGCTGTGTTACACAGTATTAATACTTCTCCCCCGTCTCAAATTCCCCTGTTATCACCTTCGCCAGATGATGACAGCACGCGACGTCTCTCCTACACCCCTATACGAAAACAAGCGGCGGGGAATATCCACCAAAAGTACAGTCTACCTGGTGTTTGGGGATACTTGATATGAGCATTTCGAGCCTATTCCCCTCTAGGTCTCAACGGTAATATCATCTTAAACAGCCAAGCCTCCATTACTCCGGAAGCACCATCGGGAGTGCCGATTAGGCCTATAGGTATGTTTCCGTGCAGCGGGTCACTGCTTCCCCCCGCCAAAAGCTGATAGAGTATAGGGCATTTCAGGTCACTGGAGTGTGATGAGAATCGAATGATTATAGAGTCATCGCAAATATTGGCAGTGCGTGTTCAGGAAATCGCAAGGGAGTTCGAGGGTTCACAAGGCAGGGGGTTGGCAAGCGCACGGGGTTTGTACCCTATACTTTTTATCTTGGCTCACGAGAATTTGAGCAATCATATCAGGCTATACCGCAGCCCATGGTTTTGATCTTGGTGATGCTCGTACATTCTGCCAATCAGAGGGACATGGAAGCACTGCCTTCACCCGGTGTGATTATCTCACCCCAAACAGTAGAACTTCCTTTCTTTCTCTTTTCATAGGATGCTGAGTGATATTCGGTGAACACCCTCATTCCGGCCTGGCCGGCTGACCGACATGCTTATGATGAACCCACCGCTTGGACCTCGCAATATACAGGTCGAGAGCAAATACGCCCCTAGAGGCTGCAACGTATTCATCATCATCCCAAGCGCATCGCACAAAGTACATGCCCCAGGGTCTCCAGCCCAGTTACCCTAGCTCTCAACGGGCGTTGAACACATAGGAACATCCAGGCCCAACAGAAGACTAGTTACCCATTTTGATTCCAAAACCCGACCCACCGCATAACGAGATCCCTATATCACTCCAAGGTGACAATGGCCCTTCACCACCACCACCGCCCCCTTCATTTTTGTCACCGCACAACTTGCTTCCTGCTCACATTTTGGTGAGGCGCCTGTACATTCAAATCGCTAACTTAAGATGGATGACAGAGTGTGGGGTGAGTAATACTTGATCTCCAAGGTCTGAGGCCCTTAGATCCTTGCTGGCGGTGGTGGTAAATGGTCATCGTGACGCGGTGCGCGCAGGCATGCTCGTATCATATAGGGGGCGTGTGAAGCGTGTGTTCCATGTCGTTTTGGTTTCCATATATCCCAAGTCAGAGGATGCAATTTCGAGGGATAGTCGAGTTTTGGTCGGGTGCTTATGTTATCTGTTCGCTAACCTATACTGGATGAAAAGCGGCTGTGCTAGTGTACCAGACTAACTTAAATCGCTCGGTTCCCGTGGTCTCAGATCCGACTTCTACCGTCGGTAAGGGGCTCAATAGAGTCTCTGGTCGGGGGCATCACCACTTGGCATCTAGCAGACTCAGTTCATATCACTCTGGGCCGTCCAAATTTCTAAGTCTCGACCAACCGCGCGGGGAAGCGGAGCAAGCACCAGTTGACTATTCCGTTGACCACTGTTAACAGTCAAATGTCGGCTATAGATGCCAACGTGTATCTCACTGCGGTTATGCCAGGGCTGTATGTGCAGTGCTTGAGTTCGTTCACAGAGCTCCGGTAACGGTTGGGAGGCAATTGAGTACTCGGCGGGGATGGGGCGGAGGCGGGTATTAAGAATGAGTTTGATGTGGGGGGTGTGGGCGGAGGGGTACTTGCTGGGCCGAGCGTTATGGAAGCGGAGGAGGGGGTAAGGAGGGATGACGCCACCAGGCCTGGATGCGAAGCCTCTGCGGGTGGCGAGGGAATTAATGGATTGCGGGCTGTGGTTGTTGCCGGGCTTATCGCTCTTACGCAGATGGTTTCGAAGCCCAAGTGCCGGATTTCTATTTCGAAAACCGACACCAAACGCCGGGCGCCCCACCAGAGGGGAATAAGGCTCAGCCAAGAAAATTCTACGATCTGATCATTGCTACAAACAGAATACACTCAATAGTGAAGTTGTTTTCCCGCCACAAATTCATTGAACAACTGTGGTTGCATCTAAATCCGAACTATGGCGTACTTGTTATGGTCACGTGGGGCACGCCAATGGGCTTCGAGGCCATCGCTTACGCGCGCTCCACGATACTAGAGAAGCTCATCAAGGATGTAGGCCCCGCATTTCAATCCCTCCCGACCACGAATGACCACGGCTGGGGCAACCCCCCTAATGATATGGGGCCATGCGCTATAATTGCCCCGTGCAACAAACACTAAGCATGCCCCATTTTCGCCTCAGGCCTCGCGGACCGGACCCAAAGCAAAGACTACTGCCGCTTCCCACAGTGCTCTGACAGCGCCGGGTATCAATAGAGACTCACGGAGGAGTCACCCAAAAACCAGGAGGACTTGAGCACTCATACGTTGCCTTCCGTTATTGGGCCCACCACAGCGCCGACACGAAGAGCAGGATCAGCCCAAGAATAGGCGACTTTGGCATAACCCCTGTCGGCGGCTCACTCGAGACGCCAGTTCAAAGCCCGTATACAGTATGACAACTCTGGACCGGACGACCTCAACACCAATAAACAGAGGAGGCCGGCCAAACACCACCCTGGGGTGCCCCTTGGAATGAGCAAGATGGAGCGGGGGAATTACCCCGTGGGCAGGTAGGTGTCGACCACAGAAAGCGAGGCGGGTACGAGCCAAATGCGACGATCCGGCGCTCCTTGGGGGCCTTACTAAGGATTGGCGAAAATAGTACGCTGATGCGGCCACGTTAGCCCAACAGACCTGATAAGCATGGTCAGACGCCTCTTTGGTGTGCTGCTGAGAATGGGCAAAAGGGAGTGGTGAAAATACTACTTGAAGGATGCAGGGGTCGTGGCATACAAGCCAAATGCGCATGGCCAAACACCACGCTCTTGTGCTGGTTCGAATTAGCAAAAGCGACCTGTAATCACTACTCCAGGAACGGACCGTCAATCCAGACAAGCCTGACGAATTAGGCAAAACATTACTCTTGTGGGCTATCGAGTGTGGCCATAACCTAGAAGCTGGTGTTAGAGGAGGGCGATTTCAGTTTTATTGAGTTAAACCGGCGTAGCATGATATTTTCATCATATTTCCTGTCTTTGTTCCCTTCCCGTATTATGTCTGTTTGGCGCATATGTTGTTCATCTATTTTCTGGTTCTGTTTGTTGCCATGGGTGGTGAGTGTGTGGCTCGGACACTCGATATATCACTCACCCACGGCATCCCCAGGTACAAGGGTATTGGAATTTATGGGAAACCGCCGGTACTGCTCGGCATGCCCACGCGGCTCCCGGCATGTTCAAGGCCTGTCTGAGGTGTTTAGAACGTGCTTGACATGTTCCGAAAATGCTCGGCATGCTCACAAAGCCACAGAATCTTTACCACCCGCTCGTCCGTTCATCCACCGCTTGCCATTTATTCGCCGGCCCCCGCTTGTGCTGCTGCCGGCTTGTCCACCCGCCAGTTCGTTTTCTCGCCGGTTCGCGAGAGATCCGATTTAGTATTCGTTCACCCGTATACCGTTTGCCGTCCGCAGAAACGCCCACCCTTTGTTCGCCGTTTCCTCTTGCCGTTCACACCTTTGCCGTTCAATTTCACAGTATTTGATCGTGTACCATTCGATCGTACACCTTTCACCGCTCCCCCCATTCCGTTCATCGTTCGCCCCCCGGCTTGTTTGTCCGTTCTCTCGCCGCACCGCATGCCCGCGATGGCAGGGAGAGTGGAACACCCACAGGAGCAGTGCGGCCACGGGTGCTGTACGGTTGTAAGCAATGTGGGAGAGCTTGTTTTTTTATTTTGTCAGTCTTTTTATTAGCGAGGAAACATGCGGGGCGACCGAAAACTTGAGTGGAGGTGTCAGGGAGGTAGCCGATCTGTGTGGAGAATTATGAAACAGGCAAGAAGTTATTTTTAGATCGATTTCTTCTCCTATTTTTTCTCCTATGTTAAAGTTAAGATAAAAGAAATGAAGGAAGCAAGTTGTTAGGAGAGAATGTGTGAACGTGAAGAGAAAGTTTTTCTTACCCCTCATTTGATCGTTGCCTTGGCGTTCCGATTCCGTCGGGTGATAGTTGATGACAGCGGGGTTGCGACGGGTGGTGTAAAATAACAAATCGCTGGGGCTTTGTGTCACCCTACTATTCGTAGGAGTGAGGGCTATTCGAGAATTATTGCAGCGGCCACAACGAGCCTGTGCACACCATAAGGGAATGTGCGTAAACTTTGTAAGCTCATTCCATCCCAGTTCAAGCTTACCAACACCACGTTACTATGGCCACACAAATACTCAGAACAATCATGGAAGCAATTGAAACTGGTAACCGCAATTTCTTGTGTTTACAGAACTTGATCCAATTGTGTCATCTGAAATTCTCGATAACCTTCTTTATCCCAATGATACGGACACGTATGGTTGCAGGTGAGTATATTCCGTGTACGATTATGTCAATGCTAAGTATTGTCAGAATCCACTTTGTGGCCCCCGATGGCTACCTCAAGGTGGTAATGCCAACTGCACTTCATGAAAGCCCAGCTATGTGGATGAGGATTGAGTTCAATTTCTGGATGTACTACCGTCTTCTCACCCCGACCGCCAGCGGAGCATTATTCCATGGTCTTCTTAGTATGTCCATTTTCCCTATAAAACCCACTAGCCTCTATTGATAATCAGGGAGCATATGACCACTTTTTG
Source organism: Tuber brumale (assembly GCA_014065205.1). Classification (NCBI taxonomy): domain Eukaryota; kingdom Fungi; phylum Ascomycota; class Pezizomycetes; order Pezizales; family Tuberaceae; genus Tuber; species Tuber brumale. Next base: position 513,737 of record JACCEG010000046.1, read on the forward strand.
GGTGATTTTTTTCGGGGTTCGTCGAAAACGCCAGACCTTCCCTACAGCCCCTATATCAATGGAAGAAGGAGGGAGTTTTCAACAGTAGTGCTGGAGTCTGGATGGACCGAGTCACAAGCACAGTTACTACGTGACTGCCAAATATGGCACGAAGGGAGTGCTGGTGCTGTCAGGATTGTTATCTTTGTCAAAATGTTTCCACCAAATCACAACAACCAAATCAAGGCCACCTTGACATTCTGCCGATACGGGGTTGGAAATGAACAAATTATTGTTATAAGCTTGCGAAGAGAGGATAGGCGAAGATCTGAGTTCTCGAAGGAGGAAGATAATGAAGGAAGGTGAGGCCTGGTGGCTACCGGTTATTGTATTGTTGCAGCTTACTTTTTTTTGTTCTAACTACGGGGAACAGGAGCGGTATATATAGATGATAAAGCGGCAAAAGCCCAAAGTGCCTGCTATCACGATAAAGGAAATATTCTGCGAGAGTTGCCTTCACACCGGCACCGACTCCGTAAACACAGGGATAACTCGCAGGCTCTCCGGCCGGTGATGAGAGCGAAGAAACATATCCCTACCCCGATTCGCTGCTTCCTCCGATCCACACCCTACCATGCCCAGCATGGATGTTATATGGGCTGGGTATACTGACCCCCGTTCTCCTATCAATAACGGGTACATGAAGAAGGCTAACAAAAACTACAAGGACATAAATTTAGAGAAAAAAGACAGGGAAGAAATATTCAGTTTCGCTTCTAAGCCAGATATGGAAAATGTAACAGGGAAGATATTTTCTCTTCACCGAGATACGAGAAATAGACAAGGAAGGAATTCTCTAGGTACGGAGAGAATGACAGGGGTCGCAGTGATCACCGGTGATATCTTTTTCAACACAAATTATATGCTCACATGTATGCTCCTCCCTTCCCTATAGTAACTTACTCTATTGCTCCTGCATCTCACTAACCAACTGATCCAATGTGTAGCAAGTTTTTCCCCCTCCCGCAGAACCTGTGCATGATCCCTGGATCACTATCGATGAGCTTTTTGGTGGCTGTACCCCAAACGGGCTAAACCCGGAAACACAGCTTCCCCTAAGCATCAACCGACTTCGAATTGTGGTGGATGCAGAAATTCGACACCATGGACATGAACCTGTTATCAATTAAGTGTTGTATATTAATGGTAAAGGGGGTTATATTTATTATTCAGTGATCAGGTTTCCAAACAGTTCCTGTTCAAGTCCTTAACCTAGCTGGAGGATGTGATATTCGCCATGGCACCATTGGGCATTGTAACCGCAATAGTACGTACAGTATGAACGGGAAAGCCGTGCTAGCTTAAGGCCGTCGTTGCCGGGGTTATGGAATGGAATGCAGCGGGGTCGCAGTAATAAATCCCATGGGAAATCCACTTTCCACGAGGTGTGCAAAATTCGGAAAAGGCAGGCTATTGTTCAGGTCCTGGGTCGCCCAAAGTTTGCTCAGATTCTTCATTACCAGGATGCGGTCGATAAAAACGTGTGATTCGCGTGTTTTACACTCGTGGCGGTTGGGGAAAATCGGATCTTGAGATATGATAAAAAGATCTGGGGAATGATCGCCTGACCCAAGGCGTGGGGGCCGTATTCGGGGCAATGAGTCTAGCTGGCAGGAAGCTTTCCTCCCTCAGGGGTCCCTGCAGACTTTCGGAATTTCAGGAATGTGGATGCTGAAAACGCAATTTCCAGAAGGAAAGAGGAGCTAAGATGAAGGGGCCATAGGGCCACACAGACACACACCAGCCCACCAATAGCTAGTGGCCCTACCAGTGCTCCCAACCTATTGTTGAACATCTATGCAGTCAGAGGCCCGCGAGAGTTATGGGTATTTGCAATTCCGGGAATTGTGCATCAGTTCGTTTGCTTCACCTTTACAGGAGTCACCCACTATCCCCGCAAGATAAATTGGGAGGAGGAGGACATTTCGGAATACGCCTTCCCTCTGATGGGATCCCAGGCTCTGGTTTTAGTTGTAGGTATGAGGGTGTGATCTGGTGTAGTGCTGGCCTCGTTCGAAGAGGATATACGGGTGTCTGGGTGGAACTCCCAGATTCTATGGCTACAAATGGGCGATTGGGTTAACTGTCAGCTGTTCATGTTGTGTGCACGATTTGGAGGCAGGGAGCGCAAGGAACTCATCACATCTCGCCGCAGACCTCATGTATCTCCGCGGACTTCAAGTTGTGTACCAAGTATGCGCTTAATGTGATTTTCTTACTTTACAACCTTTTTCATCCAGCGTTCCGGAATTCGTGCTCTGCACGAACTACCCTCAATTCCAGAGTTAGTTGTCACATTGACAATGACCACTGTGAGAACCGGATTCATTGCGAAATGTCTAGCCGGCGGCAGGCAAGGAAGCTGCGAGTTGATGAGATCGATTGGGTCGCAGTCAGGGTTGCTGCCTCCCCAGATGTGTTTCGGAAGACCTAAAGCAATGGCCCATAGTCTGCTCATGGAGGCGATCCTAGCTGGGAGGTAATAACCCTCCCTGGGTATCTCGGATGTCAGCAGGATCAGAAGGACCATACCGCACTTACAAGAGATGCACTCGGGATTCTTGGCTTGCGAAAGAATTTCAAATATCCCATTTGCGAGGATGTTATCTCGTATTCCTTTGCGTTGAAACTACCGGAGTGCCTTGAGCCTTTGCCATTCTATTTCATATACTACGGGGCAATTGCCCTCGTCTAGGCCCTCACATCTGAGCGTTCTTCAACCGCTAGTCAAAAGCTCTGGGATGGTGCAGTATATAACTATGACAGCTGCAAGCGGATTTTCGTTCAAATGGAATGTGGATGGATTTGAGATCCGCCCCGTGATCTTCCTCTGCTGTTATGGAGTGAAGTGGAAGAACATTCAATATAATGCGAGGTTCCAGAATTATCGGGCTGACCCTGGGATAGTCTTCCAAGTGCTTGGGACGGCAGCTCACCAATTCATTACTGACTGTGGGCGGTGGATGCATAGGGAGGAAGGTTTGCTGTCGTGGAAAATGCCCGACTTTGGGAGAATACAATTATAGATCGAGCGACAGAGGTCAATGCGCAGGAGCTCTCTGAGATAACCACACATGTGAGAGACCACATCGATCTCACCACTGATCCCGCGACGGATGCTCTTCCACCCTATCGTATTATGCAGACCAAACCACCAGTTAACACATGCCGGTGCTGGAAATCCCTGGCTTTGGTATCTACGGCCCCGCTTAGACAAATATGTACTCACGCGATAGTATCTTCGCTGTTGTGGGCAATTGTTGGTATTGTCCACTCAATTTCTGGCAATACCTCATCCCGCAGCACGAGTCCTTCAGAGAATCACGAGAACAGCAACCCACGAATGACCCAAATCTATAGTTAGTAGGATATACCATACCAGTTCTAGAGCCTTCCAATATTTTACTCTACCTTACTCCGTCTATTGTCTTCTGAGCTTTATTCCGTTTTTTCAATTCTTTTTTGCCCCGTCTTGTTATCTAGTGCGATCACCAAAGGAATGTCAGAATGGGACATTTCACGGTTAGGAGCAATGATCAAGCCATGAGCCCACGAGCACTGTAACGCAGCAGCCACCGCCAGTTGCAAGGGTCAATGGTGGTCTTGGCATCTGGTAATCTCGATCTCCCAAGCGGTGATATCACTTTGGCTACAGTTGTAGAGCACTCGAGTTTAATTTGGACCCTCTATTTATCCATCCAATTTGCCACTCTCGGATAATCCAAACCACGCTAGCCTCGCCGCCATTGCACGCACAGCCGAAAGCCCCCCCCCCAACCAAGCAGGGCGGGGAAAAAATCGAGAAGGAAAGGCACTCTCTTTTTCGTTAAATACATTGTACAGTTTTAGGTATCGTGCGTGACACGAACTTTCTCGGGATCCGACCATTGCGCTCTGATTGTGCGCCGACTTGATCTGAATTCGCAGTATCTTCTCACGACCGCTGCTTTACAGTGGTGCTTCCCTCGAATTTCGAAACGCCCCCAAGTTGTCATTATCCAATGCAGCTAATAAAGCCCGGGATCAGATACCCGAGCTGAAGGGGGGCATATCCACAAATTCAACGATCGAGATTCCCACCAGGGTCATTCACTCTTGCTTTTTCAGTTTCTGGAACAGATAAAAACAAGAATGGGCCACAGTGCAATCATGCCAGCGACTCATCACTCATATTGCCCCATCAGCCCCCTACTCTCCTAGACCGTTATTCCCGAGCATCTAGGGTCAGGGGGGGAGGGAGAGGTTGACATTGGGTAGATAACTTCAATCACCATGGGGAACTACATGCATAGACTTTGGAAAGCGCCCCCCAAATCAGTTCCCAGTGATCCCAAGCGGCCAGTCCGTCCGGCTTTGGGTACGACCGGACTGACCCAGGCTTTTTCAGGGACGACCGGGCCGGACTGTGCGAAAGCGGCTTTTCTAAACTAAAGCCAGGCCTCGCCTGGGTCGCCTGCAGGCCGATGTTTCAAGTGATCACTTGTGTTTCATCACTAAGAAATATTTTATTATTCAACAGGATTAATTTTTTATAAAATCACGGGGTTAATACATATTCCAGAGGATAGAGAGTTGTGTGAAGAATCGTCTAGAGTATCTTGAGGTCGGACTGGCCGCTTGGGATCACTGTCAGTTCCTGTCTATAACTGCTTAATTCAAAATTATTTTCTAACAGCATTCCTAACAGCCATTATTTGGTCTTGCAAAAAGCTAGCTTTTGAGTTGGAGCCCTTCCCAAGACATCTGGAAGAGCATAAATACTATGATATCTATATTCTCGTAACGGGGAGAGGTATAGTGCAGAGGGAAAGAGAATACTCAGGTATAAAATTATTTTCAACCTAACGCCAAACTTGTTGACGTGGGAGTGTATGTAGTACTGGGGTTAACCTCATAAGTCGTTAGGGTTGCAAGTTGGGAAGACGTGACAAGAAGCGGCTTGGCACACACATGTATTTCACCTTAGGTAGCAGCGGCGGTGTAGCTGGAAAATACAACAAGCAAGTTCCTTCCTCTCCACGATCGGTGCCTACAAAACTGCAGTTGATACAAATCTGTCAAAGCCTGCTATTTTAGTGCGAAACCGGCCACGTCCTATTTTCTTCACTCGTCAGACTGTGTCCACTAATGTCTGAACAACGCCACACAAAATGTGGTAATATATTCACCATTCGTTGCTCCCATACAACAAGGCCTAACCCAACGCGGGGAGACATCGGCTACTTAATCAACGACTGTGAAATAAACTCCGGTGCCAGTTTAAGGTGTCAGGCATCGTGCCAATATCGGTGTGTTTGACAGATGGTAGGATTTTTTCCTCGAGCCGGCTTGGCTCTCTGAGGAATGGGCACGGGCTCGTTCAGATTTACCAGGAGTTCTAGTGTTCCCAACGGGCCAGGTAGGCTAGGACGAATGAAATCCGGGCCTAGCACGGCCTGCATAAAGGCTCTATAGCTTTTGAATTCTCTCCATGCATTATTCCGCGGTCCTGTAGTAGCTCCTGTGTCAAAGGACTAATTTATAGTGCACAAGACAAGTTGAAAAACATGGAAAACTACCGGTAGCCATACACATTCTCATGAGTACACCAAATCTGAACCTCTCGTCGGATCGCTAGGAGAAAGAATCAAACACCAATGAATGAATGAAACAGAAAGAAACCAAATGCGCCGTCTTCTGAAACCTCTCCCAAATCTGACACCATGGTTACCATGACAACAGTATTTTCAATGCCAAGGGTCCTGCCTCCAGGCGCCTATCACCCCTGATAGGCTTCTGTAGGGTGATATAATTCGGCCTATATCAGCCTAGGCTATATTTTGGAGCGTCCTTGGCACGGCCTTGGGCCTATAGTCTGGCCTACCATTAGCCTGGCCCGTTGGGATCACTGAGGTGTTCTGCCCTGCCAGTATAGGATCAAGGAAATAATCCCGAGCTGCCTCGAGCTGCGGTTTGTTAGTCGACACCGGGTATTGCTCGCTCAGCAAGGTCGAAGGTCAAGCTATATGGCGGACCTTAAGGGAGAAAATGACGTGCAAGGTAGAATATATAAGAGAAAGGAAAAAGGAAATCGTACCTACTCCAGCAGACATGGCACTACAAGCCTTTCCAGTGAACCCAAGCGTTCAGTCCGTCCGTCTTCGGGCGCGGACGGGACGGACAGCACTGCATGGGAGGATGCCCGGGACGGACGGGCATCTTGGCGTCCGTCCAGACCACTGCCCAGGACAGACGGGCGGGCCCTGCAGGTTTCTAAAGATGTGGGATGTTCCAGGTTTCTGCAAGTGACTGCAGGTGACGGTCGGGCCCTGTAGGTAATGGTCGGGCCCTGTAGGTGACGGCCGGGCCCTGCAGGTGATGGTCGGGCCCTGTAGGTAATGGCCGGGCCCAGTAGGTGCCGGCCGGGCCCTGTAGGTAATTGCCGGGGCCTGCAGATTACCGCCGGGAGATGCCATTTATTATAAGACTCCAGGGCCCGGGCGTCAACCCCCAGGACGGCCGTCTTTATGAAATGCGGACGCCATGCCCTACCGTCCTCACCCACCCTGCCCGGGACGCCCGGGACGGTTGGGAACACTG
>JACCEG010000046.1:524575-573933 GCA_014065205.1 Tuber brumale
TTGTAGAGCACTCGGATTTAATTTGGACCATATGTTTATTCATCCTATTTGCTACCCTCGGAGAATCCAAACTACGCAAGGCTCCCCGCCATTTCACGCACCGCCAAAAGCCCCCCGAACAAAGCAAGGCTGGGGAAAAATCGAGAAGGAAACGGACTCTCTTTTTCGTCAAATATATTGTACAATTTTAGCTATCATAGTTGACACGAAAGTTCTCGGGATCCAACTATGGCTTTCTGATTGCCGACTTGATCTGAACTCGCAATATCTTCTCACCACCGCTGCATCACAGTGGTGCTTCCCTCCAATTTCCGAATTCCCCCAAAGTTGTCATTACCCAATGCAGCAAATAAAGCACGAGATCCGATACGCGAGCTGAAGGGGGGCATATCCACAAATTCAACGATCTAGACTTCCATCAACGCAATTCACTCTTGCTCGTTCGGTTTCTGGAACAGATAAAACCAAGTATAGGCCATGGTGCAATCGTGCCAGTCACACATCACCCATATCTCGCCATCGGCCCCCTTCTCTCCTATCTCGTTGTTCCCGTGCAGCAGGGGCCATGGGGGAAGGGAGAGGTTGACATTGGGTAGATAACTTCAATTACCATGCGGAACTACCTGCATAGACTTTGGAAAGCTTCTGCCAAATGAGTTCCTGTCTATAACTGCTTAATTCAAAAGTACCTTCTAACAGCATTCCTAGCAGCCATTATTTGGTCTTGCAAAAAGCTAGCTTTTGAGTTGTAGCCCTTCTCAAGATATCTGGTAGAGCAGAAATACTATGATATCTATACCCTCGTAATGAGGGGAGGCATAGTGCAGAGGGAAAGAGGTGACTCGGGTTCAAAATGGGTTTCAACCTAATGCGAAATTACAGTTGATATTAATTTGTCAAAGACTACTATTTTAGTGCGAAACCGGCCACGTCCTAATTTCTTCACTCGTCAGGCTGTGTCCACTAATATCAAATCTCAGGGCGTTGTGTCGCCCTAATATTTGTAGGAGTGAGGGCTATATGATAATTATTGCAGTGCGCACACCGAGCATGTGTACACTATAAGTGAATGCGCATAAACCGTGTAAGCTCTGTCCACCCCAGTCCAAGCTTACCAACAACACCAAGTTACTATGGCTACACAAATCCTTAGAACAATTATGGAAGCACTTGAAACTCGTAACCCCGAGTTTCTCGTGTTTCAAGAACTTGATCCAATTGTGTCCACAGAAATCCTTGACAACCTTCTTCATCCCAACGATAACACTAACACCTTTGGTTGCAGGTGAGTATATTCCGTGTATGATTAGGTTAATGCTAAATATTGCAAGGATCCACTTTGTGGCCCCTGACCGTTACCTAAAGGTGGTAATGCCAACTACACTTCATGAAAGCTCAGTTATTTGGATGAGGAATGAGTTCAAATTGTGGATGTGCTACAATCTCCTCACCCCGACTGCCGGCGTTGCAATATTCGATGGTCTTATCAGTGTGTCCATTTTCCCTATGAAATGCACTAGCCTATATTGATAATCAGATAGCACAAGACAAGTTTCTGGGTGATTTTGAGGGTTCGTCAAAAACTCCAGACCTTTGCTACATCCCCTGTATCAATGGAATAATGAGGGAGTTTCCAACGGTAGTCCTGGAGTCTGGATGGACCGAGTCACAAGCACAGTTACTACGTGACTGCCAAATATGGCACGAAGGGAGTGGCGGTGGTGTGAGGATTGTTATCCTTTTCAAAATGTTTCCACCTAATCGCAACAATCAAATCAAGGCCACCTTGACATTCTGCCGATATGGGGTTGGAAATGTACAAACTATATCATCATATGTATGCTCCTCCCTTTAGTATAGTAACTTCATCAATTTCTCCTGCATTCTACTAACTAACCTACCCATTCTGTAGCTGATTTTTCCACCTCCCGCCCAGCCTGTGGACGATCCGTGGATCACAATTGACGAGCTTTTTGGTAGCTGTACCCCCGATGGGCTGAACCCGGAAACACAGCTTCCGCTAAGCATCAACCGACTTCGGATTGTGGTGGGAGCGGCAGTTCGGCGCCGTGGGCATGAACCTGTTGTTAATTAACTGTTGTATATTAATGGTAAAGGGGGTTATATTTTTTATTCAGTGATCAGGTTTCCAAACAGTTCCCGTCCAAGTCCTTAACCTAGCTCAGTGATCCCAAGCGGCCTTTGTTTTGAAAAGCCTGGGTCAGTCCAGTTGAAATTCTCAGCGGACGCCAAAGCCCGGAGGCGCCCAGGCAACCGCCAGGTCAAGTCTTGGCCCAACCCGGGTCAAAGCCGGCAGGTGCCCAGGCAAAGCCGCCAGATACCCAGGCGAAGCCGCCAGATGCCCAGGCAATCCGAATATATCTATTGACGGCCCGCAGGCTTTCCATTTTTAATCACTCGGAATAGGATAATAGGAGCATCATACCTCTACTCCTACAGATCTCGCTTAAGACAAATCTATGTCATCCACCGATTAACCAGCACGATACCCAAATATACTTTCCGACCTCAAGATACTCTAGACCATCCTTTACACAACTTTCTAATCACCTCTGGAATATGTATTAACCCCGTGATTTCATAAAAAATTAATCCGGTTGAATAATAAAATATTTCTTAGTAATGAAACACAAGTGGTCACAAGAAACATCGGCCTGCAGGTGACCCAGGCCAGGCCCGGCTTGGGTTTGGGAAAGCCGCTTTCCCACAGTCCGGCCCGGTCGTCTCTGAAAAAGCCAGTGTCAATCCGGCCGTACTCAAAGCCGGACGGACTGGCCACTTGGGATCTCTGACCTAGCTAGAGGATGTGATATTCGCCATCGCGCCATTGGACATTGTGACTGCAATAGTAGTTGCAGGACGAAACGGGAAGCCGGGCTGGCTTAAGGCCATTGTCACCTGGATTATGGAATGCACTGGGGTCGCTGAGATAAAGCTCGTGGCCTCCCTTTTCCACGAGGTGTGCACACTTTGGAAAGGGCAGTCGATTGTTCAGGTCCTGGGTTGCACAAAGCTTTCCCAGACTCTTTGTTACCAGGATGCAGTCGATAACAACATGTGATCCAAGTTTTACACACCCATCGCAGTTAAAAAAATATCGGATCTTGAGATATGCTTAAAAAGGTCGGGGCAATGACCAACCAACCCAATGCCTGGAGACCGTATTCAGGGCTATGGGTCTATCTGGCAAGAAGCTTTCCTCCGTCACTGGCCCTTGCGGGCTTTCAGAACTCCTGGAATATCTATGCTGAAAGCGCTATTGCCGGAAGGAAAGACGAGCTTTAATGAAGGCCCCAGAGGGCCACACAGACACACACCAGCCCACCAAGAGCTGGTAACCCTTAGAGTACTCCAAACAGATTGTTGGACATCTGTGGAGTCGGGGGCCGCGAGAGTTATCGGTATTTGCAACTCTGGCAATTGTGCGTCAGTACAGTTGCGCCACCTTCACTCGAGCCCCACTATCCGCCAAGATAAATTGCGAGGAGGACAATTCGAAATACACCTACCCACTGATGGGGTCCCCAGCTTTAGTTTTAGTTGTAGGTGTGAGAGTGTGATGAGGTGTAGTGCTGGCCTTATCCGAAGAAGATATACGGGTGTCTGTGTGGAGCTGCGAGATTCGCTGGCTACAAATGGGTGATTGGGTTAACTATCAGCTGTTCATGTTGTGTGCACGATTTGGAGGCAGGGAGCGCAAGGAACTCATCACATCTCGCCGCAGACCTGATGCATCTCCGCCGACCTCCAGCTGTGTACCAAGCATGCGCTTAATGTGATTTTCTCACTTTGCAGCCTTTGTCATCCAGGTTTATGGAATTCGTGCTCTGAACTGGCTACCCTCTATCCCAGAGTTAGTTGTGACATTTACAATGACCACTGTGAGAACCGGATTCATCGCAAAATGTCTATCCGGCGGCAGGAAATGAAGCTGCCCGTGGACGATGAGATCGATTGGGTTTCAGCCAGAGTTGGCACCTCCCAAGATGGGTTGTAGAAGCCCTAACGCAATTTCCCAAAGTGTCCTCACGGCAGCGATCCTAGCTGGGAGGTAATAACCCTCCATAGGTATCTCGGATGTGAGCAGGATCAGAAGGACCATAACGCACTTACAAGAGATGCACTTGGGATCCTAGTCTTGGGAAAGAACCTCAGAGATCCCATTTGTGGCGACGATATCTGGTATTACCTTGCGTTGAAACCACGGGAGTGCCTTCAGCCTTGACCACTCCGTTTCATCGACTACGGGCAAATTGCCCCTGTCTAGGCCCTCAGGTCTCAGCGTTCTTCAATGGGAACTTTCAGCCAAAGGCGCTGGGATAATGCAGTATATACCTGTGATTGCTGCAAGCGGGTGTTCAAATGGAATGTGGATGCATCTGAGATCCGCAGCGTGATCTTCCTCTGCTATTATGGAGTGAAGTAGAAGGACACCCCAATAACGAGAGGTTCTAGAATTATCGGGCTAACCCTAGGATGGTCTTCCAAGTGCTGGGGGCGACTACTCACCAATTCATTACCGACCGCGAGCGGTGGATGCATAGGGAGGAGGGTTTGCTTTCTTGGAAAAATTCCCGACTTTGGGAGAATACAACCATAGGTGGAGAGACAGAGGTCAACGCGCCGGAGATCTCCGAGATAACCACACATGTGAGAGACCATATCAATCTCACCACTGATCCCGCGACGGATGCTATTCTACCCTATCGTATTATGGGGACAAAACCAGTTAACACTGGCGGGTGCTGGAAATCACTGGCTTTGGTATCTACGGCCCCACTAAGACAAATATGTGCTCACGAGATATTATTTTCGTTGTTGTGGGCAATTGTTGGTATTGTTCACTCAATTTCCGGCGATACGCCATCCCGCTGCGCAAGTCCCTCAGCGAATCACGAAAACACCAACCCACCAATGATCCCAATCAATAGTTAGTAGGATATACCATACCAGTTCTAGACCTTTCGCATGCTTCACGCTACCTTACTCCGCCTATTGTCTTATGACCTTTATTCCGTTTTGCCAATTTTGTTTTGCCTGTCCCGTTATCTTGTGCGATCACCAAAGGGTTGTCGGAATGCGACATTTCACTGTTAAGAATAATGATCAAGCCATGAACCCACGAGTACTGTAACGCAGCAGCCACCGCGAGCTGAAAGGGTCAGCGGTGGTCTTGGCATCGGGTATTTCGTTCTTCCAGGTAGTGATATCACCTTTGCTACAGTTGTAGGGCACTCGGATTTAATTTGGACCATATGTTTATTCATCCTATTTGCCACCCGCGGAGAATCCAAACTACGCAAGCCTCGCCGCCATTTCGCGCACCGCCGAAAGCCCCCAGAACAAAGAAAGGCAGGGGAAAAATCGAGAAGGAAACGGACTCTCTTTTTCGTCGAATATTTTGTACAATTTCAGGTATCATAGTTGACACGAACGTTCTCGGGATCCTACTATGGCTTTCTGATTGCCGACTTGATCTGAACTCGCAATATGTTCTCACGACCGCTGCATCACAGTAGTGCTTCCCTCCAATTTCCGAATTCCCCCAAAGTTGTCATTATCCAATGCAGCAAATAAAGCACGAGATCCGATACACCAGCTGAAGGGGGGCATATCCACAAATTCAACGATCTAGACTTCCACCAAAGCAATTCACTCTTGCTCGTTCAGTTTCTGGAACAGATACAAACAAGAATAGGCCACGGTGCAATCGTGCCAGTCACACATCACCCATATCTCGCCATCGGCCCCCTTCTCTCCTTTCTCGTTGTTCCCGGGTAGCAGGGGCCATGGGGGAAGAGAGAGGTTGACATTGGGTAGATAACTTCAATTACGATGCGGAACTACCTGCATAGACTTTGGAAAGCTTCTGCCAAATGAGTTCCTGTCTATAACTGCTTAATTCAAAAGTACCTTCTAACAGCATTCCTAACAGCCATTATTTGGTCTTGCAAAAAGCTAGCTTTTGAGTTGTAGCCCTTCTCAAGATATCTGGTAGAGCAGAAATACTATGATATCTATACCCTCGTAATGAGGGGAGGCATAGTGCAGAGGGAAAGAGGTGACTCGGGTTCAAAATGGGTTTCAACCTAATGCGAAATTACAGTTGATATTAATTTGTCAAAGACTACTATTTTAGTGCGAAACCGGCCACGTCCTAATTTCTTCACTCGTCAGGCTGTGTCCACTAATATCAAATCTCAGGGCGTTGTGTCGCCCTAATATTTGTAGGAGTGAGGGCTATATGACAATTATTGCAGTGCGCACACCGAGCATGTGTACACTATAAGTGAATGCGCATAAACCGTGTAAGCTCTGTCCACCCCAGTCCAAGCTTACCAACAACACCAAGTTACTATGGCTACACAAATCCTTAGAACAATTATGGAAGCACTTGAAACTCGTAACCCCGAGTTTCTCGTGTTTCAAGAACTTGATCCAATTGTGTCCACAGAAATCCTTGACAACCTTCTTCATCCCAACGATAACACTAACACCTTTGGTTGCAGGTGAGTATATTCCGTGTATGATTAGGTTAATGCTAAATATTGCAAGGATCCACTTTGTGGCCCCTGACCGTTACCTAAAGGTGGTAATGCCAACTACACTTCATGAAAGCTCAGTTATTTGGATGAGGAATGAGTTCAAATTGTGGATGTGCTACAATCTCCTCACCCCGACTGCCGGCGTTGCAATATTCGATGGTCTTATCAGTGTGTCCATTTTCCCTATGAAATGCACTAGCCTATATTGATAATCAGATAGCACAAGACAAGTTTCTGGGTGATTTTGAGGGTTCGTCAAAAACTCCAGACCTTTGCTACATCCCCTGTATCAATGGAATAATGAGGAAGTTTCCAACGGTAGTCCTGGAGTCTGGATGGACCGAGTCACAAGCGCAGTTACTACGTGACTGCCAAATATGGCACGAAGGGAGTGGCGGTGGTGTGAGGATTGTTATCCTTTTCAAAATGTTTCCACCTAATCGCAACAATCAAATCAAGGCCACCTTGACATTCTGCCGATATGGGGTTGGAAATGTACAAACTATATCATCATATGTATGCTCCTCCCTTTAGTATAGTAACTTCATCAATTTCTCCTGCATTCTACTAACTAACCTACCCATTCTGTAGCTGATTTTTCCACCTCCCGCCCAGCCTGTGGACGATCCGTGGATCACAATTGACGAGCTTTTTGGTGGCTGTACCCCCGATGGGCTGAACCCGGAAACACAGCTTCCGCTAAGCATCAACCGACTTCGGATTGTGGTGGGAGCGGCAGTTCGGCGCCGCGGGCATGGACCTGTTGTTGATTAAGTGATGTATATTAATGGTAAAGGGGCTTATATTTGTTATTCGGTGATCTGGTTTCCAAACAGTTCCTGTCCAAGTCCTTATCCTACCTGGAGGATGTGATATTCGCCATCGGGCCATTGGACATCGTAACTGCAATAGTAAGTGTTGGGCGAAACGGCAAGCCGGGCTGGCTTAAGGGCGTTGTCACCAGGATTATGGAATACATGGGGTCGCTGAGGTAAAGCTCGTGGCCTCCCATTTCCACCAGGTGTGCAAATTTAAAAAGGACAGGCTATTGTTCAGGTCCTGGGTTCCACAAAGCTTGCCCAGATTCTTTGTTACCAGGATGCGGTCGATAACAACATGTGATTCAACTTTTTTACACCAGTAGCAGTTAAAGAAAATCGGATCTTGAGATATGCTAAAAAGGGTCGGGGGAATGATCAACCAACCCAAGGCGTGGAGACCGTATTCGGGGCCATATGTCTAGCCGGCAGGAAGCTTTCCTCCATCACTGGCCCCTGCGTACTTTCAGAATTCCAGGAATGTCTATATTCGAAACGCTATTGCCAGAAGGAACAACGAGCTACAAAGAAGGCCCCAGAGGGCCACACCGACACACACCAGCCCACCAAGAGCTGGTGACCCTTCGAGTACAGTCGTGTCTGGAAAGTCCTCATACCCGTGGAGTGCAACCCTGCAATACCTCATCACTACAACAACCCTCCTCACCATGGCTCCTCCACATAACCTAAGAGCAAGAGGAGACCAGAATCAGGAAATTTACACTCTGTATAAACATACAGATAGGTGGAAACACCCATGATGCAAAAAGAGGTGGAAGACCAACCAAGATTACAGACAAAAAAAGAAAGATAGTGGAATCAATTATCAATGCCGAGCCTCATTTTGCATCATGCGATATCACCAAAAAAGCGAATATTGGCCTTTGTAATACCACTATTGATAAGATCATATTGATGCAATAATTGTGGTAGAATCTCATCTTGTATTGACGCTCGCACTTTTCTCAAACATCTGGGCCATGGCTGCCCTTAAGTACAAATAACCATACTGACTATCGGTGTCTGTTCTGACCCTATCACATTATGTCTACTGTTTTACATTACTTCTACGCTGTCCTTTCCAAAACCTTACAATGTCTGCTATCGGAATCACATCACCAATACATAGTCCTCTGTTCTCACTTTCTCCATTGTCACTTGCCTGCATACATTCCACTTTCTTTTTCACTTTCTGGTGATTGTACCATGTTGTAACAATTTCCACTATTCCCAAATGACCAGACACATCTCCCCCAATGAACACCTTGCCACAAACACTGTAGCCAGATCATCAGTATGTACTGGTGGTTAACAACACCTCCCCTTACCGGTACCACGCGCTCTCTTTCGTTTCACAGCAACCTGTTCACATCTCGCCCAATTCCTCCTCGTCTCATCACTTGCCAGTTCTCCAACAATATCGGCGAAGTGTAGTAAATGAAGGCGAATGCCGTGGCGAGCAAACCTCGGTACTGGCAGCCCCGTTGTGAAAATATCTGCTGTCCTTTCTCTAGTGGGGTAGTAATAAGTACGATTCTGCCTTCCTCGACAACCTGTGCTATGAAATAATATTGAATATTGATATGCATCATTCTTGCATGGAATTCTGGGTTTCTGGCTAAGGCCAGGGCTCCGTGATTGTCAACAGTAATTTTACAAATTGCATCCACCTGGTTTCTGGCTCGTAAATCCCTCCAAATCTATTATAGCCAAACTGACTCTTTCACTGCCTAGGTTAAAGCCCTATGCTCTGCTTCTGTAGAGGACTAAGCCACCGTAGCTTGTTTCTTGCTGTTTCAGGAGATCGCTGCTCCATACAGCAGAAACGCATAACCTCCAATTGACTTACGATCCTCACGAGATCTCCAATCGGCATCCGTAAACCCGCTTGTAATCCCTTCTGCATGATAGTCCAACTGGTACAGGTTACTGCTTTAGGATTTTCAAGAATTAGTAGATACAGTTTGAGTTTTGAATTTGTTTCGGGAAATGAGGTGTGCCTCTAGCCTGATATTATAGAGTTTGATACTCTATATATTATATGTTTAGTTTCGAGTATCGGTTTGATACTCTATATGTTTTATCTTTGGTTTTGGGTAGCGGTTTGATACTCTATATGTTTTATCTTTGGTTTTGAGTATCGGTTTGATACTCCATATGTTTTATGTTTGGTTTTGAGTATCGGTTTGATACTCTATATAGTTTATGTTTGGTTTGGTATATTGGTTTGATACTCTATATGTTTTATGCTTTGTTTCTAGTATTGGTTTGATACTCTTTATGTTTTATGTTTGGTTTTAAGGCTACCATTTTGGAGTCTTATATGTTATCAGAATATGGCTCCCAGTAGCCTAAGAAAAGTCTTTCAGAACTGCAATTCTTAATGTTAGAAGAAGCAGACTTCGACAGACAGAGTTTGCAATATACTGGGTTGAATAGTTACTGTAACCGCCTCTCGGGAGATGCGGTAATCGTAGGGTTAACGGGCTTTGTTCTGTACCAAGGTGGTAACTAGCGAATCAAAGTCCGGAGGCTTTAGCCAAGGTTGTTGAATAGACTTCTTACTGTATCGCAACTACTGAAGTCTCCTAGATGTTTGGTAGGTCTTAAACTAAAGATTGTTGAAGCGAACTGAAGAGAGTAACTGTTCAACCAAGTATATTGAAAACTCTGTCTGCCGAAGTCTGCTCCTTCTAACGAGAAGAATAGCAGTTCTTAAATACACTTCCTAGGCTACCGAGAGCCTTGTTCTCATAACATAATAGACTCCAAAATGGTAGCCTTGAAACCAAACATAAAACATATAGAGTATCAAACCGATACTCGAAACCAAACATAAAACATATAGAGTATCAAACCCTATACTATCAGGCTAGAGGCACACCTCGTTTCCTGAAACATATTCAAAACTCAAACAATATCAACTGATATATGAAAATCCTAAACCAGTAACCAGTACCGGTTACACCCCGAAAACAAAATAAAACCCTTATTTCAAAACATAACAAAAAAATCCTCAATCTTCGCTATCATAATCAGAATTCAAATAAGGATCCCAAAAACCTTTATCAACCGGGGGTACATTTTGATAGCTCTCAAAGCCATCCTTAGTAGGAGAATAACACATAGGAATAAATCCAGAAAATACCGTAGGAAACTCATCTCCTGGCATGTTATCTGTCCACCATGCCTGAACTAATTCCATCGCGTGTTCTAATCCTTCCACTGGCTCCCAACTATTCTCGCTCGCTGGGTATCCCTTCCAGCTAACTAAAAACTGTCCCTTTCCATATCGTTCCCTGTAATCGATGACTGATTGAACTTCCCATTCTTGTTCTTCGTTGATGAGGATGGGTGCTGGCTTTGCAAATGTTCGTCCTGGAAATCGGAAATCGTCGTTAGGGTGATAAGGTTTGACTACTGAGCAATGGAAAACTCCTTTCTTTCTTCGGTACATTCTAGCATCCATGCTAACCGTATAGTTCTGGGTGTGTTCGTCAAATTCGAGTACTGTAAAAGGGCCTCGCCAGCGTGGCTGCAATTTCCGAGATCTGCCGGATTCTGTTGCAAACTGGTCTCCAAAAACCATAATTCTTTCCCCAATCTCGACAGGTTTGTGTGAGTTCCTCCTCTTAATTGCCACTCTGTTTGCTCTTGCTCTAGCCAACCGTAACGCTTGGTATGCCGCATTTCTGATTTCCTGGTGTCGATTGTAGTAATCATCGGATGCGGGTACTGTGGTAGCATTGACTTTATAGGTATCGAGTAGTTGGTATTCTCGTCCATACACAGCTTTGTATGGTGACATTCCAATAGTATCGGAGTGACCTGCATTGGAGTAAGCTGTTACTTCAGGGAGGGAGGTGAGCCAGTTGGTCTGGCGGGCATTTACAACATTCCTTAATGCTGTTTTCAGTTCTCGAATCTTCCTTTCTGCTTGTCCATTGGTCTGGTGGTGGCCAGGCGTAGCCATAATGTGTTCGATTCCTATTGTCTTTAGGGTTTGTTTCCAAAACCGCGAGGTGAATCGAGGATCGGCATCGCTAACAATCGACGTAGGTATTCCATGAGGGGTGAAAATATGGTGACGGAGTAACTCCATAGTCCCAATCGCCGTAGCGTTTACTGAAGTTCGTATCAACCAGCTGAATCCAACCGCTCTATCCACCACCACCAATACTGAATCATATCCTTTCAGTTTCGTAAATGGACCCATGAAGTCGATAGCATAGCTTGAAAATATCTCAGAGGGAAAAGGAAGTGACATGGTGTTGCCAGTGGGTAATGTAGTCCTTTCCCGATTCAGTTGACATATGTCACATTGCTGGACATAGTCTTTGAAATCCTTCCTCATCTCCGGCCAGTAGATGTATTCTGTTGCGTACCGGAGGTTTCGATCAGCGCTATGGTGTCCCTTATTATGTATTTCTCCTATCATCAGTTCCCTTAGTGTTTCTCCATTCACTCCATGACCTTTTGGAACGTAAAGGCAATCTTCTCCTCCTCTTGTAGTAGCGTAGAGTAGACCATTACGTATTCGGTAATGTTGCATCGTTCCGTTTCGTGAAGTGAGGTTGGAATCCTTTGCTAACTGATAGATAGGGTCGTTTCTATATCCTTTAACCATCTGTTCCCTCCAAATATTCTTCATATCATCCACTGCTTGGATAATATCCCTTTCGTCCACCACTTTTTCTAATACCGTTACCTCCTCCTCCTCTTCAGGTGTTTCATACACTTTGTAGAGTTCGCGCTTCTCGTGAGGTAGGGAGGGTGGTTCTACTATCGGAACCTCATTCAGGTATGCGAGGGGTCCTCCATAGAGGGGCTCATTGTGGTGGTGTTCAGGGTACTCGGAGGTCTGACATTCGGTAGGGGGAGTGCCACAGCCTAGGGCTTTCTTGACACGTTCTTTGATGGCTCGGATATCGAGGCGTGGGCGTGGTGAATGGGTATTCCTATCATCGTGATCATCATCGGTGTTAGGCGGAGTTTCGATAACTGGTGGGCTGCTGCAGGGGGAGCCGGCATAGATCTTAGTCTTAGGTTTCAATTCCTCGTGGTCAGGACAGAAAGGTATGTTGCAGAATGCCCAATGCATTGATGCATGTTCAAGTTCCTCCTCACTCCTGCCACTGGTATAACTTCGGTGGTCTCCCCAATCGTTTAGGGGTTCGCTATTTCGGTAATCGTTTGCGTCTAGCTGTGCTTGCTCCAGGCTGCAGTTGCTTCCGCATTCTGAATGAGCACCGATGTGCTCAACTGTGAGGGCTTCGAAACGAGACATTTCGTGTTCAATAGTAGGTTCTTCGCAGGAAAGGAAGGATGAAATAGGTGAGGAACTAGGTAATTCGTCTTCTGATGTAGGATCGTTTGCAGTATGTGGGTAATCATCGTTTTCATCATAAAGGCGGGATAAGGCATCTGCTAAATAGTTCCATTTTCCTGGTCTGTACACTATTTCAGTATCGTACTTTCCAATAAACCCTCGCCATCGTAACTGTTTTTTGGTGGGTGTTCTGCTTGTCTTGAGGTACGTCAGAGGTAGGTGATCAGTGACGATGGTAAACTTGCTTCCTGCAAGTATGTGATGAAATGCCGTCAGTGCATCAACTATCGCTAGAGCTTCCTTGTCGGTTGTGCCATAATTCATTTGGGCATTAGAGAATTTCCTGCTGTGAAGCGAAGCAGGTCTGGCGTTTTCTGGTGTTTCTCCTTGTCCTACCCATGCTCCCACACCTGTGTTGGATGCATCGGTTATCAACCATATTGGAAGTGACGAATCATATTGTAGTGGTTTCATAACCTCGTATTTTGACACAAGTCGCTTAACATTATCCATGGCTTGGTCTTGGGTGGCGGTCCACACAAATTCTGCAACTCCCGTGAGTTCCGTTAGGGGTGATGTAATGGTTGCAATATGTGGCAAAAACTGGCTGATGTAGTTGACCGTTCCTAGAAATTCCTGTAACTGTTTCTTAGTCTGTGGCGTAGTCCATTCTTCGATCTTCGCTATCTTTTCTGGTGCTGGTGAGAGTCCTTCATCATTGATGACATGGCCCAACACTTCTATACTTGTGGCGAAGAATTCCGATTTCTTCCTGCTTGCGTAGAATCGTGCCTCCTTGAGCTTGTCGCAAATCAAAGATATGTGTTTCAAATGTTCAGACTCTGTATTGGAAAAAATGAGTATATCATCAATATATACCCACATGAATCGTCCTAGGTAATCGGCGAATAGATCAGACATTATGCGCATGAATGTTCCTGGAGCATTCATATCTCCCTGTAGCATTACTTTGCTAACAAAACATCCAAATGGTGTTTTAAAAGCGTTTTTGCTCACATCCTCTGGTTCCACTCTTGTTTGAAAGTAGGCATCGCTAAGATCGATTTTACTGCGGTACCTTGCCCTTGCTAGGGCATTCAGGATCATCTTTTGGTCTGGAATGGTTTCAACGTCCTTGATTGTGATCTCATTCCTTGCTGTGAGATCTACTAATGGCCTCATTCGTTTCTTGTCCTTTTTCTCTTGCGCAAACATGGGTGCTGCCGATGAAACTGCTTGTCTCTTGATAATTCCGGCTTTTTCCTTTTCTCTTAGCCATATGCTCATATCGGTTGCCCATCGTTCCGGTATCGAGTAAGTGGGTAATGAGCGCTGCTCTTTCCCTGGTTGCAGATCTATCCTATGATTGATCTTTCTTAGGGGTGGCAAGTCTTCCGGTATTTCATCGGGAAATACTTCCGGGTGTTGGCCCATGACATCTTCCGTGCTGATCACTGCTGCTCGGATCATACCACTAGTAGGTGTGCAAATAATTCGAACATTCTGTTTGGGAAACAGGATAGCTAATTTGCCACATTCAATTTGAGCTTGGTGTTGTTCTAGGAAAGGCATTCCTATTAGTGCATCGTATTTTGCCAGGTTTCCGACTAACATCCTAGTTCCTGGTGCGCTCAGCTTTCCTGCTGATATGTTGACTGAACATTCTTTATGACCTTCGGATCGTGATCCTTTCATAGCTAGGTGTATTCTGATTGGTGTTTTCAATTCTTGACAAGGAATTCCGTGTGTTGTTACGAAGGTAGCGCTAATTAGGTTTGCTCCTATTGATCCGGTATCAAACAGGACTCTAGCTTCTTTGCCATTGATGTGCATCGTTCCTTCGAGAGCATCATGAGGTTTGATGTTTGTTGGTCTAGCGGCCATCGTGATAATGTCTTCCTCTTCTTCCTCTATTTCCATACCATTGATAAACACCTCTTCCGCTAGTTGTTCTTGTTCCATTCTGTTGGAGGTAACTTCTTTTTTCACCTTAGCCTTGCCCTTGCCTTTGCCCTTGTCATCTTTGCTAGGACAGTCTCTTGCTAGATGTCCTTTACCTCCGCAGGTATAGCAAAGACCCTTTTCTTTTCGTTCCTTAGGCTTAGAGTGGGGCTTGTTGCTGGCTTTTCGATTTTCCTTTCGTCCTTCTTGTCTGGAACTGAATTCTTTTGCTGGTTTTTCGAACCTTTCCTTCCCATAAGCACCAGTGCTTTTTAGAGTAGCATCTATGCTTTCCGCATTTTGTATAGCTTCCATAACAGTATCGGTTTCAGCATGCTGTAATTCCGCTTCTTGCCGTAGTCTAGGGTGCATGCTCTTGAAGAACTGTTGGATGAAAGCATAGTCGCTTATGGTATTTGCAGGTAGGCGTGATCGGAACATCAGCATGTCGGTTGCTATGGTTGATATTCGCTGTATCTTGCCATTATGCACTTGCGAAATTTCATGGAACTTGCGATAGGTATCATCTTTCTGTTTTGAAGACTGGAATCTTTCTCGTAGGAATCCAACAAGGTCTTCTCTGGTCATGTCTTCACCGAAATATTCTGCTGCTTGGAAGGCTGCTTCTTGAGCTCGTCCTTCAGTATAGAGAATCCAGTAATTTCCTCCTCCAGCCTCGCTAGTCCGTAGTCCATTAATCCGTAGATATAACTGTACTGAATTATACCATCTATCGAACGCTTCTGGTTTGAGGTCATCTCCTTCACCAGTAAACTTGCTGGGTGAAGGTACTTTGATGCTGAGTTTAGCTGTAACAGCTGGGTTAGGCCTGGGTGTCGGTGGTCTTGGGACTTCTGGTGCTGGGGCTCCGGACCCTGAGGGTCCTGCTTCTGAAGCCATATCGTCTGATCCTTTATCGCTTTCTGAGCTATCTGGATCGTTACTCGGTGGTGCTTGGGGTACTTGTGTACCTGTAGGCTTTCGTGGGGATTCTGGGTACCCTCCGGGGGTAGTGGTTGGCGGTTCCAGTGGTTGTTGTGATGATCCTTCTGCTGATTGTTCAGCAGCGTCTCTGGCTAACTGCCTTGCAGCTGCTTCGCTTGCTGCCTGCTCCAATGCTGGAGTCTTTGTGAACCGTCCTTTCGAATCCCTGGTGCGCTGTTGAGAGCCTTTCTCAGGGGCCTTGCCCTTGCTTGGTCCTGAAACGCCTTCTATCTTGATAACTTGCTGAAGTTAAAAAAATGTAACCGCCTCTCGGGAGATGCGGTAATCGTAGGGTTAACGGGCTTTGTTCTGTACCAAGGTGGTAACTAGTGAATCAAAGTCCGGAGGCTTTAGCCAAGGTTGTTGAATAGACTCCTTACTGTATCGCAACTACTGAAGTCTCCGAGATGTTTGGTAGGTCTTAGACTAAAGATTCTTGAAACGAACTGAAGAAAGTAACTGTTCAACCAAGTATATTGAAAACTCTGTCTGCCGAAGTCTACTCCTTCTAACGGAAAGAGTAGCAGTTCTTAAATACACTTCCTAGGCTACCGAGAGCCTTGTTCTCATAACATAATAGACTCCAAAACGGTAGCCTTGAAACCAAACATAAAACATATAGAGTATCAAACCGATACTCGAAACCAAACATAAAACATATAGAGTATCAAACCGATACTCGAAACCAAACATAAAACATATAGAGTATCAAACCCTATACTATCAGGCTCGAGGCACACCTCGTTTCCTGAAACATATTCAAAACTCAAACAGTATCAACTGGTACATAAAAATCCTAAACCAGTAACCAGTACCGGTTACAGTTACTTTCTTCAGTTCAGTTCAAGAATCTTTGATGGAGATTCCGCAAACACCTCTGAGACTACAGCAGTCTCGATTAGTAAGAAGTCTATTCAACAACTTCTGTTAAAGCCGTGGGACTTTGCTTCCCTCGTTACCACCTTTGGTAAACAATAAAGTCCATTAACTATACATTTACCCAATGTCATGAGAAGCGGTTACATTTTTTTAACTTCCGCAAGTTAACAACACAGAAGGTGTTACAGGACCAAGTAAGGTCAAGGCCACTGACATGGGTTCCAAACAGTGCAGTAGGGATTCAAAAGATCAGTTCACAAAGGCTCGAGAAAAAGAGGAGGTAGTAAGCGCCGCGGTAGCTCCGCAGTTAGCCCGTGATGCTGCGGAACAATCTGCAGGAGAATCATGACAATGACCATCAGAACTACCAAAGACGACGCGCGGAGGGTACTCAGAATCTCTGAGAAAGCCTGCAGGTATACAGGTACTGCTGGTACCAGCGAGTGATGATCCAGATAGCGCCGATATCGACAAATGATCAGACGATATGGCTTCAGAAGCAGGATCCGCCGAGCGAGGTGCTCTAGGATTAGAAGTCCCCAGAGCACTGACTCCCAGGCCTAACCCAGTTGTTATGGCTAAACTCAACATCAAGGTACCTTCACCTAGTAAGGTTACTAGTAAAGGAGAAGACCTCAAGCTAGAAGCACTTGATAGATAGTATAACTCAGTACAGTTATACCTATAGCTGAATGGACTACGAACAAGTGAGGCTGGAGGAGGAAAATATTGAATCCTCTATTGTTTGAAGACGAGCTCAAGAAGCAGCGTTCTAAGCCGCTGAGCATTTCTGTGAAGACATGACCAGAGAAGACCTTGTTGGATACCTACGAGAAAGATTCCAATCTTCGAAACAGAAAGATGATACCTATGCCAAATTCCATGAAATCACACAAGTATATAATGGCAAGATACAAAGAATATTAACTATCGCAACCAATTTGCTGATGTTTCGATCATGCCTACGTGTTAACACCACCCGCGATTATCCTTCTTTCAACAGTTCTTTAAAAGCAGGCACCCTAGGCTGCGACAAGAAGTGTAATCACAGTATGCTGAAACAGACACCGGTATGGAAGTTATACAAAATACAGAAAGCATAGATACTATCCTGAATAGCACTAGCGCTTATGGAAAGAAAAGGTGCGAAAAACCGGCCAAAGAATTCACTTCCAAGCAAGAAGGATGGAAAGGCAATGGGAAAATAAACAACAAGCCTCACACCTAACCTAAGGGACGAAAAGAATAATGTCTTTGCTATACTTGTCGCGCTAAAGGACATCTAGCAAGAGATTGTCCCAGTAAGGATGACAAGGGCAAAAGCAAGGGCTAGGCTCAGGTGAAGAAAGAAGTCGCCTCTAATAGAGTGGAACAGGGACAACTAGCAGAAAAAGAGTTCATAAATGGGATGGAAGTGGAGGAAGAAGAGGAAGAAGACATTCTCACGATGGGTGCTAGACTGACAGATGTCAAACCTCATGACGCTTGTGAAGGAACAACACACATAAATGGCAAAGAAGCCGGAGTCCTGTTTGATTCCAAATCAATAGGAGCAAATCTGATTAGCGCTACCTTTGTGTATACACTGGTAATTCCTTGCCAGGAATTGAAGACACTGATTAGAATATACCTAGCCATGAAAGGATCGCGATCTGAAGGTCATGAAGAATGTAAAGTCAACTTAGCAGCGGGAAAGCTGACTGCACCAGAAACTAGGATGTTGGTTGGCAGCCTAGCAAAATACGATGTGCTAATAGGAATACCTATTCTGGAACAACACCATACTCAAATCGAATGTGGCAAACTAGCTATCCTGTTTCCTAAACAGAACGTGCGAATTGTTTGCACACCTACTAGTGGTGTGATTCGAGCTTCCATGATTAGCACTGAAGATGTCATGGACCAATACGGGGAAGTATTTCCAGCGGAAATACTGGCGGATTTACCATCCTGGAGGAAAATCAATCATGAGATAAACCTTCAACGAGGAAAGGAGCTGTGCTTCTTACCTGCTTACGCGATACCGGAATGATGGGCAACAGATATGAGCATGTGGCTAAGAGAAAAAGGGAAAGCAGGAATCATCAAATGACAAGCTGTTTTATCAGCAGTACCCATGTTTGCGCAACAGAACAAGGACAAGAAAAGAATGAGGCCATTGGTGGACCTCACAGCCAGGAATAAGGTTAGAATCAAGGATGTTGAGACCATTCCAAACCAAACGATGATACTCAATGGTCTAGCAAAAACAAGATACCGCAGCAAAATCGATCTTCGCGATGCCTATTTTCAACCAAGATTGGAACCACAGGATATGAGCAAGAATGCCTTCAAAACACTATTTGCATGTTTCATTAGCAAAGCAGTGCTGCAAGGAGATATGAATGCTACAAAAGCCTTCATGCGTACAAAGTCTGATCAATTCACCGCCTATTCAGGATTTTTTATGTGGGTGTATATTGATGATATACTCATATTTTCTGATAACGAGTGGGAACATTTGAAACACAGATACCTGATTTGCGACAAGATAAAGGAATCTTATTTCTACACAAGTAGGAAGAAATCAGAAATATTTGCCATCAGTATAGAAGTATGAGTCTATATTAGGAAGGACGAAGTACTCTAACCAGGCGCGGAGAATATAGCGAAGATCGAAGAAGAGACTAACCACAGACTAGGAATCAGGGGGGGAATTTCTAGGAACATGTAACCGCTTCTCGGTAGATGCGGTAAACATAGAGTTAACGGTCTTTGTTCTTTACTGAAAGTGGTAACTAGCGAAGCAAAGTCCAGAGGCTTTAACTGAGATTATTCAAAAGACTTCACACTATATTGCAACTACTGAAGTTAAAGGGATATGTTTGGTGGATCTCAAATTAAAGATTCTCAAAGCAAACTGAAGAAAGTAACTGTTCAACCAAGTATATTGAAAACTCTTTCTGTCTAAGTCTGCCTCTTCTAACATGAAAAATAGCAGTTCTTAAATACACTTCTCAGGCTACCGAGAGTCTTATTCTCATAACATATAGGACTTCAAAATGGTAGCCTTGACACAAAACATAAACATATAAAGTATCAAACCGATACTGGAAACCAAACATAAAACATATAAAGTATCAAACAGATACTTGAAAACAAGTTGAAACATATAGAGTATCAAACCGATACTCGAAACCAACATTGAACATCTGGAGTATCAAACCGATACTCGAAATCAACATACAACATATAGATTATCAAACCCTATATTCTCAGTCTAGAGGCACACCTCGTTTCCTGAAACAAATTCAAAACTGAATCAGTATCAACTGAAAGCTGAAAATCCTAAACCAGTAACCAATACTGGTTACACCCCCAAAACAAAATAAAACCCTTATTTCAAAGTATAACAAGAAAATCTTTAATCCTCGCTGTCATAATTAGAATTCAAATAAGGTTCCCAAAATCCTTTATCAACCAGGGGTACATTAGAATAGCTTTCAAAGCCATCTTTAGTGGGAGAATAACACATGGGAATAAACCTAGAAAATACTGTAGGAAACTCATGTCCGGGCATGTTATCTATCCACCATGCCTGAACCAAATCTATCGCATGTTCTAATCCTTCCACCCGTTCCCAACTATTCTCACTTGCTAGGGTATCCTTTCCAACTAACCAAGAACTGTCCCCTTCAATATCATTCTCTGTAATCAATAACTGATTGGACTTGATATTCCTGTTCTTCATTGCGGAGAATAGGTGCTAGCTTCGCAAATGCTCATCCTGGGAATCGGAAATCATCATTAGGGTGGTAAGCTTTGACTGCCGAACAGTGCAATACTCCCTTCCTTCTTCGGTATATTCTTGCATCCATGCTAACCTTATAGTTCTGGGTGTGTTCGTCAAATTCGAGTACGGTAAAGGGGCCTCGCGATCGTAGCTGCAATTTCCGAGATCTACCACATTCTGTCGGAAACTGGTCCCAAAAACCACAATGCTTTCCCGAATCTCGACAGGTTAGTGTGAGTTCCTCCTCTTAGTTGCCACCCTGTTTGATCTTGATCTAGCCAACCGTAACGCTTGGTATGCCTCATTTCTGATCTTTTGCTGTTGATTGTAGTAGTCATCGGATGCAGGCACTGTTGTAGAGGTGACTTTATATGTGTCAAGTAATTGGTATTCTCGTCCATACATGGCTTTATATGGGGATATTCATATAGTATCTGCGTGACCTGCATTGGAGTAAGCTGCCACTTCAGAGAGGAAGATAAGTGAGTTGGTCTGGTATGCATTAACAACCTTCCTTAATGCTGTTTTCAGTTCTCTGACCTCCCTGTCTGCTTGTCCATTGGTTTGGTGATGACCAGGTGTGGCCATGATGTGTTCAACGCCCATCGTCTTCAAGGTTTGTTTACAAAACCGGGAGGTGAATCGACGGTCAGCATCACTAACCACCACCGTAGGTATTCCATGAGGGGTGAAAATATGGTGACGCAGTAATTCCATTGTGGGGATCGCAGTAGCGTTTACTGATGTTAGTATAAGCCAGCTGAAGCCAACCGCTCTATCTACTACCACCAATACTGAATCATATCCTTTTAGCTTGGTGAAAGGCCCTATGAAGTCGATAGCATAGCTAGAAAATATCTCAGGGGGAAAGGGGAGCGAAAGGGTGTTGCCAGTAAGTATTGTAGTCCTTTCTTGATTCAGTTGACCTATGTCACATTGCTGGACATAGTCTTTAAAGTCCTTCCTCATCTCCGGCCAGTAGATGTATTCAGTTGCGTACTGGAGGTTGCGATCAGCGCTATAGTGTCCTTTATTATGTTTCTCCCCTATCATCAGTTCTCTTAGCATTTCTCCATTCACTCCATGACCCTTCGGAATGTAAAGGCATTCTTCTCCTCCTCTTGTAGTGGCATAAAGTAGACCATTACATATGTTGTAATATTGCATCATTCCGTTTTGTGAGGTGTAGTTGGAGTCTTTCACTAGTTGGCAGATAGGGTCGCTCCTATATCCTTTGATCATCTGTTCCCTCCCAATATTTTTCATATCATCCCCTCCTTGGATAATATCCCTTTCATCCACCACTCTTTCTAATACCGTTACTTCCTCCTCCTCATCAGGTGCCTTATAAACTTTGTAGTGCGCGCGTTTCTCGTGAGGTGGGAGGGTAGTTCTACTACTGGAACCTTGTTCAGGTATGCGAGAGGTCCTCCATAGAGGAGTTCATTGTGGGGATGCTCCAGATACTGCGAAACGTGATGTTTGGTTGAGGGAAAGACACATCCCAATGCTTTTTTAACATGCTCCTTGATGGCACAGATGTCGAGGCGGGGGTGTGATGAATGTGTATCTTTGTCACTGCAATCATCGCTAGTGTTAGGGGGAGTTTCGATAACCGGCGGGCTGCTGCAGGGGAACCCAGCACAGATCTTAAGCTTAGGTTTCAATTCCTCGTGGTCAGGACAGAATGGTATCTGGCAAAATGCCCAATGCATTGATGCATGTTCAAGTTCCTCCCACTCCTACCGCTTGTATAACTTCAGTGATCTCCCCAATCATTTACAGGTTCGGCATTTGTGCAATTGTTTGCATCTAGCTGTGCTTCCTCCAGGCTGCAGTTGCTTCTGCATTCTGAATGAGCACCAATGTGCTCGACGGTGAGGGCTTCAAATCGAGACATTTCCTGTTCGATAGTAGGTTCTTCGCAAGAAAGCAAGGATGAAATAGGTGAGGTAGTAGGCGAATCTTCTTATTTTGTGGAATTGTTTCCTATATGTGGGTAATCATCATTCTCATCATAAAGACAGGATAATACATCTGCTAAATACTTCCATTTTCCTGGTCTATAAACTATTTCGGTGTCATATTTCCCAATGAACCCTATCTATCGCAGTTGTTTCTTGGTGGGTGTTCTGCTCATCTTGAGGTATGTCAGAGGTTGATGCTCTATGACGATAGTAAACTTGCTTCCTACAAGTATGTGATGAAATGCCGTAAGTGCATCGACTATCACTAGTGCTTCCTTGTTGGTTGTGCTATAATTCATTTGGGCATTAGAGAATTTCCTGCTATGAAGTGACGCTGGTCTGGCATTCTCGGGAGTTTCTCCTTGTCCTACCCATGCTCCTACTCCTGTGTCGGATGCATCGGTTATTAGCCATATTGGAAGTGGTGAATCATATTGTAATGGTTTCATAACCTCGTGTTTTGAAACACTTCGCATAACATTTTCCATGGCTTGGTCTCGGGTGGCGGTCCATACAAATTCTGCTGTTCTGGTGAGTTCCGTTAAGGGTGATGTAATAGTTGCAATGTTTGGTAAAAACTGACTGATATAGTTAACCATTCCTAGAAATTGCTGCAAGTGTTTCTTAGTTTGTGGCATAGTCCATTCTTCCATCTTCGCTATCTTTTGTGGTGCTGGTGAGAGCCCTTGGTCATTGATAATATGGCCTAACACTTCTATACTGGTGGCGAAGAATTCTGATTTCATCCTGCTCAGATTAGAAGCGTGCTTCTTTTTCCTTGTCGCAAACTAGGGATATGCGTTTCAAATACTCAGACTCTTTATCCGAAAATATGAGTATATTATCCATAGACACTTACCTGAAGCGACCTAAATAGTTGGCGAATAGACCGGACATAATGCGCATTAATGTTCCCTGTGCATTCATATATCCTTGTAGCATTACTTTACTAACGAAGCCTTCAAATGGTCTTTCGAAAGCATTTTTGCTTATATCCTCTGGTTCCACTCTCATTTGGAAGTAGATATTACTAAGACCGATTTTGCTTCGCTATTATGCTCTTCCTAGAGCATTCAGGATCATTGATTGGTTAGGAATTGTTTCAACATCCGGAATCATTATCTCCTTCCTTGCTGTGAGGTCCACTAATGGTCTCATACGTTTCTTATTCTTCTTTTCCTGAGCAAACATGGGTACTGCTGACACAACTGCTTGTCGCTTGATAATTCGGACTTTCTCCTTTTCTCTTAGCCATATGCTCATGTCTGTTGCCCATCATTCCGGTATCGAGTATTTGGGTAATGAGCGCGGCTCTTTTCCTGGTTGCAGATCTATCTTACGATTGATTTTCCTTAGGGGTGGTAAATTTTTTGGTATTTCATCAGGAAATACTTCCGGGTGTTGACTTATGAGGTCTTCTATGCTGATCACTACTGCTCGGATCATACCACTAGTAGGTGTGTCAACAATTCGAACATTCTACTTTGCAAACAGAATAACTGATTTGCCACATTCAATTGGAGCTTGGTGTTATACCAGGAAAGGCATTCCTATTAATAAATTGTATTTTGCTAAGTTGCGAACGAAAATCCTAGTTGTTAGGCATATGGAAATCCGAGATCTGAGCACAGACCCATGGTAGGGTAACTGCGCACAGATCCTCAATTTACCGGAGCCAACAACCTCCTGCGGCCCCCGTATGTGGCCCACATGTCATTAAGGAGATTTCTAGAGTTTCGTCCCATAACTAAAATGTCACATCAAGGAAGCCCATTTCATAACACCATATGTGTTGCCGCCGTCCGTCTGACCGTATGCTGTTCACAGGATATTTGTGAGGGGACCTTTGGCGACATTGGGGAAGTGGAACGGAGGAAGTCTGTGGGAGGCGCATTGAGATTGTAGGCTTCAAACCTAGTGTTCCAAACCATACGCCGTAGGTGACGCAACATTTTCAGCGAAATACTCCAAGAGGATATGGTAGGAGTGGAAGCTATTAAGGGTATAGCGAATCCACCCATACCCTTCTGAGATCAGCTCTAGGTTGGTTGGTCCTAGTGATAGGACCCCTCTACGGAGGCCGGCGGACTAAGGGGAAGCACACTCAGAAAGGAAGACCTAGATAAGTTGGAGACTCTTAAGATGTTGACACGTCGGGCTCTGACTTGCGATTAGCACTAGGTGAACCATCATGAACTTGATCACTTCATGACCGAAGAGACTACTGGAATGATAATCAACAAGACTAAAGTATTATCATAGTCTAGGCGGACATCTAAGTTAGAGGCCGCCGTTTGGTATTACAAATAGCGCAGTCATCTTAACAGAGGAATACTATTCCGAGTCTGTAAAAGGGTGCGATAAGTTTCAGGGTCAAACGGTGCTCGCACTTATAAGATTCTGGACCTTTTGCGCATTAAAGGCAGAGTGGTACTTCTGAAGCATAGTAATTAGAAGTTGTCCACAAACAATCAGACACAGGATATAAATATCGAAGTGCCTCCCGAAGCTTTACAGACATCATCAAGCCACGGAGAAGAGATCTTATCAATGTAATATTGTTTTACGCTTTAAATCTTTATCATACTTTCCTCTATCATGACTTGCCTTCCGCGACAGATTCTCCAATCAAAGATTTCGGGCCTACGTCCCCAGTTATATATTTGAGTTTGGCGTCCGCCCAATACTAGCTCCCGGTGCGCTCAACATTGCTGCTGTTATGTTGACTGACCATTCTTTATAACCTTTAGACCATGATCCTTTCATGGCTAGGTGTATTCTGATCGTGGTTTTCAATTCCTGACAAGGAATTCCGTTCATGGTCACAAAGGTAGGGCTAATTAGGTTTGCTCCTATTGATTCTGTATCAAACAGGACTCTGGCTTATTTGCCATTGATGGGCATCGTTCCGTTGAGAGCATCATGGGGTTTGACATTTGTTGGTCTAGCGGCCATTGTCATGATGTCTTCCTCCTCTTCCTCTATTTCCATACCATTGACAAACACCTCTTCCGCTAGTTGTTCTTGTTCCATTCTGTTGGAGGTGACTTCTTTCTTCACCTTAGCCTAGCCCTTGCCTTTGCCCTTGTCATCTTTGCTAAGACAGTCTCTTGCTAGATGTCCTTTACATCTGTAGGTGTAGTAAAAACCCTTTTCTTTTCGTTCCTTTAGTTTGAAGTGGGGCTTCTTACTAGTTTTCCGATTGTCCTTTTGTCCTTCGTATTTGGAAGTGAATTCTTTTGCTGGTTTCTCAAACCTTTCCTTCACATAAGCACCAGTACCTTTTAGAGTAGCATCTATGCACTCCGCATTTTGTATAACTTCTATAACGGTATCTGTTTCTGCATGCTGTAATTCCTCTTCTTGCTGTAGCCCCAGGTGCATGCTCTTATAGAACTGTTGAATGAAGGCATAATCGCTTATGCTGCTGGCAGGTAAGTGTGATCGGAACATCAGCAAGTCAGTGGCTATAGTTGATATTCTTTGTATCTTGCCCTTATACACTTGCGTGATTTTATAGAATTTGTAGTAGGTATCGTCTTTGTATCTCGAGGATTAGACTCTTTCTCGGAGGAATCCAACAAGGTCTTCTCTGGTCATGTCTTCACCAGAATGCTCCGCTGAATGAAACGCTGCTTCTAGTGGTCGCCGTTCAGTATAGGGGATCCAATAGTTTCCTCCACCATTCTCGCTTGTGCGTAACCCATTTAGGGGTAGATATAACTGTACTGAGCTATACCCCCTATCGAACGCTTCTGGTTTGAGATCATCTACTTCACCAGTAAACATACTAGGTAAGAGTACTTTGATGCTGAGTTTAGCTGTAACGATTGGGTTATGCCTAGGGGTTGGTGCTCTTGGAACCCCTGGTCCTGGCACTTCTGGTCCTGCTGGACCAGCTTCGGAAGCCATATGGTCTGATCCTTTGTCGCTATTGGAGCTATCTGGGTCGTTGCTTGGTAGTGCTGGAGGTGCCTGTGTATCTGTAGGCTTTCTTGGGAATTCAGGGTACCCTCTGCGGGTAGTAGTTGGCAGTGTTAGTGGTTGGTGTAATGATTCTCCTGCTGATTGTTGAGCAGCATCTCTTGCTAACTACTGGGCAGCTATGTCGCTTGTCGCTCGTTCTTTTGCTGGAGTCTTTGTGAACCACCCTTTGGAATCACAGGTGCGCTGTTCAGAACCATTCCCAGGGTCTTTCCCTTACTTGGTCCCAAAACGCCTTCTATCTTGATAACTTGCTAAAGTTTAAGAAAGTGTAACCGCTTCTCGGAAGATACGGTACACATAATGTTAATGGGCTTTGTTCTTTACCAAAAGTAATAACTAGCGAAGAAAAGTCCGCAGGCTTTAACTGAGGTTCTTGAAAAGACTTGCTACTACATCGCAACTACAGAACTTAAAGCGGGATGTTTGTTGGATCTCAAACTAAAGATTCTCAAAGCGAACTGAAGAAAGTAACTGTTCAAACAAGTATATTGAGAACTCTGTCTATCGAAGTGTGCCTGATCTAACATGAAAAATAGCAGTTCTTAAATACACTTCTTAGGCTAATGAGAGCCTGATTCTCATAACATATAAGACTCTAAAACGGTAGCCTTGAAACAAAATATGAACATATAAAGTATCAAACCGATACTCGAAACTGACATAAAACATGTAGAGTATCAAACCAATACTCGAAACCAACATAAAACATATAGAGTATCAAACCCGATATTCTCAGGCTAGAGGCACACCTCGTTTCCTGAAACAAATTCAAAACACGATCAGTATCAACTGATACCTGAAAATCCTAAACCAGTAACCAGTACCGGTTACAGAATGGTTAAATACATTCTACATTTTTTGCCACCCCTTGCAACCATTACTTCCCCATTAACCGAGCTCAGTGGAACGGTAGAATTTGTGGGGACCAATACCCCAGACCAAGTCATGGATAATGTTAACCGAGTTGCTTCAAAATAGGAGGTTATGAAACCACTACAATATGATTCGTCACTTCCAATATCACTGATAACTGATGCATTCAATACAAGTGTAGGAGCATAGTAGAACAAGGAGAAACACCCGAAAATGCCATGCCTGCTTGGCTTCATAATAAGAAATTCTCGGATGCTCCAATGAATTATAGCACAACTGACAAGGATGTACTAGCGACAGTTGATGCACTAATGGCATTCCGCCATATACTTACAGGAAGTAAGTTCACTATCGTCTAGGATCATCTACCTCTAACGTACCTCAAGATAAGCAGAACACCCACCAAAAAACAGGTAAGATGGAGAGCGTTCATTAGGAAATGGGATATCGAAATAGTGTACAGACCATGAAAATGGAAGCATTTAGATGATGCATTATTCCGTCTTCATGATGAGAATGATGATTACCAAGATGCTGCAAACAATCCCACCTCAGAAGACGATTCCTCTATTTCCACACGTATTTCATCCTTTCTTTCTTATGAAGAACCTGCTATTGAATGTGAAATGTCTCGATTCAAAGCCCGCACAGTTGAGCACATCTGTTCTCATTCAGAATGCAGAAGCGACTGCAGCCTGGAGCAAGCACAGCTGTACGCAAATGACTAGACAAATAGCAAACTCCTAAACGATTGGGGAGACTATCAAAGTTATAGCAGAGGTAGAAGTGAGGAGGAACTAGAACATGCGTTAATGCATTGGGCATTCTGCTAGATACGCTTCTGCCCTGACCACGAGGAATTGAAACCTAAGAGTAAGACCTGCACCAGCTCCCCCTGCAGTAGCCTGCCAGTTATCGAAAGTCTACCTAACACCAACAATGACCACAGCGATAGAGATACCCATTCACTACGCTCCTGCCTCGATATCCAACCCATCAAGGAGTGCATCACAATAGCAATACGATGTGGCTCCACCACTACTAAAAGTTATGATCCTGAGTACCCTGAGCATTACCAAAATAAGCCCCTCTGTGAAGGACCTCTCTCATACCTAAACGAGGTTCTGGTAGTGGAACCACCCTCCTCACCTCATGAGAAATACGAATTCTATAAGGTTTATGAGACACCTGATGAGGAGGAGGAGGTAACGCTATTGGAAAGAGTGGTAGATGAAAGGTATATCATGCAAGGAAGAAATGATAGGAAAATTATTTGCAGAGGATCGATAATCAAAGGGTATAGGAACCACACTATCTACCAGCCAGCGAAGTATTCCAAACACACTTCACATAACGGAATGATTCAACCT
Source organism: Tuber brumale (assembly GCA_014065205.1). Classification (NCBI taxonomy): domain Eukaryota; kingdom Fungi; phylum Ascomycota; class Pezizomycetes; order Pezizales; family Tuberaceae; genus Tuber; species Tuber brumale. The sequence continues at coordinate 553,062 of JACCEG010000046.1, forward strand.
TACAATATATGCAATGGCTCACTCTATGCTACTACAAGAGGAGGAGAAGATTGTCTATACATTCGCAAGGGTCATGGAGTAAATGGAGAAACACTAGGAGAGCTGATTATAGGGGAGATACATAATAAAGGACACTACAGCGCTGATCAAAATCTCCAGTATGCAATGCAATACGTCTACTGGCTGCAGATGAGGAAGGATTTCAAAGAATATCTCCAACAGTGTGACATATATCAACTGAACTGGGAAAGGAATACATTACGTACGGGCAACACCTTTTTGCTCCACTTTCCTTCAGAGATATTTTTGAGCTATGCTACTGACTTCATGGGGCCCTTCAGTAAGCTGCAAGGACATGATTCAGTATTAGTGGTAGTGGACAGAGCCATTGGTTTCAGCTGGCTGATACTGACATCAGTGAATACTACTGTAATATTGACAATGGAATTATTGCGGCACCATATCTTTACGTATCGTGGAATACCTGCATCAATTGTTAGAGATGCCTAACCCCAATTCACCTCCCTGTTTTGGAAGCAAACTTTTAAAACAGTGGGAGTTGAACACATTATGGCTACGCCTGGCCAGCATCAGACCAATGGACCAGCAGAAAGGAAGATCAGAGAACTGAAAACAGCATTAAGGAATGTTGTTAACGCATCCCAGACCAACTGGCTTACCTTCCTCCCTGAAGTGAAAGCTTACTCCAATGCAGGTCACTCAGATACTATAGGAATGTCCTCATACAAAGCCGTGTATGGACCATAATGCCAACTACTCGATACTTATATAGTCAACACTACAACAGTACTCGCATCCGATGATAACCCGAATCGACATGAGGAGATCCGAAATGCGGCATACCAAGTGTTACGGTTGGCCTGAGCAAGATCAAATACAGTGTTAGATAAAAGTAGGAATGCAGACAAACCTGTCAAGATTGGGGAAAGGATTATGGTATTTGGGGACCAGTTTGCAATAGAATCCGGCAGATTGCGAAAAATTACAGCTACACTGGTAAGGTCCATTTACAGTACTCAAATTCGATGAACATATGCAGAACTACACTGCTAGCATGGATGCAAGAATGTACCGAAGGAAGAAAGGAGTATTCCACTATTCGGTAGTCAAACCTTACCACCCTAATATCGATTTTGGATTCCCAGCACCAGCATTTGTGAAACCAGCACTCATCGTCATCAAAGAAGAATAGGAATGGGAAGTTCAATCTGTCCTCAAATATGGGGAATGTCATGGCAAAAGACAGTTCTTGGTTGGTTGGAAAGGATATCCAGCAAGTGAGAACAGTTGGGAACCGGTGGAAGGTTTAGAACATGCGATGGATTTGATTCAGGTATGGTGGACTGATAACATGCTGGGAGATGAGTTTTCTACCATATTTTCTGGGTTTATTACTATGTGTTATTCTCTTACTAAAGATGGCTTTGAGAGCTATTCAAATGTACCTCCAGTTGATAAAGGTTTTTGGAATCCTTATTTGAATTCTGATTATGATAGCTAGGATTAGAGATTTTCTTGTTATGTTTGAAATAAGAGATTTATTTTGTTTTCAGAGTGTAACCAGTACAGGTTACTGCTTTACGATTTTCAGGAATCAGTGAATACAGTTTCAGTTTTGAATTTGTCTCAGGAAATGAGGTGTGTCTCTAGCCTGATATTCTAGAGTTTGATACTCTATATGTTTTATGTTTGGTTTCGAGTCTCGGTTTGATACTCTATAGGTTTTATGTTTGGTTTCGAGTATCGGTTTGATACTCTATATGTTTTATAGTAAGTTCCTAGTATCGGTTTGATACTCTATATGTTTTATGTTTGGTTTCCAGTATCGGTTTGATACTCTATATGTTTTATGCTTGGTTTCGAGTATCGATTTGATACTCTATATTTTTTATGTTTGGTTTCAAGGCTACCATTTTGGAGTCTTATATGTTATCAGAATAAGGCTCCCAGAAGCCTTAGAAATGTATTTAAGGACTACTATTCTTCATGTTAGAAGAAGCAGACTTCGACAGACAGAGTTTTCAATATCCTTGGTTGAACAGTTGCTTTCTTCAGTTCGCTTCGAGAATCTTCAGGTGAGATCTAGCAAACATCTCTGTGACCTCTGTAGTCGCGATTAGGAAGAAGTCTATTCTACAACTTCAGTTAAAGCCTCCAGACTTTGCTTCGCTAGTTACTACCTTTGGTAAAGAACAAAGCCCATTAACTCTACGTTTACCACATCTCCCAGGCGGCGGTTACAGGTAGACCAAACTACACTCCAGTGTTCTAGCGAGGTAACAGAAAATCCTCTTAACTGCCATTCAATCTGTGCTACCAGGGTTGCTCCTGTACTGGCTAACCTTTGATACTGTATAGGCAATATCAGGCTGAGTTCCCAATATAGCATATATCAAAGAACCAACCTCTGATTGGTATCTCCTTCTATCTTCTGCCCTGCCTCAAAAAGCTGATCACTCTTCTGTAGCCAGATATGTGGGTCCACTGGTAATATTACTGGGCTGCACATGTCCATTCCATGCACTTCCCGTATTCTCTGAATATACCTACTCTGCGACAAACGCAACGTGCCGTGTTTGCAGTTTCGCTGAGCTTCAACACCTAAGAATGTCCTAAGTTCTCCCCAGTTTGTCATCTCAAACTCTGCCTGTCGCTTAACCTTAACCCAGTCCATTACCTTATTAGTCAGTGCAGTGAAAACTATGTCATTGATATAAAGTACCAGGACAATGATGTGGGCATAATCGATGAATAGACTATGATCGTGTTCGCTTCTTACAAAACCATTCCTCAAGAATAAGCTGTGAATCCGACCATACTAGGCTCTGGGAGACTGCTTAAGTCCCTGTATTGCTTTTACTAACTGGCATGCAATAGGCTTCTCGTAACCGCAGATCTTCTCCCTCTGGACTAATACCCATTCTCGTATTTCCATATAGACTTGCTCTTCCAATTCACTATTCAACAATACACTCTTCACATCCAGGCCTTGAATTTCCCAATTATTCTCGCAACTCATGGTAAGCAGTAATCGTATAGTCGTGAATTTGGCCACTGGTGAGAATGTTTCCTGGAAGTCAATACTGGCTTCCTGACTGTATCCCTTAGCTACTAATCTGGCTTTGAATCAGCAGTCTTCCTTCTTTCGAAATACACAACGACAGCCTATTGCCTGTCGTCTCTGTGGTAGCAGTTCTACTACCCATGCCTGATTTCTGGATAAAGCCCGAAGTTCTGATTGCCATGCTTCTTCCCACATCTCTTTATCCTCCGAATCCAATACCTCCGCCAAACATCATGGCTCCTTCTCACCAGTATAGATAAGAAAGGCATACCGTGCCTTTTCTCCATAAAACTAAGTTTGCTTACAACTCCGTCCTGACTGTCGAAGGCCTAACTGTTCTGCAGGATTCTCAATCCTACCTTGTGCACCACTGATGCTACTTCACTGCTGCAGTCTGATAGTGGCATTAGCTGGCGATTTTCCTACCGCAATACGACTTCCAATGTCGCCGTCAACTGGTTCCATATTGCACACTGGCATGATTCTTTCCATCAAAATAAAGTCTCCTTCAGTGCCCAGATCCGGCAATTCTTCAGCCATGGGCGGCACTGATTTCCACTCTACAACCGCTTCTTCTGGATCAATCCTTTTTTGTAATGGTCTGGACTCATCAATGATCACATCCCGGGAGAAGACAATAGACTTCCTTTCTGGGTCTCACATCCGGTATACCTTGGACCCACTATTTTCCTCATATTCAATCAATATACACGTTACTGACTTGGCATCTAGCTTTCGTCTTCTTTACTTGGGTACATGTACCCACATCATAGAACCAAAAACTCACAACTGACCGACACTTAGCTGCAAGCCCAGCCTGTGTTCCCTGGGAGCGAGATCCCCAGGACTTCTTGTGGGTAAATGATTGTATACATGGACAGGTGTAAGTACAGCCGGCCCCCAAGCGTTTTTCTGATATTAGAATCCTCTATCATGTGGGGTGCATTTTGTATTAGAGTGCGATTCTTGCACTATGCAAGGCCATTCTGTCTAGGACTATAGGGTGGGCTAACAATATGTTGAATCCCAGCATCTTCCAAGTACTTGTTGAAGCTGATATTAACATACTCTCCACCCCCATCCGTTCGCAGCACTTTGATTTCCTGCCCACTTTCTTTCTCCACTCGCTTGTGGTACTTCTCGAAAGCGGAAAGCGCTCCATCCTTGGAGTGCAAAAGCATGACACTTACACGGCCAGTTGTCTCATCTGTAAATCTGATCATGTATGGTCTTCCATTCAAACTGTTTGTTTGCATTGGACCATATATATCCGAATCGACAATGGTTAGAATTTCTTGTGGCTTATCTCACGCCCTTGTTGCAGCCTCCGTATGCTACCGCCCCAAGGCACAGGTTCCACAAATCTGAGACTCTCTGTGGTCTACATTCTTTTCTTCTACTTTCATATACTTCACATGTTCTGATATGAATCGGAAAGAATTATCAACGTGCATGCTATCACACATTCGTCGATGCTAGCCCTCTCTCATCGTACTGCCCACCTGATTACTAGAAAGGCCTAGCTTGGGTACAATGACTGGACTGTTATCCAGTATTCGGGCTTCCTCTGTTACGAGATACAAGCTCCCACTCTGAAACCCTAACTGTGTTCACAGGCGGCCTTTGGTAACAAAGCAAGCATCCTTCACGAAATTCACTGGATAACTTACGTCAACAATCCGCAAAACCGATATCAGGCACCCATGCAAGATGGGTACATACCAAACCTGAGTCAAGGTCATCAATCCATTCTCTGTCGGTATCTCTACGTTTCCAATCCCGCATGCCTCATCGATTTTTCCATCAGCGATAGTAATTGATCGCTCTCTTTTAAGCGCTTCAAAGCTTACATACTCGTCCCGCTCTTCATAAAGATGTTGGCTGGCTCCAGAATCAATTACCAGACCTATTCTCGTCGTCTTTGTAAGCATTGTTGCTAGGAAGGTTCATCCACCTTCTCTATTTGAATTCTGTTCTGACTTGTCCTTATAGAAGCCTCTTTTCCAATAACAATCTTTTCTGCAATAGAAGCATTTCCCTTTCTGCTGTCCCTGTCCAGATTGAGCTGCACCTCCCTGATTCAGGGGAACATGAGAAACTCTATCAAAAGTCAAACTACTGGGAATACCTCTCCCTGGAGCATGAAATCTTCCGCTTTTACGACGGTTTCCTGGAAACCCTCTCCTAGACTTTCTCAGATGCTGTTCGCTACCTGAGCAGTTTGCTGGAAATGCAGTCTGCGAAACGGTCAGACTTTCAGATCCTCCTTGTTTTACCAGTCCTGCATATCGGCGTGCTGGTTCTCGTAGGAGCCTTGCAGTCATAAAGTCAACAGTTACTCCATCCGTGCGTGACTGGACAGCCATTACCAATGGCTCATAGGATTGTGGTAAGCTTAGCGTCAAGATAGTTACATGCTCACTATCATCAATCCCCTCCCCATCAACTGACAAAGTCTGCAGTTGGTTAACGAAGGATCTGAACTAGTTCAGATGTTGAGCCATATCTGTGCCAGCCGCCAACTTTAAGGTCCACAACCGCTGTAGCAGAACCATGCATCCACTGCTACCAATTCTCTGATGAACTTTCTGCAATGCCGTCCGTGCTTTCTCTGCGGTTTATGCGTTCTAAATGTGCGGTATTTGTGTATTGTTGATAATAAGTGCGAGAATGGTGAACTCCTGATCATCCTTCTTACCACTTACCCCTTCTCCCTCTACGGTGGCTAACAAATCTTTTTCCTTCTGAATTCTAACAATTCTCAAATGCCATGCATTATAGTTGCTCTGGCCTGTCACTATCGATCCATCCAACCTGTCTATGGACTGAGTGACAGGAGTAGTTGGCATACTACTATTGGCCTGGTTGGCAACAGTACCACTAGTCACGGCTGACATAGTTGTCCCGATTTCCTGACAACCTGTTTTGTGTCATTGAATGACTATTCTGGTACTTCCCACTTAATCAGTTCCACCGTGCTCCCCTGGTTGATAACCTGATCAAATAATTGGGGTAGAATCTGATCCTGTATTGACGCTCGCACTTTTCTCAAACATCTGGGGCCATAGCTGCCCTTAAGTACAAATAACTGTATTCACTATCTGTGTCTGTTCTGATGGTATCACAACATGTCTACAGTTTTACATTACTTCCACGCTGTCATTTCCAAAACCTTACAATGTCTGCTACCACAATCAGATCACCAATACATAGTGCTCCATTCCGACTTTCTCCGTTGCCCCTTGCCTGCGTACATTCCATTTTTTATTTTTTTCCCTGTCTGCTGATTAGACCACGTTGCCATAATTGTCACTATTCCCAAACAACCAGAGACGTCTCCCCCAATGAACACATTGCCACAAACACTGTAGTCAGATCATCGGTATGCACCGGTGATTAACAATACGTATCAGAAGCTGGTGTTAAGCTTCTGATTCTTAGGAAAAAGTCATTTTGGAGAATAGGTCAAAAGGAGAAGAGACAGGAGTTTGCTAGGAGAGGGAGGAACTGGAAAGGTGCATGGAACTGGGTTGTTTTTGTGGATGAAGCCACTATTATTTATGATCCAAATCCAACAGGCAGAAAGGTCAGGGTAAGACCTAGTGAAGAGCTGGAAGAAAAAAACTTGAAGCCTCGCTTTAAGTCTGGAATAACTAGCATTGGGGTAGATGCTGCAATGATGAAGGGGGGCAAGACAGAGTTAATTCTTGTGAGGAAGAGGAGGGAGGAGGAAAGAACCAGCAAAAGAGACAGACTTGATCTAAACTCTCACCAATATGCAACTGAGATCCATCAACCTGACCTTATCCCTTTCTTAGAGGCTTTGGACAGACCATCTGACAATATCTACTTTGCTGCAGCCAATGCTTCCTGGCATGGTGGTGAGGAAAATCGAAAATTGGAGGCTGACTATGGTTATCAAAAACTTCCTTGGCCACCCAGCTCATTAGATCTCAATCCTATTGAGAATACATGGGCACTCCTCAAAAGAGCCCTCACCAAGGGATTCTCCAGACTGGAAAGAAAGCCTCACAGTGCAGCTGAATTGTTTGAGGGAGCAAAGGAGGAGTGGGATTTAATTCCCCAAGATAAGTTAGATGAGTGGATAGATAGGATGCCTGGGAGAATGCAAGCTGTACTGGATGCAGATGGGGGCCAGACAAGATGGTAATAATGTTTTTTTATTGTCTACTGTCAATACTATCATGTTTTCTTTAATTGAATTCTTTACATTTTTTTTGAATTTTTTATGGTTGGGGGTTGTGGTAGTGCGGTTGCCTTGCGAGGGTACGAAGACTTTCCGGACACGACTGTACTCCGAACAGATTGTGGAACATCTGTGCAGTCGGGGGCCGCGAGAGTTATCGGTATTTGCAACTCTGGCAATTGTGCATCAGTTCAGTTGCTCCACCTTTACTGGAGCCCCGCTATCCCTGCAAGATAAATTTGGAGGAGGAGGACAATGTGAAATACACCTACCCACTGAGGGGATCCCCGGCTCTTGTTTTAGTTGTAGGTGTGAGAGTGTGATGAGGTGTAGTACTGGCCTTATCTGAAGAAGATATACGGGGTATCTCCGTGGAGCTGCGAGATTCTCTCGCTACAAATGGGTGATTGGGTTATCTATCAGCTGTTCATGTTGTGTGCACAATTTGGAGGCAGGAATGCAAGGAACTCATCACATCTCGCCGCAGACCTCATGCATTTCCACGGACCTCAAGCTGTGTACCAAGCATGCGCTTAATGTGATTTTCTCACTTTGCAGCCTTTGTCATCCAGGTTTATGGAATTCGTGCTCTGAACTGGCTACCCTCTATCCCAGAGTTAGTTGTGACATTTACAATGACCACAGTGAGAACCGGATTCATCGCAAAATGTCTATTCGGCGGCAATGAAGCTGCCAGTGGATGATGAGATCGATTAGGTCGCAGCCAGGGTTGGCGCCTCCCAAGATGGGTTGTGGAAGCCCTCACGCAATTGCCCATAGTTTGCTCACGACGGCGATCCTAGCTGGGAGGTAATAACCCTCCATAGGTATCTCGGATGTGAGCAGGATCAGAAGGACCATATCGCACTTACGGGAGATGCACTTGGGATCCTAGTCTTGGGAAAGAACCTCAGAGATCCCATTTGCGGCGACGATATCTGGTATTACCTTGCGTTGAAACCACGGGAGTGCCTTCAGCCTTTACCACTCCATTTCGTCGACTACGGGCAAATTGCCTTTGTCTAGGCCCTCAGGTCTCAGGGTTCCTCAATTGGAACTCTTAGCCAAAGGCCCTGGGATAGTGCAGTATATACCTATGTTTCCTGCGAGCGGGTGTTCGTTCAAATGGAATGTGGATGCATCTGAGATCGGTTCCGTGATCTTCCTCTGCTATTATGGGGTGAAGTAGAAGGACACCCAAATAACGAGAGGTTCTAGAATTATCGGGCTAACCCTAAGATGGTCTTCCAAGTGCTTGGGACGACAACTCACCAATTTATTACTGACCGCGAGCCGTGGATGCATAGGGAAGGTTTGCTTTCTTGGAAAAACTCCCGTCTTTGGGAGAATACAATTATAGGTGAAGAGACAGAGGTCAATGCGCCTGAGCCCTCCGAGATAACCACACATGTGAGAGACCATATCGATCTCACTACTGATCCCATGACGGATGCTATTCTACCCTCTCGTATTATGGGGACAAACCAAGTTAATACCGGCGGGTGCTAGAAATCACTAGCTTTGGTATCTACGGCCCCGCTAGGACAAATATGTGCTCACGAGATATTATTTTCGTTGTTGTGGGCAATTGTTGGCATTGTTCACTCAACTTCTGGCGATAAGCCATCCCGCTGCGCAAGTCCCTCAGCGAATCACGAAAACACCAACCCACCAATGATCCCAATCAATAGTTAGTATGATGTACCATCCCAGTTCTAGACTTTTCCCATACTTTACGCTACCTTACTCCGCCTATTGTCTTATGACCTTTATTCCGTTTTCCCAATTCTGCTTTGCCCGTCCCGTTATCTAGTGCGATCACCAAAGGGATATCAGAATGGGACATTTCACTGTTAAGAGTAATGATCAAGCCACGAACCGACGGGTACTGTAACGCAGCAGCCACCGCGAGCTGAAAGGGTACGCGGTGATCTTGGCATCGGGTATTTCGATCTTCCAAGTGGTGATCTCACCTTTGCTACAGTTGTAGAGCACTCGGATTTAATTTGGACCATATGTTTATTCATCCTATTTGCTACCCTCGGAGAATCCAAACTACGCAAGGCTCCCCGCCATTTCACGCACCGCCAAAAGCCCCCCGAACAAAGAAAGGCTGGGAAAATTGAGAAGGAAACGGACTCTCTTTTTCGTCAAATATATTGTACAATTTTAGGTATCATAGTTGACACGAACGTTCTCGGGATCCCACTAGGGCTTTCTGATTGCCGACTTGATCTGAACTCGCAATATCTTCTCATGACCGCTGCTTCACAGTGGTGCTTCCCTCCAATTTCCGAATTCCCCCAAAGTTGTCATTATCCAATGCAGCAAATAACGCACGAGATCCGATACGCGAGATGAAGGGGGGCATATCCACAAATTCAACGATCTAGACTTCCACCAAGGCAATTCACTCTTGCGCGTTCAGTTTCTGGAACAGATAAAAACAAGTATAGGCCACGGTGCAATCGTACCAGTCACACATCACCCATATCTCGCCATCGGCCCCCTTCTCTCCTTTCTCGTTGTTCCCGGGTAGCAGGGGCCATGGGGGAAGGGAGAGGTTGAAATTCGGTAGATAACTTCAATTACCATGGGGAACTACCTGCATAGACTTTGGAAAGCTTCTGCCAAATAAGTTCCTGTCTATAACTGCTTAATTCAAAAGTACCTTCTAACAGCATTCCTAACAGCGATTATTTGGTCTTGCAAAAAGCTAGCTTTTGAGTTGTAGCCCTTCTCAAGATATCTGGTAGAGCAGAAATACTATGATATCTATACCCTCGTAACGGGGAGAGGCATAGTGCAAAGGGAAAGAGGTGACTCGGGTTTAAAATTATTTTCAACCTAACGCCAAACTGCAGTTGATACAAATCTGTCAAAGCCTGCTATTTTAGTGCGAAACCGGCCACGTCCTATTTCTCTTCACTCGTAAGACTGTGTCGACTAATATCTGGACAACATCACACAAAATGTGGTAATATATTCATCATCCGTTGCTCCCATACAACTGATGGAAGTATAATCCTGCTGTGGAGGAAAGGTGGATAGGTAGAGGTATATGGATGTATAAGTGGTTGTATGTGGTGATGTTGGCATGATGGCATGTATGCATAAGAGAGTGGGTTGTCTGCATGGGGTTATAACCCAAGTATGTGTTCATCTGGGGTTCTACCCCAATACTGGTATTATGTATATATACAGGCCATTGGCTAGCTGTTTATTAGATCAGACGAAAGCAACTCTCTCCTCAGGTCCATCCACGAACGAATAAGTCTTCCCACCACTATCAACAACAAGGCCTAACCCAACGCGGGGAGACATCTTCTACTTAATAAACGACAGTGAAATAAACTCGGGTACCAGTTTAAGGTGTCAGGCATCGTGCCAGTATCGGTGTGTTTGACAGATGGTAGCATTTTTACCTCGAGCCGGCTAGACTCGCTAAGGAATGGGCATGGGCTCGTTTAGATTTGCCAGGAGTTCTAGTGCTCCTAACGGGCCAGGTAGGCTAGGACGAATGACATCTGGCCCTGGCACGGCCTGCATCAAGGCTCTATAGCCTTTGAATTCTCTCCATGCATCATTACGCAGTCCTGCAGTAGCTCCTGTTTCAAAGGACTAATCCCTAGTGCACAAGACCAGTTGAAAAACATGTCAAACTACCGGCAGTCATAGACATTCTCATGAGTGCACCAAATCTGAACCTCTCCTCCGATCGCTGGGAGAAAGAAGCAAACACCAATGAGTGAATGAAACACAAAGAAACCAAATGCGCCGTCTTCTAAAACGTCTCCCAAATCTGACACCATGGCTACCGGTACCATGACATCAGTTTTTCAATGCCAAGGGTCCAGTCTTCAGGCGCCTATCACCCCTGATAGGCTTCTGTAGGGCGATATTTTGGAGCGGCCTGCCTTGGCACGGCCTTGGGCCTATAGTCCGGCCTACCAGTAGCCTGCCCCGTTGGGAGAACTGAGGTGTTCTGCCCTGCCAGTATAGGATCGAGGAAATAATCCCTAGCTGCCTCGAGCTGCGGTTTGTTAATCGATACCGGGTATTGCTCGCTCAGCAGGGTCGAAGGTAAAGTTATATGGCGAACCTTAGGGGAGAAAATGACACACAAAGTAGAATAAGAATATATAAAAGAAAGGAAAAAGGAAATCGTACTGTGGGGTAACAAAGTGGCCTCGAATTTTGTAGTGTAGTTTTCTTTTATTTTACTTACCGAACGGGCCTAGGGGCTAGCTAGTTACTGAGTGGAGCAGAGAGTGATTACTAATAGCTAGATGGGATCGTGGGATGGGAAAGGAGACAAAACGGCAACGAAGTCTGGAACAACAGTGTGCATAGATGACGCTTTTTGCGTGTGCATGATGGATAGTTATCGACTTTCTTTTCATCGTGTTCGCTTTTATCATCTTCCTCGAATTGATTGACTTTGCCTTCTGTGTCAGCGGTCATTGCCCACAATCGGTACTGTTCATTTTCCTGATCGTGGTATCATTTCTCGCTCTCCCGTCTTCCTCGTTTCTTTCTTCTCTGTTCTCTCTTCGGAGATTATCACCTCCCTTGGTAAAAATCATCGATTCATTTGGTGCTCTGAAACGGACTCTTTGGCTATCATCCTGGAGAGACCACTACGTTAAGTTTTCCCTTTCTACCCGCCCTTTCTCTTTTTACTGTAAGTTTGCTTCGGAAGTGGTCAATCTGGAGGGCAAACAACCTGCTGTATACAGCCAGGCATTAGATCTAAATCAGGAGCTACTTCGGCGATATTGCGGGCTTTCCGGCAATTCTTCTCCTCCGGCCCCTTATCTTTCTCTCTTTCCTCCGGCATCTCTTTCTCAGAGTGAGAAACGGGAAGTTCCAATCCCACCTCCGGTTTCCTGCAATAGAATTTTATCTACATTCACTCGCAGGATATCTATGCTTGTAAAGATTACTCTATTTAATGAGGGGAACACTGACCGAGGAGAAAGCGTTGATGAGTATCTTAATGATGTTGAAACAGCTGCCCTTTCCTGGGACCTCACGATTACCCCGGGGATTACTGAAGCCACTAACAAGTCCAAGATCCGCCTCTTTAGACAGAATTCGGAGAGAGATGGAGACGCTTGGCACTGGTGGTACTATGTGCTACTAGAAACTGACAAGAGAGATTATACAAAAGTTGTCTTTGAGTTTAAGGATAGGTACGGAGTGAAGGCTTTGGAGGCTTCCTCTCTCTTCGCGGTACAGAACGAAATGCTCACATTGCACCAAAATGAGAATGTGCACATCCGGGACTATGTCCACCACGTAGAGAAGTTGTCTAGGAAAATCTCCAAGGACATGGACTCTCTCTTTGCGATTGCATTTATAAAAGGAATGCAGGATCAGGAACGACCCTAGAGAGTTACCTTTGACCTGAAAGACTCGCCAAACTTTTCTTTTGTCAAAGCTCTTAGTGTTGTCAAGTTTTCATTCCAAGAGATTGGAGAGCCGGATCCCTTCAGACCTAATCCGAAAGGATGAGACTCTGAAACTTCGATTCCTTCTCTTTATTCTCCACCGGTTTACCCACTGGTAAATACTGTTGGTAAAGTTAATCTTACACCATTGGCAGTAGATACTCCCACAGGACTTCCGCTACTAACCCAGGAACAATTTAATACATTTATGACTGCGTACGAAGTGTCAGTGGGTCGTACGCCCCGTAGCCAGTAAAGTGGGCAAGGGAGCTTCAACAGTACAAGGAGAAGCAACTCCCGAATCACCAGTTTTAATTGTGGAATACGGGGTCACTATTCTGATTGATGTACTAACACGCCATTGACTGCTTATGAGCAACAGCCGGTTAGGGATCATATTCGCAGAGAGAGAGAGATAGTAGACCAGGAGTTATGATTACCACACCGTCGGTTAGACCAGGCTCCTTTGTCTGGAGCAAAGACAGTAGATGTCACTCCTCGTATGAACCTTTCCCGCCCGTCCCCAGAGAGAGGCCCTACACCAGTAGCCACCCAAGTCCAAGTTGTTTGTGTTAGATACTGTTCGGTTAACAGGACTGAATTGGGGAACGCATGTGCAGTTGCCGCAAGAATTCCCGCAGTGAGGACAATCTTCGAGAATCCTCTAGCAGAGAAGCGGGCTGGTGTTGAAGATGGTGAGGCAGATGCAGGATCAAGGTGGAGGGCTACAAAGGTACTATGTCGGATGGGAGGGGAAGGGGAGAGTTCCTTACCGAGAAGGTCACTCCGGCCTACAAACAACCCATCAGCTTATCAGAAAGGTGCAGAGACTACAGTGCTTCAGACTAGAGATCTTTTGGCTGAAGTGGAACAAGAGGAAGTCGTGAGTGATGGAGGTGGGAATCACCAAGTAGAAATGGAAATCATTGGTGATGGGAATGCAATCGAGGAACCGATTGCAGTGAGGTTTCAACCATCAGCAGCGAAACTTAGGCAAAGAAAGCAAAAGGGTTCTATTCCTCCCATTAATTGGATGAAAGGGCAAGTGCCTTTTACGATACAGGATGCATTGAATGGACCAGCTCCTGGGTTGAATATCACACTCCCACAGGTATTAGACTGTTCCCCTAGACTACGGAGGGACTTAGCCGAACTCCTACGTTCTTCCATACCCCGTACAAGGAAGAGAAATACCGCCAGTTCTAAGGAACAGAATCATCCCATCTCGCTCCACTCTATGAAGTTTGTTCTCGGCAATGAAATAACTAGCGAGGCATGTCTAGGATTAGAGGACAATATTGAGTGTCTGTACATCGAAGCTTGGATTGGAAACTACAAAGTTCCAGAGGTTCTGGTTGATGCAGGTGCAATGCTTGATCTCGTTCCGACCCAGTTGGCTGATAAGCTCCGCTTGGAAATATTTCCAGTTTCAGGCCTTCAGATGAGGTTGGCAGATGACTGTCTGGTTATTCTAAAGAATTATGTTTGGATCAATATTGTTGTAGCTGGAGTGCTGGCTCGAATTAAGGCCTATGAAGTTGCAGTCTCTCAAACTTACCAATTGCTTCTTTCCCGACGCTAGCTGAATAGAGTGAAAGCAGGGGAGTATCATGACACGAGAACTCGATTTATAGAAGGGAGTGATAGAGTTCAATGCAAGGTACCGGGTGTACCAATTGGGACTACGGGAATCAAAATGGAGAACACCGAAGGATACCCATTTCGCAATGTTGATGATGAAAAGGCTGAGGATGCAATTGAGACTCTACCGAAAGAACTTGATCTCTGGAATGATGACAAAGACGAGAATGTAGAGGAGGAAAACTAGCAGCGTCATCTTGGTATCAGGGGATAAGGCGACGCACTTATGACTCTGGGGGGATGGAGTTGGAGAGTGGTGGATTCCTTTTAGGTAAAGGCAAGAAGGGCGAAGAATATGGGGGTGGCATGAATGAGGAGTGGAACGAGGAAATAAGGAGAGGAAAGAAAATAAAGGGAGGAAAGAAAGATGAAAGTACTAGTACAGAAGGAGAGTCATATCGGCAAGCAAATACTGTCCAGGGACAAGGGTACATGCAGGTGATGACTACGACCACGTTGACGAGGAATAAGGAACAACTATTCCCTACGACTCACTGGCCAACTAAGAGAGAAATACCAGATGACCTGTCGGTAGCGGATGATGAGATAGAGAAGTGGTTTCAGTCAACTTCCGCACGCCTGGGAGAGCAGTTGACACCGAGTGAGAGAGCGAAGGCAATGCGCATGGTATACACTTAAAGGGACGTTTTTGAGACCGACATTCTGCGCATAGGTCAGACCGATTTAAGTGAACATGCAATTGTGATGATGCCCGGTACTGTTCCTCATCGTACACAAGTACCTCTATGCGGTAACTGCCTCACAGCAGATGCAGTAAACATGGAGTCAACGGGCTATGTTCTGTACCAAGGTGGTAGCTAGTGAATCAATGTCAGGAGGCTTTAACCAAGGTTGTTGGATAGTCCTCTTACAGTATCGTGACTACTGGAGTGACTGAGATGTATGGTGGATCTCAAACAAAAAATTCTCGAACCGAACTAAAGAAGGTAACTGTTCAACCAAGTATGTTGAAAAACTCTGTCTGTGAAAGTCTGCCTCTTCTAACGTGAAGAATAGCAGTTCTTAAATACAATTCTCAGGCTACCTGAAGCCTTATTCGCATAACAAGTAAGACTCGAAAATTGTAGCCTTGAAACCAAACATAAATTATGTAAATGGTCAAACTGATACATGAAACCAAACATAAAACATATAGAGTATCAAACTGATACACGAAACTAAACATATTACATATAGAGTATCAAACCAACAGTCTCAAGCTAAATGCACACCTTGTTTCCAGCAATGAATTCAAAATACAAGCAGTATCAACTGATACCTGAAAATCCTAAACTAGTAACCGGTTGTTATGATTCCTAACCGGTGTCACTTTCTCAGCAACGGGTAGATGATACTTCTCTCGTTCTTTGTCGGCGATAGTTCTTAGGCCTATGCCTACGATAAGGTGGGAGAGACTCTCCTGCCTCTGGTCCTTATCGCCTATCGTACTCATTCTTCAACTCGACTCTTATCATAGAGTTCGTGTATCGTATGTAGGTATTTACAAAGAGCATAGAGGTTCATATTCGTAAAAGCATAAAGTAATAAGTAAGGAAATAACTTAGAACGAAGCATGAAGAGCCTATCTACTCGGACTCCTTTTTTTCTTTTTTTTCTTTTTCTCTTTTTGTTTATCATCATGTATTCATTGTTATTTAAGGTACAAGAACTTGCATGTAGCGCTAGTTATGACATAAACAATCACCATTCCTCCTTCCGCCAGACGCGACCATATCCCCAGGACCCTGTAGTATGGGCCTAACTGCACATCTCGCCCCAAAGAGAGACCCGTCACTACCTCTCAAGCAACTCAGACAATAGGAGAAGCCTAACTAAGGACAAGCAGGAAAACATTGGAACGTAACCACCTGGAACACCAGAGAAAAACAAAAGAAAAACCAATCTGTGGATACCACAACAACCATGGCAGATATAGGTGCTGGGAGCAGAAACCAGGGAAGTTATCCCAGAACGCGGCGCAACTGAGAAATTGTGCCGCCTGTGCGAGATGGCGAAAGAGGGTGGAGCAGGAGGGTGCAAGCCGAGTGTGAGTGTAGCAGTAGGGTGCAAGCCGATCTAACCAACAGAACTGGGTGTAAACCGAATGCGACCATGTCAGCTCTCGCTAATCGTGTTCGTGTCTGATTAGACGGTTGCCAGTGATACAAGACAAGGGTTTTGCCGCATCGCTCATGTAGTCCCTTGTTCTCAGCGAGATAGGGTCACTTAGTGGATGGGATACCAGCGCTTAAACTGAGCGTCAGGAGGAGCAAGATCGACCAGTGGGCCAGTTGAGAAGTCCTCGTGTACTGCAAACTGTATTGCCTACCGTCTGAAGCATGGGAAGCAAATGGTTGCCGACCATATGGAGGGGTCTCGCTAAGCGAGGAAGGGAGCGAGAACGGGCAGCATGAAAGGCGTACCCGCACCATGAGGAAGAAAAGCCCTGACATGTCAAGAAAGCAGAAGAGGGCAGTGTGGGGAGGGGAGATGCAGCCGTCGCTCCTAGGCCGAAAGCCATCACCGGAGGAGCGAGGGGGTGGATGGTTCTTCAACTCCAAGCTTTGTGGGTGGATTTCAAGGGCGAGGAAAATAGAGGAGATGGAGGATGCCTATCTACTGGGACATCTTGTTTTTTTTTTTTTATCATCAATTTTCTATGGTGTTTAAGGTACACCATCAGCACGCAGTGCTAGCTATGGCAGACAAAAAAACCTCCCCCCCTGCGCCAACCCAAAACAGCCAGAAGAACAACTGGCAACGAATCCTAATGGAAAGGAACACTGACAGACAGGACCGAAACCACTGGAATACGAAACCCCGTACCTGAACCCCCGGCAGTCAAAAAAGCTCCCCCACCCCACAACTTGTAGTATACACAAACGGTAAAGACTGTAAAGAAAAGCCACCCAAGCCCATCAGAACAAAAGAAACCCCACTTCCCGACAGTGGTCCGGCGCCGTAGCAAGAGCCACCCTAAACGGTGTTAACCTGGCCGATCAGTGCCACGTGCGATGAAAGACTATCTGTGGTTAAGGGATATAGCCGGCAAATTGAAAGGGGTACCGAGGAGAGAAAAACCCAGGCTAAGGAAAGCGAAACCCATGGCAGGGGACTGGGACTAGTGCCATGCAGACCGAGAAGCCTGGCAGAGACACCCGAAGGGTGTCCCGGTAAAATAGTGTAGCAGTAGGGTGCAAGCCAATCCAACAGTAAGGTAAGGAAGGAAACCGGTGGGGACAGTGTCAGCTCTTGGTAATTGTGTTTGTGTCTTTCTGGGCGGTCCCCAGAGGCAGAAGGCTGGCGATCTTAACGCGTCTCTCATGTAGTTCCTTGTTCTACGAGAGATAGCGTCACTTAGTGGATGGGATAACACCACCTAAGCCAACCGTGGGGAGGAGCGAGATCGAGCCGTGGGCCTGTTGAAGAGTGCCCGCGTACCGCAAACCGTGTTCCCAGCTGTCTGAAGCATGGGAAGCGAGGGGTCGTCGACCGTGTGGAGGAGCCTCGCTAAGCGAGGAAGGAGACGGGGACGGGCAGCGCGAAAGGCATACCGGAACCCAGGGGGAGGAAAGCCGCGATGCGTAAAACAGCAGAGGAGGACGGTATGGGGAATGTGGATGGCCGTCACTCCTAGGCCAAAGCGATCATGGGAGGAGAGGGGGGGGCGGATGGTTCGTGAGATCCCAAGCGTCGAGGTTGATTTCAAGCGCGTGGAAAATAGAGGAGACAGAGGATGGCCTACCTACTGGGACTTTTTTTTATTTTTTTTTTTATTTTTTTTTTATCTTCATGTATTTGTTGTTATTTAGGGTACAAGAACTTGCATGCAGCGCTAGCTATGGTATAAACAATCACCATTCCTCCTCCCGCCCAGCCCAACCGTATCTCCAAGACCCTCTGGTATGGGCCTAAGCGCACATCTCGCCCCAAAGAAAAACCCGTCCCTACCTCGCAAGCAAACTCAGAGAATAGGAGAAGCCTAACTAAGAAGAAAGCAGGCAAACATCAAAAGGTAACCACCCGTGACATCTCAGAAAAAACGAAAGAAATCTCACACCAGGGTGAGCCCCACAACAACCAAGGCAGAGATACGCGCGGGCAGTAGAAATCTGTAGCAGTTATCCCGGAACGCGACGTAACCGAGAAAGTGAGCTGCCTGTGGGCTGTGGGGGGAGAGGGTGGAGCAGTAGGGTGCTAGCCGAGGGAGGGTTTAGCATTAGGGTGCAAGCCGATCCAACCGCCAGAACATACCAGAAACGGAACAAGACCGTGTCAACTATCGGTAATCGTGTTCGTGTCTTGCTAGGCAGTCTCCAACGAGAGTAGTCCCAACTTGAACCGTAAGACTAGGAGGGTATGGCCAAATCTCCAAGCGAGAGAGGCCCCGAAGGTACTAGCCAAGGCGTTCCCCCACGGCGCGCGTGCACCCAGGGAGACAGGCGTCCACCACAGCCAACGCCAAATGGAACCTAAGAAGCGAGGTCCCCAAGGAAGGAGAGGAGCGAGATCGACCAGGAGGCCTAAAGAGTAGTCCTCGCGTACCGCAGAAACCGTGTTCCCAGCCGTCTGAAGCATGGGAAGCGACCTGTCGCCGACCGTGAGGAGGGGCCTCGCTAAGCGGGGAAAGGGGCGAGAACGGGCAGTAGAAAGGCAGTACCGCAACAGAAAGGGAGGAATGCCACGTCGCGCAACAGAGCAAGCGATGGCAGTGGGAAGAGGGGGAGGTGGGCGTCACTCCTAGGCCGAAGCCATTGTGGGAGGAGAGGGGGGGTGGATGGTTCGTAAGTACCTAGCGTTGAGGGTTGATTTCAATCGCGGGGTGTGTAGAGGAGACGGAGGATGGCCTATCTACGGGGACTTTTCTTCTTTTTTTTTTTTATCATCAGTTTTATTCTGTGTTTAAGGTACGCCGTCTGTATGCAGCGCTAGCTATGAGCGACGAAAGAAACCTCCACCCCTACTCCAGCCCGAAACAGCCAGAAGAAAAACTGTCAATAAACCCGAACAGAAGGCCCACTGGCAGACAGGACCGAAACCCGTGGAACATGAAACCTCCGTCCCAAATCCCTCGCAGGCGAAAAAACTCCCCCGCCCCGCAACTTGTAGTATACATAAACGGTAAAGACTGTGAAGAAAAGCCGCCCAAGCCCATCAAAACAAAAGAAACCTCAATCCCTGATAGTGGTCCAAACGCAGTGGCAGGGGCCACCCCAAGCGGCCATAACCCAACCGGTCAGTGCCACCTACGACAATAAAATGTCTACCGCCAAGGGCAAGCCCGGCAAATTTGAGGGGCAACCGAAGACAAAATAACCCAAGCTGAGGAGAATGAAACCCGTGGCAGGGCATAGGGACTACTGCCATCCAGACCGAGAAGCCTTATGGAGACATCCGAGGGGCGTCAAGGTAAAGCAGGATAGCAGTAGGGTGCAAGCTGAGGCAGGGTGCAGCAGTAGGGTGCAAGCCAATCCAACCGTCAGGGCAGGACGGAAACCGAACGCGACCGTGTTGACTTTCGGAAATCGTGTTCGTGTATTCCTAGGCGGTCCCCAGAGGCAGAAGGCAAGCGATCTTAATGCGTCTCTCATGTAGTCCCATGTTCTACAAGAGATGGCGTCACTTAGCGGATGGGATACCACCACTTAAGCCAACCGTGGGGAGGAGCGAGATCGAGCCGTGGGCCTGTTGAAGAGTGCCCGCATACCGCAAACCGTGTTTCCAGCTGGCTGAAGCATGGGAAGCGAGGGGGCATCGACCGTGTGGAGGAGCCTCGCTAAGCGAGGAAGGAGCCGGGGACGGGCAGCACGAAAGGCATACCGGAACCCGGAGGGAGGAAAGCCACGACGCGTAAAACAGCAGAGGAGGACAGTATGGGGGATGTGGATGGCTGTCACTCCTAGGCGGAAGCCATCATGGGAGGAGAGGGGGGGGTGGATGGTTCGTGAGTACCTAGCGTTGAGGGTTGATTTCAATCGCCGGGTGTGTAGAGGAGACGGAGGATGGCCTATCTACGTGGACTTTTTCGTTTTTCTTTTTTTTTTATCTTCATGTATTTGTTGTTATTTAGGGTACAAGAACTTGCATGCAGCGCTAGCTATGGCATAAACAATCCCCATTCCTCCACGCGCCCGGCCCGCCCGAATTCCCAAGACCCTCTGGTATGAGCCTAACCTCACATCTCGCTCCTAAGAAAAACGCATCCCTACCTCACACGCGAACCCAGAGAATAGGAGAAGCCTAGCTAAGAAGAAAGCAGGAAAACATAAGAAGGTAACCGCCCAGGACATCTCAGAAAAAAACAAAAGAAATCTCGCACCAGGGTGAGCCCCACATCAACCAAGCCGGAGATACGCGCTGGCAGTAGAAAACCGTAGAAGTTATCCCGGAACGCGGCGTAACCGAGAAAGGCAGCCACCTGTGGGCTGCACCGGGAGAGGGTGGAGCAGTAGGGTGCGAGCCGAGGGAGGGTGTAGCAGTAGGGTG
>JACCEG010000460.1:9090-20756 GCA_014065205.1 Tuber brumale
AAAAAAAAAAAAAAAAAAAAAAAAAAAAAAAAAAAAAAAAAAAAAAAAGAGGCCGTGTAGATAGGCCATCCTCCGTCTCCTCTATTTTCCTCGCACTTGAAATCAACCCTCAATGCTTGCACTTCACAAACCATCCACCCCCCATTCTCCTCCCACGATGGCTTCGGCCTAGGAGTGGCGGCCATCCATCTTCTCCTACTGTCCTCTTTCGCATTCTTACGCATCGAGGCTGTCCTTCCACGGGGTGCCCGTATGCCTTGCGCGCTGCCCATTCTCACCCCTCTGCTCGCGTAGCGAGTCCCCCCCATACGGTCAGCGACTGTTCGCTTCCCATGCTTCAGACGGCTGGGAACATGGTTTGAGGTACGCGGGAACTCTTCAACTGGTCCACGGATCCATCTCGCTCCTCCGCACGGTTGGCTTAAGTAGTAGTATCCCATCTACTAATTGACGTTATCTCGCAGAGAACAAGGGACTACACGAGAGATACGGTAAAATACTTGCCTTCTTCCACTGGGGACCGCCTAGTAAGACACGAATATGGTTACTGAGAGCTGACACGGTAGCTTTCGGTTTCCGTACCGTTTCTGGCGGTTGGATAGGCTTGCACCCTACTACTACAACCTCACTTGGCTTGCACGCTACTGCACCCTGCTCTCCTGCCTCCCCCGCACAGGCGGCCCATTTTCTTGGTTATGTCGGGTTCTGGGATGACCTCTATGGTTTTCTGTGGCCAGCGCGTATATTTGGCTGAGGTTGATGTGGGACTCTGCGGTGCTTGTGTTTCTTTTGTTTTTCCAGAGATGTTCCGCGCGGTTACCTTCTTATGTTTTCCTGCTTTCTTCTTAGTTAGGCTACCCCTATTCTCTTTGTTCGCTTGTGAGGTAGGCGTGGTTTTTTCTTTGAGGTGAGATGTGCAGTTAGGCCCATACCAGAGGGTCTTGAGATACGGTCGGGCCGGGCCGAAGGAGGAATGGGGATTGTTTATGCCATAGCTAGCGCTGCATGCAAGTTCTTGTACCCTAAATAACAACAAATACATGATGGTAAAAAAAAAAGAAAAAAAAACAAAGGAAAAAAGGCTGAGTAAATAGACCATGCTCCGCTTCCGCTATTTCCCTCCCCCTACATTTTCACCAAAGGCTTCAACACCATCAGCGTCCGGTGTGCCCACGCAATCGCGCTGTCCTAAGAACCGACAGGTCGCAGCCTCCCTGTTACGGCAGGTATGCCTTCCACAGTTCCCCTCCCCCCCTCTGAACACTCTTCAGCATCAGGTATCCGCCGCCATGTTCTTCTCCTTTTAGAACTCCGTGAAAGGTCCTTGATAGATGCAGGGATTTCGACCCTACTCTTTCCCCCCATCAGTTCTACGGCACGCGACGACCTCTCCTCTGGGGAGGTAGTCATCCTTCCCCTCCTCTGCACCTCCCTCCTGGCTTTGAGGTCCATCTCCGCTCAGATTGGCGAACTTACGCCCGAAGTCGCGCGCCTCTCGTGGGCGGTAGATGACCTCTGCTCTCGCCAGGAAAGCCCCCAGCGTCCTCCTGTTCCCCCCGCTCAGACTGACACTATGGCGGGATCGCTCTCAGCCCGCCAATTGTCGGTTAGCGACTTGGCGTCCTGGCTGACCACCCCTCTCCCCCAACCAACCAGGCATCAACAGCCTCTACTCCAACGCACCATACCTGCAATGCCTGTCACCCACACAGCTCGGGCAGCTCCTTCCCGAAAGGGTAAGGAGATCGCAGCATCCCCCCTCACCGCTACCCTTGCCGAATGTATTGACCCCCTCCTTTAAGGGTGGGGGTGACACGGACATCCCCTGCTACAGCACGAAAGACCAGAGATGGTACGGCGACCCTGCCACATATGCGGCAAAACTCCTGCGCTCCTGGGAGGCCCAAACCTATAGGGAAGGGAAGTACTCTCCCCTCTTGGAGTTCCATCCAGTCCCACACTTGTAGGCACAGTCCGGTGCCCCCTCCTACGCACAGGCCGCTTCCACTGGACAAAAGAAGAAAAGGCAAGCGAGCAAGGTGAAGAAGACTCCCTCGGCTTCCCAGGTTGCGTCTGCCTTGGCTACTACGGCTCCTGCAAACGGCCCAAGAACCCTCCCTGCTGCCATGGTATTGCTGCGCCCCCAGGTGCTCTCTCTTCCTACACTCGCAGTCCGATCGCCAAGCTGCCTCCTTCCCCGACATTGCCGCCTCAGTACTTCGGGAAGTGAGCTGCACTCTACCGCTGTCCTTCTCTGTCCGGGTGAACGACAGGGATGTGGTCACCCTTCTTGCACTCTCTCCGTTCATCCACTCTACAGAATATGCCCCTTGCTACGACGCACTCACGGCCAAGTTGAACCAGTTCTTCCCACTTGGCGATGCTACCTGGCTCCCTTTCCGGCCCGCACCCAACGAGGTGCAACTCGCAATTCACTCCCTTCCAATAGCCTACTTACCTGAGTACGACGCCGACCTCCTAAAGGCCCTCAGAAATACACTGCTGAACGTCAAGAACGTGCAGGTCCTCTCCGCCCACTACCTGAACCCCAACCACGAAACAAGGATCCTTAAGAAGGCTACCTCGGTTGTTGTGACGCTTGCACGCGAAGTTGAGGCCTCAATGTTTGGCAACACTTAAACTTTCTCCTCTCAATGCAAGATCGAGAGAGCATACTCTGCTAACAGCCTCACTCAATGCCGCAATTGCTGGGATTATGGACACCATTCAGCTAGATGCAAGATTGACCACCCAGTGTGCCCAATCTGTGCCCTCTCCCACAGAAAGCAGGCGCATAGATGCCAGAACCCAACCTGTCCTAGGGGCGGAAACCTCAGAGCAGTGGTTGGCTGCTGTCCAACCTCACCCCCAATGTGCGCGGTTTGCAAGGGCCCCCACCCTGCCTTCACTAGAGAATATTCATGGCGACCTCCCCCACCTCCTCCCCGTAGGGAGTCCGCTGTCCTTCAGAATGAGGAAGCTATGGACACAACGAATGACTCCGGCGAGGGTCCTTCAACTGGTGCACGACCCCTCCTTTCCCCCTTTGATCCTGAGACACCCAGTCCAGGGCCTTGTGCTGCCCCCCGACACGACCCTCCGTCCCCGCCCAAAAGCCCCTAGGAGGTGCCCTGCCGAACCCTGCATGGCAGGAATCTCCCACTCCTTTCCCCCAGCCAGACACGCCAGAAGGCACGTAATGGTTGGTCACACCTCTCCTGTGAGTTCCGCGTTGGAGGCGGACTCCTGTAACCCGATATCCGTTCTTCAACACAACTGCTTCCCAAGCTGGGATGTGTTTCTCTCCCTTTTTAATTTGTCTTCTCTTTTGGATTTCTGCCCCACTCTCATTGCCCTCCAGGATCCCCCCCTGCGCAGAAAATAGACCCCTGTCGTCCGCCGGTTTCAAAGCCTTTTTGCCCCCCTGCCCTAATAGCGGCAAGCCAAGAGTGGTCTGCTACCTTCACCTTTCCACCACTCAACAATTTTCAGTCCTACCGGTCTTCTCGGAGGCCAGGGACTGGATGGCAGTTGACCTTTATTCTTCCACTGGTTTCTTTGATTCCTTTGTTACAAAGTTCTGGGTTGTGAACCTCTACAGCATGTGGGATGGCTCCCCCTTCCGCCAAACCGTTCCCCCTGAGGTTGCATTCCCCCACACCACTACGCCGACGCTGGTTGTTGGAGACCTTAATATACAACACCCCACGGCAGACCCTGGCCGCCTCTTCTCAATCTCCGACCTTAGTACCTTGTCCCCCTTTTTCGAGAAGGCTTCGGAAGAAGGCTTCTCCCTACTCATCACCACTGGTACCCTTACTTACTTCCCCTTTGACCCTCAACTACACCCCTCGGTATTAGACCTAGCCTTTGCGAATGCTACGCTCTCCTCCAATTTCAGGTCATGGAACATGCTCCTCCCCCCAACCGGATTCGACCATGTGCCGATCATCATCAACCTGTCGCAGCCACCAGCTCGCGCGCCCGCCCCGGCCCCCGCTGGGACCAAGACTGATTGGACTTCTCTTGAGGAAGTGATCAAGGCCATGAGGATCGACCCCCTCCTACCTCTTCCAACCCCTCACACCTTCTCTGTTTGGTTTGACTCGGCCCTCAACAGGCTGAAGGCCATGCTTAAACTCCACACACCTGCCAAAAGGCCCAACAAGAGATCCAAGCCCTGGTGGACTCCAAACCTTACTACACAGAGATCTGCCTTTCACTCAATGGCCCGGTCGGCAAGACAAGACCCCCTCCCATCTTCTAACCAATGGTGCAAAGAAGCATCCCTCCTCTACATTAAAGCAATTAAAAAGGCCAAAAACGAGTACTGGAGCGATTTCCTGAAAATGGCCACAGTACAAACACTCTGGACTGCGAAACGGTACGTCTTCGGCAGGCCCCCTGACAGGTTCCCACAGATAGCTGGGGCTGACAACCCCATGGACAGAAACAAAGCCCTCCTGTCGGACCTCTTCCATGAGAAGCAGTCCTCGAGACCCCATGCAAAATTGAGGGAGTTCAGGGATGTTCCCAAGCTGTCTGCGGAGGAAATCGCCACTGTCCTCATGAGCTCCTACTCATCCTCTGCTCCTGGCCCTGACTAGATCCCGTACTCGGTTTGGAAGAGAGTCCACTCCATAAACGCTAATGTCCTGACATCCCTCCTCGGCCGCCTGGTTCAGTTTGGCCATCACCCGTTCTCTCTGAAGAAGGCCAACGGCATTGTTTTAGATAAGCCAGGGAAACCTTCCTATGACACCCAAGCCTCGTTTCACATCATCGTCCTCCTTGAGACCATCTCCAAGATTCTTGAGAGGGTCATGGCTACCCGCCTTGGTGTGCTAGCCCGCGTCCTGGGCCTCCTGTCACCCCACCAAGCTGGATCCCTTCCGGGGCTGAGCACCTTTGACCCAGCGGCAACCCTCTCTCATGAGGTCCAGCTCTTTATGCGCCCCAAGCTCAAGGTCGCAACCCTGTTCCTGGACGTCAAGGGTTGCTTCGACAATGTCTTGGCCCCCATGCGCTGCAACAGGCTTGCCATGAAGGCAGTCAACCCATATATGGTATTGCGGATAAGGTCCTTCCTCCACGGCCGATCCTGTTGCCTCGTCTTCCAGGGGGCATCCCAGGTCTTCTCACCAGTCTCAGTCGGCACTCTACAGGGCTCCCCAATCTCCCGCCTCCTGTTTGTGATATATGTTTCTTCCTTTCACTTCGCAGTCCCTAGGGGCCTCATCCTTTCTTATGTAGATGATTTTGCAATTACGGTGGCCTCAGGTTCTTACAGAAAACACGCCCGGAGGCTGCAAGGTATCACATGGATTCTCCAGTCGAAGGCTGAGAAACTAGGAATGGGCTTCTCAATCCCGAAGACGGAACTCATGCATTGAGAGACCTCGGTGCAGAAAGTCCCCCCTTCAGCGATCACGGTCGTGATAGACAGCCACCTCTTCCGCCCCTCAAAACTGATAAGCTGGCTTAGATATTGGTTCGAGCCCTCAACCACCTCCTGCTCCAAAGGCACATCCTCACACTTTACAAGACAGCTCAGGATGACTCAAGGAGCTTTCGCGATGATAAGAAGACTGGCAAGACCCGGCAAGGGTCTCTCCCCCATCCTCTACCACTGTCTACCATCCTCTCTCATTTCCCCGATCCTCCTCTCTGGAGCAGACCTCCTCTCCCCCAGTCCCACACTCTTAAATCGAATGTCAGAGTTTTGGAGGTCCGTCCCAAGGTGGGTGATGAACTCTTTCTCTTACACCCCGGTTGGCATTTTGGCTTACGAGTCGGCTCTCCTACCTCTCCCTCAACTGGTACTTCACAAACAGCGGCTGGCTGCTGTCCGCCTACTATCACTCCTCCCGGAGGCGAACCCGGCGGCTTCTCGGCTACATCCATCCTTCCCCGCCTCCTCTCCCTTTCAGGCGCAAGAGGATCACCAACACTTTACCAGACGACTAACAGCAGTCTAGGCCCCTCTCCCTTGGAAGACCCCCCCCCCAGACCACGCATCCAGAAACACCTGCCATTGGATGTGATCGCGCACCACACTCTTCCCTTCAGTGACACCCCTAGTCCCATCCCGGTGGCGTCCCCAAGCCTACTACCTCTCGACCAGCTTCTCCTGGGGGAGAGAGTCCCATCCTATCAGTCGATCAAGGCGAAACTGAAGGCACCACTAGCCAAAGACTGGTCTGCACAGTTTCCCCTGCCTCCCTACTATAGGGACGCGGCGTCCCTCGCCCCCCACGCCTTCATGGGGTTAGGAAGGTTCATCGCGGGTAGGATTCACCAAATGAGGTCGGGCAAGAGCTATCTAGCTGCCCACCTCTCCTGGTTCACCGACAACTCGTCCTCCATCTGCCCCCATTGCGAGGGGGATGAGCAGGGCTTCGAGTATGCCATCCTCTGCTTTGAGTCCCGCTGGGAGTCTCATGAGCACCACCTCTGGGGGGTCACTAGCATTGGCGGGGACAGCCCACTCTGGTCCGACGAAGATGCCCTCCTCTTTCTGGCAAAGTACCTCAATATGACCGCTCCAGAAATTCCTCCTGGCATGCCGCTGGGAAGCTGGGACCACTCATCTAGCCTCCTCCCCGTAGGGGAGGTTCTCCCAATCCATGGGTTCAGGCCCTGAACATCGGAGCCCACCGTTCGCTTTTATTCCACTCCATTGGAGGAGGTTTTCCTTGTTCTGCGGTTGGAAATCCTTTCCATTATGATTTTTGTATTTTCCTACTTTAGTTCCTTTGGATTTTGTGTCGGCTATCGGACATATCCAGTAGGGTTTTATACTTTTGGCGCGCGCTTTCTTTTGTAACTGTGACTTTGAGATTAATATTTTCTTTATGCCATAGCTAGCACTGCATGCAAGTTCTTGTACCATAAACAACGAATACATGATGATAAAAAAGTAGAATAAAAAATAAAAATAAATATAAAAAAGGCCCTGTGGATAGGCTATACGCCCTAAGCTCAAGGTGTCGACCCTCTTCCCAGACGTCAAAGGCGGCTTCGACAATGTCTCGGCCCCCCTGCTCTGCAACAGAGTTGCCACGAAGGCAGTTAACCTGTATATGGTATGGTGGATAACGTCCTTGCTTCACGACCGATCATGCCTCCTGGTCTTCCAGGGGGCACCCTAGGTCTTCTCCCCAGTCTCGGTTGGCACTGCACAGGGCTCCCTGATCTCCACCCTCCTGTTTGTGATATATGCTTCTTCCCTTCACTTCCCGGTCCCTAGGGGCCTCATCCTTTCTTATATGGATGATTTCACGGTTACAGTGGCCTCCAGTTCTTACGGAAGGAATGCCCGGAGGCTGCAAGCCATCACCTGTGTTCTCCAGTCGAAGGCTGAGAAACTAAGAATGGTCATCTTAATCCCAAAGGCAGAACTCATACATTGGGAGACCCCGGCGCAGAAAGTCCCCCCTCCAGCGATCCCGGTCATAATAGATGGCCACCTCTTCCACTCCTCGAAACTGCTACGTGAGCTTGGATATTAGTTTAAGCCCTCAACCACTTCCTGCTCCCAAGGCACATCCTCACACTTTACAAGACGGCTCAGGCTGGCCCAGGTGGACTTTGCGACGATCAGCAGACTGGCAAGGCCCAGCAAGGGTCTACCCCCCTTCCTCTGCCACCATCTGGCGTCGTCTCTAATTTCCCCGATCCTCCTGTATGGAGCAGACCTCCTCTCCCCCAGTCTCACACTATTAGATTGGATGTCTGACTTTTGGAGGTGCGTCCAAAGGTGGGTGACGAACTGTTTCTGCTCCACCCTGGTTGGCATTTTGGCTTGCGAGGCGGCTCTCCCCCCTCTTCCTCTACTGGTACGTCACACACGGCGGCAGGCTGCAATCCGCCTGGTATGCCTCCCCCCAGAGGCGAACCTGGCGACTACCCGGCTGCATCCGTCATTCCCCCGCTCCCCCCACTTTTGGGCGAAAGAGGATCACCAACACTTCACCAAAGGACTAATGTCAGTTTACGCCCCTCTCCATTGGAAGACCCCTCCCCCCAGCCCACCAACCAAGAAACATCTGCCATTGGACACCATCGCGCACCGGACTCTTCCCATCATTGACACCTCCGGTCCCATCCTCGTGGCGTCTGCGACCCTACTACCTCCCGACCAGCTTCCCCTGGAGGAGAAAGTCCCATCCTATCAGTCGATCAAGGCGAAACTGAGGGGGGCACTAGCCAAGGACTGGTATGTACAGTTTCCCCCCCCTCCCTACTACAAGTACCCACCGTCCCTCGCCCCCCACACCTTCATGGGGTTCGAGAGGTTCATTGCAGCCATGATTCACGAAATGAGATCGGGTAAGAGTCATCTAGCTGCCCACCCCTCCTATTTCACCAACGACCAGTCCCCCATCTGCCCTCTTTGTGCGGGGTATGAGGATGACTTCGAGCATGCCATCATCTACTGCAAGTCCCGCCGGGAGTCACGTGAGTGCCACCTGTAGGGGCTCATTAGCATAGGCGGAGACAGTACACTCTGGTCCGACAAAGATGCCCTCCTCTCACTGGCAAAGTACCTCAATGTGACCGCTACAGGCTTTCCTCCTGGCATGCCGCCGGCAAGCGGGGACCACTCACCGAGCCCCCTACCTGTAGGGGAGGTTCTCCCGATCCACGGGTTCAGGCACTGAGGGATAGAGGCCGCTGTTCGCTTCTGTTCTATTCCATTGGTGGAGGTTTTCTTTGTTCGGTGGTCGGAATTACTTTCCGCAATGATTTTTGTATTTTCCTACTTTAGTTCCTTGGGATTCCCTGTCAGCTATCGGACAGATCTAGCAGGAATTTATACTGTTTGTGCGAATTTTCTTTTGTGGCTGCAATTCAGAGATTAAGGTTTTCTTCAGGCCATAGCTAGCGCTGCATGCAAGTTCTTGTACCATAAACAACGAATACATGATGATAAAAAAAAAAAGAAAAAAAGAAAAAAGAGAAGGCTGTGTACATAGGCCATCTTCCATCTCCTTTATTTTCCTCGCACTTGAAATCAACCCTCCACGCTTGGAGTTCACAAACCACCCACCCCCTCTCTCCTCCCGCGATGGCTTCAGCTAAGGAGTGACGGCCATGTCCCGCCATCCCCTCAATGCCCTCTTCGGCTTTCTCAAGATGTCAGGGCTTTCCTCCCTCTATGTGGTGGTATGCTTCTCAAGCTGTCTGTTGTCACCCCATTCCTCGCTTGACAAGGCCCCTTGATATGGTTGGGGACCGTTCGCTTCCCATGCTTCCGATGGCGGGGACCATGGCTTGCAGTACGCGCCAGCTCTTTAACAGGCCCATGGGTCGATCCCGCCTTTCCCCACTGTTGGTTCAAGCGGTGGCATCTCATCCACTAAGTGACGCTATCTCTCTGAGAACAAGGGACTACATGAGAGACGCCGTAAAACGATTGCCTTCTGCCACTGGGGACTGCCTAGTCAGATACGAACACAATTACTGAGAGCTGACATGGTCGCGTTCGGTTTCCGCCTTGTTCCGGCAGTTGGATTAGCTCGCACCCTAATGCTACTCCCTTACTCGGCTGGCATCCTACTGCTCCTCCCGCATTCGCTATCCCCCACTGACGGACCATTTTCTCCCTTTTGTTGCGTTCAGGAATACCTTCTACGGTTTCTGCTACCAGCGCGTATACCTGGCATGGTTGTTGTGGGATCGATGGTGCTGTTTTTTCCTTTGCTTTGTTTTTGAGATGTTCCAGGCGCTTACTTTCCAATGTTTTCCTGCTTTCTTCTTAGTTAGGCTTCCCCTATTCTCTGAGTTCGCTTGCAAGGTAGGGACAGGTTTTTCTTTGGGGTGAGATGTGCGGTTAGGCCCATACCAGAGGGTGCTGGGGATGTGGTTGGGCCAGGCAAATAGAGCAAGGGGGATTGTTTATGCTATAGCTAGCGCTGCATGCAAGTTCTTGTACCCTAAATAACAATAAATACAGGATGATAGAAAAAAAAGAAGAAAAAGAGTGTGTAAATTTGCACGCTCCGCTTCCGCTATTTCCCCCCCCCTACATTTCTTCCTCATTTTCAACACCATCAGCATCTGGTGTGCCCATACGTGCATACTATCCTAAAGACCATCAGGCTGAGGCCTCCCTGTCATGACAGGAATCGCTTCAGTTCCCCTTCCCCCCTCCGAGCACTCCTCCATGTCAGGGGTACACCCTCATATCCCCCTCCTCTGGGAGCTCCTCGAACGATCCTCAACGGATGCAGGTATCTCCAACCAGCTCTTCCTACCCATCAGCTCCACGGAGCTCGATGACCTCTCCCCTGGGGAGGCTGTTATCTTTCCCCTCCTCTGCACCTCACATTTAGCGTAAAGGCCTATCCTCACCCAAATCGATGAACTGGCCCACGAAGTTGCTCGCCTTTCGAGAAAAGTCGACAAATGCTGCTCCCGCCGGGAGAGGTCCCAGCGTCCTCCTGCCCCCCCCAGCCAGAGTGACAACACAGTGGCATTGCTCTCCGCCCTCCAGCTGTCAGTTAGGGACCTGGCGTCTCGTCTGACCACCCCCCTTCCACAACCAGCAAGCTACCAACAGCCCCTACCTTAACACACCACACTTGCAGTGCTTGTTATCTACACGCCTCGGGCAGCTGCTTCCCAGAAGAGTAAGGAGATCGCTGTATCCCCCCTCACTGCTACTCTTGTCGATGTCTTGACCTCCACCTGCGAGGTGGGGGAGACACGGACATCCCCTGCTACAGCACGAAGGACCAGAAATGGTACGGCGACTCGGTCCCATATGAGGCAAAATTCCCGCACTCCTGGGAGGCCCAGACATACAGGGAAGAGAAGTACCCCACCCTCTCAGAGTACCATCCTGTCCCACGAACATCAGCTCAGCCCACTGCCCCCTCTTATGTCCAGACCGCTACAGCGTAATAGAAAAGGAAAAGACAGGCGAACAAAGCGAAGAATGCGCGCTCCGCTGCCCTGGTTATGTCTGGTTCGGCACCTTTGGCTTCCTTAAAAGGGCTGAGGAGCCTCCCAGCTGCTGAGAAGGGGTTCTTCGCCCCAGGGTCTTCTCTTTTCCCGCACTCCCAGTCTGCAGGATTAGCCGCCTCCTTCCCTGACATTGCTGCCTCAGTCCTTCGCAAGGCGGGTGGCACCCTGCCCTTATCCTTCTCTGCCCGGGTTATAGACAAGGGAGCGGTCACGCTTCTGGCTCTCTCCCACTTTGTCCCCTCTACAGCATACGCTCCCTACTATGACGCCCTCACTGCCAAGCTGAACTAGTCCTTTGTGAGTGGAGAAGCTCTGCGGCTTCTTCTCCGCCCTGCCCCCAACAAGGTTCAGCTAGCGATACACTCCCTCCCCAACGCTTACCTTCCAGAGGATGACGATGACCTCCTGCAGTCCCTCAGCAACACCATCCTGAATGTGAAGAATGTCCAGGTCCTCTCCACCCGCTACCTCAATCCCGACCATGACTCCAGAATCCTCCGGAAGGGGACCTCCGTTGTGGTAACACTGGTGTAACCGCCTCTCGGGAGATGCGGTAATCGTAGGGTTAACGGGCTTTGTTCTGTACCAAGGTGGTAACTAGCGAATCAAAGTCCGGAGGCTTTAGCCAAGGTTGTTGAATAGACTTCTTACTGTATCGCAACTACTGAAGTCTCCGAGATGTTTGGTAGGTCTTA
>JACCEG010000460.1:27641-53651 GCA_014065205.1 Tuber brumale
CTCGAAACCAAACATAAAACATATAGAGTATCAAACCCTATACTATCAGGCTAGAGGCACACCTCGTTTCCTGAAACATATTCAAAACTCAAACAATATCAACTGGTATATGAAAATCCTAAACCAGTAACCAGTACCGGTTACAACTGGCGCCTGACAATGAGGCCACAATGCTGGGCAACGCTTGCCTTTTCTCCTCTCGATGCAAGATCGAGAGAGCATACTCAGCTAATAGCCTCACTCAAGGCTGTAACTGCTGGGAATACAGACACCAGTCAGCTAGATGCAAGATTGACCACCGAGGTTGTCCAATCTGTGCCCTCTCCTACCGGAAGCAGGCACACAGATGCCAGAACCCCAGCTGCCCGAAAGGTAGAAACCTCAGAGCAGTGGTCGACGGCTGCCCAACCTCACCCCCAATGTGAGGGGTCTTCAAGAGCCAATACCTGGCTTTCGCTAGAAGGTATGCATCGCGATCTCCCTCCCCTCCTCCCCGGGGGGAGTCCACTGTTCCAGCGAATGAGGAAGCTATGGACACGAGGAACGACTCGGTTAGGGTCCTTCAACTGGTACACGATCCCTCCTGCCCCCCTTTGCTCCTGAGACACCCCGTCCTAGGCGTGGTGATGCCCCCCCAACATGTCCCCCCTTCTCTGCCCCAAAACCCCAAGGAGGTTCCCAGCCGAATCCCGAATGGCAGGAATCTCCCACTCCTCTCCCCCAGCCTGAGATGCTAGAAGACATGTAATGGTTAGTCACACAACTCCTGCGAGTTCCGCGCAGGCAGTGGACTCCCGTGACCCGATATCCATTCTTCAACACAACTGCTTGGGAAGCTGGGATGTGTTTCTTTCCCTTTTTAATTCTTTTTCTTTTTGGGAGTTCCCCCCCACTCTTGTTGCAATTCAGGACCCCCTCCTGCGCAGAAACAGACCTCCGTTGTTCTCCGGCTTCGAAGCCTTTTTGCCACCCTGCCCCACTGGCGGCAAGTCAAGAGTAGCCTGCTACCTTCACCTCTCCACAACTCAACAGTTTTCGGTCCCGCCTTTCTTCTCGGAAGCCAGGGACTGGATGGCAGTTGACTTTTATTCCTCTGTTGGTTTTTCTGATTCCTTTGTTACGAAATTCCGGGTTGTGAACCTCTACAGCACGTGGGATGGCTCGCCCTTCCGCCGTACCATTCCCCCAGAGACTGCATTCCCCCACCCCACAATGCCGATGCTGGTCGTTGGAGACTTCAATTTCCATCACCCCTCGGCATACCCTGGTCCCCTCTTTTCGATCTCAGATCTCGGTGCCTCGTCCCCCTTCTTTGAAAAGGCTTCAGAGGAAGGCTTCTCTCTCTTAAACACCCCTGGTACCCTTAACTATTTCCCCTTTGACCCTGAACTATGCCTTTCCGTGTTAGACCTAGCCTTCGCAAATGTTACCCTCTCCCCCAACTTCCAATCATGGGGCACGCCACACCCTCCAATGGGATCGGACCATGTACCGATCGTCAATACCCTATCAAAGCCTCTGGCACGACCGATCCCTGCGGCCCCTGGCTGGAACAAGACCGACTGGATTTCACTTGAGGATGTCATCAAGGCCATGATAATAAACCCCCCCCCACCTCTCCCAATGCTTCACACATTTTCTACTTGGTTTGATTGGGGCCACGACAGGCTGAGAGCCGTCCTCAAACTCCACACCCATGCCAAGAGGCCCAATAGCAGGTCCAAGCCCGGGTGGACCCCGAACCTTACAGCACAGAGATCTGCCTTTCACTCAACGGTCCGGTCAGCAAGACGGGACCCCCTACCCTCTTCGAAGCAGAAATGGAAGAAAGCACGCCTCCTTTACTTTAAGACCATTAAGAAGGCCAAGAACAAGTACTGGAGCGAGTTCCTGAAAACCGCCACACCACAGACGCTGTGGACCGATAAGCTCTACGCCTTCGGAAGGCCCCCAGATTGGTTCGCACAGATACCCGGGTCTGATAGCCCCATAGACATAAACAAAGCCCTCGCACTTCTTCCCTGAAAAGAAGTCCACAAACCCCGCAGCCATATTGAGGCAGTTCAAGGATGTCCCCCCATTATCAGTAGAGGAGATCTCTGCTGCCCTCCAGAACTCCTCCTCATCCTCTGCTCCTGGCCCTGACTAGATCCCGTACTCGGTCTGGAAGACAGTCCACTCCCTGAACCCTAATGTCCTGACATCTATTCTTGGCCCCCTAGTTCGGTATGGCCATCATCCACCCCCTCTGAAGAAGGCCAGCGGCATTGTGTTATACAAGCCGGGGAAACCTTTTATGATACGCAAGCCTCTTTTCGCATCATCGTCCTCCTTGAGACCGCCTCCAAGATTCTTGAGAGGGTTATGGCTACCTGCCGCTCTGTACTTGGCCACTTCCTGGTCCTCCTGTCCCCCCACCAACTAGATCCCTTCCGGGTCCGAGCACCTTTGATCCAGTGGCAACCCTCTCTCATGAGGTCCAGCTGTTGATGCGCCCTAAGCTCAAGGGAGTGACTGTTAGGCGGACGCCAAACTCAAGTATATAACTGAGGGACGTAGGCCCGAAACCTTTGATTGGAGAATCGGTCGAGGAAGGCTCGTCTCGATTTAAAATAGGTAGGTAAACATTTAAAGCATAAAACAATATTATATTGATAAGATCTCTTCTCCGTTGCTTGATGATGTCTGTAAAGCTCGGCAGGCACTTCGATATTTATATCCCGCGTCTGAGTGTTCGCGGACTACTTCTAACTATTATGCCTCCGAAGTACTACTCTGGTTTTAATACGCAAACGTCCAGAATCTTATAAGTGCGAACACCGTTTGACCCTGAAACTTATCACACCCTTTCGCGAACTCGGAATAGTATTCCTCAGTTGAGATGACTGCGCTATTTGTTATTCCAAACAGCGGCCTCTAACCTAGATGTCCGCATAGACTTTTATATGACTTTAGTCTTATTGACAATCGTCCAGTCGTCTTGTGCGGTCATGAAGTGATCAGGTTCATGCCGGGCCACCTAGTGCCAATCGCAAGTCCGAGCCCGACGTGTCAACGTTTTAAGGAGCTCCAACTTATCTAGGTCTTCCATTCTGAGCGTGCTTCCCCTTGGTCCGCCGGCCTCCGTAGAGGGGTCCTATTACTAGGACCAGCCAACCTACAGCTGATCTCAGAAGGGCATGGGTGGATTCGGTATACCCCTAATAGCTTCCGCCACTGGGATATCCTCTTGGAATATTTCGCCGAAAACGTCCCGCCACCTTCGGCCCATAGTTAGGAAGCATAACTTTGAAGCCTACTATCTCAATGCGCCTCGAACAGATTTCCTCCGTTCCACTTCACAGATGACGCCAAAGGTCCACTCTCATATAACCTGCGAACAGCATGCGGTCGGACGGACGGCGGCGACGTAGATGGTGTTATGAAGTGGGATTCATTGATGTGACATTTTAGTTATGGGACGCAATTAGCGAAATCTCGCTAATGACGTGCGGGCCCCATAAGGGGGCCGGAGGGGGGTGTTGGCGCTCTGGTAAATAGAGGGTCTGTGCGCAGTTACCCTACCGTGGGTTCTGTGCACATGTCTCGGATTTCCATATGCCTAACATGAGCTCCCTCCTTCCAGGCTTCGCCTCGAATGCCTTTATAACCATTTTATATTTTCTTCTAAATACAATTTTAAGACTCAGTGTGGTCAGGGTAAAAAACCTTCCGCGTTTACTTGGCCACGGTAGGAAAACCTTTTCCTCACTAGCTTACTTCTGCCCTTCCTGGCATATCCGGATTTTCATTATGAAAATTCTCCACAACTTCTTCCGCATTTTCCATACCGGTGGCAGGTTCACAGGTGTTCTCATCTTCCGAACACCCTTGCCATTTAACGAAGTACCACAGTTCCCGCTTTTCTTGATAGCAGCCGTGTACTCATTTCGTGTAAGAACGAATCTCGCTTCTTACGATTTTTTCAATCTCCCATTGCAGATCCCCATCAATATCCTCCGGTTCTCTAGGGGGTTGTTCGCGATTGCCATGAACTGACTCGCGGTAGGGTTCCAATAGGGCGACATGGAATACGGGATGAATGTTCCATCGGTCGGATATGTTGAGTTTGAATGCTCTGGATCCGCGGTTTTCCATAATTTGGAAGGGGCCGTATAGCTTCGGACTTAGCTTCTTAGATTTTCGTCGCCTGCGAATGTTCTTTGCGTTTAACATTACTTGGTCCCCGATTTTGAAGTCCGGCTGTTGTCTAACTTTTCGGTCATAATATTTGGACATCCCTTCCCGTGTCTTCTCTAGTGACCCTCTTGCTTGTTCATGTATCGTCTTAATCCAGCTTGCGTAAAGTGTCGCCCCTTGATTTTGAGCTGCGCGTTCCTTTATCCACTCTGTCTGTGGATGGAATCCGTAGTTCGCATAGAATGGTGACATCCCGTGAGCGTTGGTTGCGGAGTTGTTATAGGCATATTCAGCTAGCGGTAGCAGCTGATACCAATCATCCTGATCGTAATTGACAAAACTTCGCAGGTAACCTTCCAGTACTTGGTTGGTACGTTCAGTTTGTCCGTCAGTCTGTGGGTGGTACGCCGTTGACATTCTTCGCTTAATTTCCAGCGCTTCGCAAAGGGATTCCCAAAATTCTCCTGCAAACTTTGAGTCCATGTCCGCGACGATTTCGGTTGGTAGGCCGCGTAGTCTCCATACTTCTTTCAGGCATGCGTTTGCGACATCCTTGGCCGTAGCCGAGATCTGTAGTCCGATGAAATGTGCCATCTTTGTGAACCGATCAACTACTACCATTATCTGAGTGCATCCTTGCGACTCTCGTAGTTGTGTAATGAAGTCCACCGAGATAGATGCCCATGCTGCATAGGGTATTTGCAGTGGTTGCAATAATCCATACTTAGCGTGTCTAGGCGACTCATTATATTGACATTCATCGCAGGATCATACGTAGTCGTTGACCCATGCCGCAAGTCCTTTCCAGTAAAAGTCTCTCATGATTATTTCCAAAGTCTTTTCTTGCACGAAATGTCCTGCAACCTTTGCATCGTGACATCCTTCTGCAATCTTAGTATATAGCGGCTGACTATTTGGTACAAATAGTCGTTGCTTATAATATAGTAGATCGTCGGTTAAGGTCCGGTCTTTGGGAAAATCCTTTCCTTCCTCGCGTAACCTAATGAGCTCTTCTCTCCGTTGCCTCCACGCTGCGTCTGTCCCGATAGCTGCCTGTATCTCGCTTAGGAATTCAGGATTGAATTGCTACATACCTTTTTGCAGGATAATAGCATTTGACATTAGAACCTTTTCGGGTACTTCAGAAATATCGTACCAATGTTCGATGTCTTTAGCTGATGCCTGTAGGTAGCTGATGCTAGGTGCCCGTTCCTTGACGATCAAGGACCTTGTCGCTATCTTGGTACTACCGAATCTCGCGGTTCCTCGTTCCGTTTCTTCCAAGTCGTCAACTTCCATCATATCTGAGGTGTTAACCTTTTCTACCACTAACTGGGCTATGCGATCGCCCATTCTTATTTGGCAGTCCACATCCTTATGGTTGAAAAGTACGACTTTGAGTTCGCCGGTGTAATCAGCATCGATTACTCCTGCGCCGGTAGAGATTCCGCTTCTGACCGCCAATCCGCTTCTGGGGGTAACTCTTCCATAAGTTCCTGCGGGTAGCCCCACGGCTATACCCGCCCTTATTAGTGCTTGTCCATATTTCGGGACAATGTCATCTTCTATGGCATAAAGGTCATGACCTGCAGCCATTAGTGAGCCCTTTGTTGGCAAGTATGCCTTTTTGCTCAATGTCTTGACCCTAATTGCGGGCGCCTTTCCTCCTCTCCGAGGATCCAAATCCAAGTCCTTATCTCCATCCCAGTCCTCTCCTTCATCGCCTACCCTCGCTACTAACGATACCAGGAAATTTTCTTCTTTTAAAACTTTCTGTTCGCGATGCGTAGCTCCCTCCTCGGGACGGTACTCCGGCCGTCTGCTTAATGCGTCAGGCTTTCCGCCCTTTGTGCCTGGTCGGTATACAATGCGAAAATTGTATTCTACCAACTTCTGAGCCCATCGGATCTGACGGCCACTCCAGACTTTCGAGGTGAGGAAGTATTGTAGGTTCTGATGGTCGGTAAAGACTGTAATCGGTTTTTCTGTTCCGATCAAGTAATGTCTCCATTCCTTAAACGCTTCCAGGATTGCGAGAAGTTCTTTATCATGGATCTCATAATTGCGCTCCGCCAAGTTTAATTTTCTTGAATGGAAAGCTACTGGATGTAATCTTTTCTCAAAGTATTGAGAGAGAACGCAGCCAAGTGCAAAATCGCTAGCGTCTGTCTCTACTACCCTTTCTCTTTCTGGGAAAAAGTGGTGAAGTATGTGGGCTGTGGTGAACCGGTGCTTTAATTCTTCGAAAGCCGTGGTCTGTTCAATTCCCCATTTAAAATTCTTAGGATTTCCTTGTAATGTCACAGTTATNGTAATGTCTCGGTTATTGGCTTGCAAATAGCCGAGAAGTTTTTTATAAATCGTCGGTAGAAGTTAGCAAACCCCATAAAGACTTGTACTTCTCTGACCGACTTAGGTGCTTTCCAGACCATTATGGATTCCACCTTTCGGGTGCTCATAGACACCCCATAGACTGCTACCATATAGCAGAGGAATTATACCTCTAAGGCATGAAAAGTCGATTTTTTTAGCGATACCGCTAACTGAAAGTCTGATAGGCTTTGTAAAACTTTCTTAACAGCCTCGATGTGTTCCTTTTCATCCTTTGAGTAGATGAGAATATCATCAAGGTAGCACACAACTCCAACGTCCAAGTATTCATGTAAAACTTGATTCATCATATCTTGGAAAGTCGACGGAGCGTTAACCAATCCAAAAGGCATAACCTTATATTCGTAGTGCCCGTATCTCGTACGGAACGCTGTCTTCCACTCATCTCCTTCCATTATCCTAATCAGGTGGTAGCCGTCCTTAAGGTCTAACTTGGTGAAAGTCTTTGCGCCGGCTACTCTATCTCTGAGTTCGGACATTAGCGGAAGGTGATGTTTGTTGAGGATAGTAATCTTATTTAGATTCCGATAATCCACAACTAGACGTAGTCTACCATCTGGTTTAGGTACGAATAATATAGAAGCGCCTGCTGGCGACTGACTCCGTGTGATTTTTCCTTGTTTGATCATTGTCTCCAAGTATTCTCGTAAAGCCTTAAGCTGTTTTTCGGACAATGGATATATCGGCCCCCAAGGGGGGGTTGAACCGGGAATCAGTTTGATTTCATGATCAAACGTTCGTCTTTTAGCTAATTTTTCTGCTGTCTGGGCTTCAAACAAATATTTGTAATTCCAGTATTCTCTTGGTAGTGATTCGAGTTCCCCCGTATTCTCGATGGTTCCGATTCTTGCGATGCGGCAGGCATTTGGATCCCCAGCGACAGATTCGTCATATGCGAACATATCCGCTATTCCGTCATCTTCTTCCACACAGTTTTCACAACATTTTGCGGAGAAGGTCCAATTTTCCGCATCTTCTATGTGAGACACTGGGTGTTCACGATGCCACCAACCAAAAGGAATTATCATTCCGTAGTGACCTGCTTTAGCCACTTCACATGACACTTCAGAGATGTGTCGGTTTTTGCCTATTTCCAATTTTATTGGGAGAGTGTAACACTTCCCTCCAGAAGCGGCTGACAAACCGTCAAATCCTAAGATATCAACTGCATTGTCGCGTTCTATCGAGGGAACGCGAAGGTCTTCAACTAGGTCCTTATTTATTAGGAACACATTGGATCCCGAGTCTAATAAGACTTTAATTTTGTATCGCTTATCGTGTATATGGAGGTAAGCAATCCCCTCCTGGCAGTGGTATCGTTTTGGTTTTGGAGCGTCTAGTTCTACGCGCTTGGCGCGGATAAGACTTTCTTGGTTCCTTCGTTTAGGCATCGTTGGTGTTGGGTGTAAGCAACAAGATGTTTGTTACTACGCCCGCATAGTTTCGACCATTGAGGTCTCCTCAGACAAACTACTAACTCTTTAGCTCTAACAATCTGGGTCTACATACTAAAGCGGCGTTTCACCGATACGCTATTGCGCACGACCAGTTTTCAGGCTGGATGCCTTCTCCTGACATGCCAGACCTAGGCTCATAGCAGATTTTTGGCCAGTTATTAGCCATTTTACTCCCTGGTGTGGGGTTTCCGCTTTCACCAAGTCCTTTCCCTTAGGATTTCGGTTATCCGACCAGCTCCCTCAGAGGGGCCTTGCGCACCAAAGCGGTACATCCCTATCCCACACTCTGGCCAGAAGGCAAGATAGTACATACGTATAATACGACTCAGACTCGTGAGGTAGGTGGAACGGTTCGCATCAGTTGTCCTCCTGCCGTGTATTGTTATCAGGTAGATCTTGCATTGCTATGTCCCAACTTCTGCGGTATAGTAACTTGCTTGCACACGGGGAGGCAGCAGGTAACCACCAGGTGACTCGAGGAACTTCGTACTGTTGACTCCCGGGCCGTGTGGGCAAGTTAACTATCCTCTCCTTCGATCAAGACTCTCCATATATTGATTCTTGTTTTCGAGCTCGTAAGTCCCTCGAGGGGTACATTCACTTAGAGCCAACTTACGATGATCCTAAAAGGAGAGACTTGCTTCGCGCCGCTTTGATCATTTTGAGTTTCGACTCCCGTAGTTGCTCACGGACTACCCGATCCCCGTCGTGGTCGGTACCCAATACACCCCAGCCAAAGGGGGTTACCATTTCGATTCCAGTTCCGTCAGGACACTGAATACCCAATCGCCGTCGCCCTTGGTGCCAATGAACTGACCTAGGTCAGTTCCTCAGCATCCCCCAGTTCCCAGATCTTATTTACCCGGGCTGGGTTCTGGACGGTTGCGACTCTGCGAGCTAATTTAGGCTTTACAATAGCCGATCTTGCTCGTCGAACTCCCATTTTTAT
Organism: Tuber brumale; assembly: GCA_014065205.1. Lineage (NCBI taxonomy): Eukaryota > Fungi > Ascomycota > Pezizomycetes > Pezizales > Tuberaceae > Tuber > Tuber brumale. The sequence goes on from JACCEG010000460.1 coordinate 36,618, forward strand.
TGCCCTTGAACTGACCGTTGCCGCCGATATATGGGCATCCCCCCAATACGTTTGATATGTGTGGTTTTTCTTTCCACAACGTGTGCAATCTCCTTCTTTCCTCCGAGTGTCTATCACACTCCGCGGGATACCGGTGTGGGCCTGGGCGAAGTTTGTGTGGGTGGTCTTCGTTGCTCCTCCCAATCTTTTCCTAGGATTCTCCGGTTCATCGTCCCCTTTTCGTTTTCGTGAAGGTGCTCCACCTCCCTTGACATAAGGTTTAGTATCCCTTTGTCGTTTCGGTTTAGAGTCCCGTCGGTCTTCTCTTTTGACAACTTGGACTATTTTGGGATTTGACGGTTGGTCTCGCCCAATCCGTTTTCTGGCTAGCAGTGCTTCTTCTGACCGTCCGCATAGACTTAGAGCCTCCTCCCATTCTTGATCCGTCGTATACTGCAGAGCCGACAACCTACGGACAATCTGTTCCGGAAGTTTGTCTTCCACTACTTCCCTCCAGGATTCTCTGGTCATGCGTGCACGAATGTTATGATTGTGCATAAGGGTCAGATAGCGTTCAATACTTCCGTCGTACGTGACTAGTTTCATTGCTCGAAGAGCTAGTCTTTCGGCTTCTACCGGGGCGAATCGCTTGATCATATCATGCTGAAAGCCGGTCCATGTCGCCAGCTCCGGTTGCTGGGTTTCCCCTTGAAGTCCGTCCATAGCCTTCCGGTACCATATAGTAACGGGAAGAACTATGTCTCCTTTCGTACGGCTGAGCGCATATATGACACGTTCCCGGGCGGCATCCCAGATTCGCGGGTTTCTTTCGAAATGGTCGGTGCATTGCAAGATCCACACATATATATCTTGTGCGGGTCTGTCTTCGAAGAATGGGGGTGGCTCTGACGGTCGCTTAATATTTAGCGCCATCACGTTGGCAAGTGTTTCTGCCATGCCAGACTGTTCTGGTGTTTGTCCTTGCCTGCCTCGGCTAGGACCTCCTCGTCGTCCTCCTCTTCCATCATCATCATCATTATCGTCATCGTCACTAGGATCCCCTGGGTTACCTTCTTGGGCACCTGAGGGGGATGCATCAGCGGCTTCTCTGCCTTTTCCCTTTTCCCTGCGTGTAGGTGGAGCATAGTACTCCCCATCGTCTGTTTCTGGGACTGCGGGTAAAGGAGCTGGTCCAGCCCCTTCCGGACTTGGTGCGGCAGCCAACATTCTGTTTATTGACCGTGTTAATACCTTCAAAGTATTGTTAGTCTCATTATTTTGCTGTTGCTGCTGGTCCTGAGACCGGCGGATTTCCGCCTGGCGGGTAGTCTGATCTAAACGCATCTGCCCTAGGGTACGGTTGATCTCTCTTTCACGAGTGACACTTTACGCGCGGAATTCTACGAATTCCGCTCTCAAACTGAGGACCATTTGTTCCAGAGTCTGGTCTCGGGCTAATGCCGCTTGGCTTTCATCCCCGAGGGTTCCATGTAACCTCGTCGTTACATCTTCATGTTCCTGTTGACGTCGTTCCTGAGTGTCAATCTTCTTTGCCTCTTCCCGTAGCATCTCTTCTTGTATCCCCTTGATTTCACTTTCCACACTGGCCAACTGCATCAACAAGATTGCAGTATCATTGTCGCGGACATCTTGTCCTTCTGCGATTTGTTGCTGTACCTTAATTAACTTTAAGGTATTGTCCTCGGTTGCCCCCTTTAAATGGTTGAAGGCGATGTTGTCCTGGTCGAGCGAGGTGTCTATATCCTGCCTTATTCGACCCAAGGTTATCCCAAGACGGGCAGCCAGTCTGGCTAGGTTTGCAGCATGGTCTCCTCCGGGTTTGGGCGTGGAGGCCCGAGATATCCTATGCGTGCTAGCGACACTGGAAGACCGGTGAGGACGTACATTTCCTCTACGAAATGTGGGTTCATGAGGTGTCGATAGAGCAGGACTCCATATAGCCGAATCATCGGTTTTATCCGTCGTATCGGGCCGGGTGTCCATAGGTTCACCCGCCGTTATTCTTTTTCTCGAGTCCTGAGGTATCTCCGCCATTGTTATACTTTCCAGGTAGGCTAGCTGCTCTAGTAACCCTGGATGAGTGATTACTGGTACTTCGTACCAGAGTTCTCGATATCCTTGAAAGGCTTTAAGGAATCGTATGTAAGGTATCCAACGTTTGACACACTCTAGCGGGGTAGGTAAAAAAGGATTCGGTTGGTCCGATTCTGGGCTCAAAACCTGAATCTCCTTTTTCTCGAGGTTTAGAATGTACTTATAGTACATGTAAAGATGTATTAGGCCCAGGCCGAGGGGATGTCTGGCCCCCAGATAACGGTCCCTGGGTTTTCCCTTTCCTTTTCTTCCGTTTTTAAAGAGCACGGGGTGCTCCAGTCGACGAAATTTTCCGATTCGGTTGAATTCCACTCGAAATCCGAACCGTAGCGGGTGCGATATATGCTATTGAATTGATCGCTCATTGGGATCCCAAAAGGTACTGTGAACCACGAGGGTTCCTCCGTATATTCTTCTTCGATTTCGAACAGCTCGGTCACGAATATTTCTTCGAAGGAATGAATATAGATTGAACAGTGAGGTGCTTCGAAAATATAATCGAAGTCTGCGGTGAGGGTGGAGTTTGAAGTGAACTCGTAGTTCATATAGTAAGCCTTGGTAACAGGAGAACTATCAATATACTGTTAGGCGGACACCAAACTCAAGTATATAACTGAGGGACGTAGGCCCGCAATCTTTGATTGGAGAATCTGACGAGGAAGGCTCGTCTCGATTTAAAATAGGTAGGTAAAGATTTAAAGCATAAAACAATATTATATTGATAAGATCTCTTCTCCGTTGCTTGATGATGTCGGTAAAGCTCTGGAGGCACTTCGATATTTATATCCCGCGTCTGAGTGTTCGCGGACTACTTCTAACTATTATGGCTCCGAAGTACTACTCTGATTTTAATACGCAAACGTCTAGAATCTTATAAGTGCGAACACCGTTTGACCGTGAAACTTATCACACCCTTTCGCGAACTCGGAATAGTATTCCTCTGTTGAGATGACTGCGCTATTTGTTATTCCAAACAGCGGCCTCTAACTTAGATGTCCGCATAGACTTTTATATGACTTTAGTCTTGTTGACTATCGTCCAGTCGTCTTCTTCGGTCATGAAGTGATCAGGTTCATGCCGGGCCACCTAGTGCCAATCGCAAGTCCGAGCCCGACGTGTCCACATTTTAAGGAGCTCCGACTTATCTAGGTCTTCCATTCTGAGCGTGCTTCCTCTTGGTCCGCCGGCCTCCGTAGAGGGGTCCTATTACTAGGACCAACCAACCTACANCTTGGTCCGCCGGCCTCCGTAGAGGGGTCCTATTACTAGGACCAACCAACCTACAGCTGATCTCAGAAGGGTATGGGTGGATTCGGTATACTCCTAATAGCTTCCGCCACTGGGATATCCTCTTGGAATATTTCGCCGCAAACGTCCCGTCACTTTCGGCCCATAGTTAGGAAGCCTAACCTTGAAGCCTACTATCTCAATGCGCCTGCGACAGATTTCCTCCGTCTCACTTCCCAGATGTCGCCAAAGGTCCCCTCTCATATATCCTGCGAACAGCATGCGGTCGGACGGACGGCGGCGACGTATACGGTGTTATGAAGTGGGCTTCATTGATGTGACATTTTAGTTATGGGACGCAACTCTCGAAATCTCGCTAATGACGTGCGGGCCCCATAAGGGGGCCGGAGGGGGGTGTTGGCGCTCCGGTAAATTGAGGGTCTGTGCGCAGTTACCCTACCGTGGGTTCTGTGCACATGTCTCGGATTTCCATATGCCTAACAGTGACCCTCTTCCAATATGTTAAGCGCGGCTTCCACAATGTCTCTGCCGCCTACACTGCAACAGGCTTGCCACAAAGGCAGTCAACCTGTATATGGTAACGTAGATAAGATCCTTCCTCCGCGGCCGATCTTGCCGCCTGGTCTTTCAGAGAGCTCCCCAGGATTTCTCTCCAGTCTTGGTCGGCACTCCACTAGGCTCCCCGATCTCCCCCCTACTCTTTGTGATATACATTTCTTCCCTTCACCTCCCGGTACTTAGGGGCCTCATCCATTCTTTTGCAGACAACTTCGCGATGACGGTTGCCTCCGGTTTCTATAGCAGGAACGTTCAGAGACTGCAAGGCATTACCAGGGTACTACAGGCGAAGGCCGGGAGACTAGGAGTGGCCTTCTCAATCCCGAAGACAGAGCTCACGCACAGGGTGACTCTTGCCCAAAAGGTCGCCCCTCCGACGATCCTGAACTTGATAGCAGGTCACCTCTTCCTCCCCTCCTACTTGATTTGTTGGCTTGGCTATTGCTTCGACCCCTCAACCACTTCCTGCTCCAAAGGAACCACCTCACACTTTACAAGATGGCTTGGCTTGGCCCAGGAAGTCTTTGCGACAATTCGGAGACTAGAGAGACCCGGCAAGGGTCTCACCCCATTCCTCTGCCACCATCTGGCATCCTCCCTTATCTCCCCTATCCTCCTCTATGCAGCTGACCTCTTTTCCCCAAGCATCACCCTCTTGGATCACATGTTTGTCTTTTGGAGGACAGTCCAAAGGTAGCTGACGAATTGTTTCTCCTCTACCCCGGTTGGCATTTTACCGTGCAAGTCGGCTCTCCCCCCCCTCCGCCTACTGGTACTTCTCCAGCAACGTCTGGCTGCAGTCCGCCTAGTTTGCCTCCCCCCAGAGGCAAACCCGACTACTGCATGGTTACACCCTACCTTCTCCGCCTCCTCCTCCTTGCGAGTGAAGGAGGACCACCAACACTTCACCAGGGGTCTGACGTCTGTCTACACCCCTCTTCTTTGGAAACTCCTCCCACCAGTCTACCTATTAGGAAGCACCTGCCTCTGGATGCCATAGCGCACCACACTATCCCTTTCATTGCCGCCTCCAGACCCATACTGGTAGCGTCCCCGAACCTACTTCCCCGCGACCAGCTTCGTCTGAGGAAAGAAAGCCCGTCCTATTTATCGATCAAGGGGAAACTGAGTGCTGTACTTGGCAAAGACTGGTCTGCCCAGTTTCCCGCCCCACACTACTACAAGTACCCGGCATCCCTCACGCCCCACCCCTTTATGGGATTGGGAAGGTTCATCGTGGGTAGAATTTACGAAATGCGATCGCGCAAGAGTCACCTCACTGCCCACACCTCCTAGTTTACCGACAATGCCTCCCCCATCTGCCCCCACTGCGAGGCGCATGAGGAGGACTTCGAACACGCCATATTCTATTACAAGGTCCGCCAAGAGCCTCATGAGCGCCACCTACGGGGGCTCACTGACATAGGCAAAGACAGCCTACTCTGGTCCAACAAAGACACCCTCATCTCCCTGGGGAAATACCTCAATGTGACCGGCACAGGCTTGCCTCCCAGCATGCCGCCTGCAAGCTGGGACCACCTGCTAAGCCCCGTCCCCCTTCGGGAGGGTCTCCTGATCCATGGGATCAGGCCCTGAGGGCCGGTACCAACGGCTTGCTTTTGTTTGGTACCCTTGGGAAAGGTTTTCTTTGTTCTGCGTAAGATTTATTTTCTGTTATGATTTTTGCACCTTTTTGTTTTAGTTCCTTCGGATTTTGTGTTGGCTATCTGACACTTTTTTTCTTTTTAATTTTTTTTAATTTTTTTAAAATCATATATTGCTTGATTAGGGTATAAGAACGGGCATGCAGCGTAAGCTATGGCAAAAAGAAAACCCTATTGGCTATCTGACACATCTAGGAGGATTTTATATTTTGGTTTGAGTTTTTCCTTTGTGTTTGTGATTTTGAGATTAAGGTTTTCTTTATGCCATAGCTAGCGCTACATGCAAGTTCTTGAACCGTAAACAATGAATACATGATGATCAAAAGAAAAAAGAAAAAAGAAAAAAGAAAAAAGAAAAAAGAAAAACAGGACGTGTAGATTGGCTCTTCGCGCTTTGTTCTGGGGGGTTCCCATACTTGTTGCTTTGCGCTTTTACGAATATAAAACCTTTACACTCTTTACGAATACCCACCTACGAGACAAGGACTCTACTATTAGAGTCAAGTTTAAGAAAGAGTACAATAGGCGATAAGGATCAGGGACATGAGAGTCTCTCCCACCTTGTCGTAGCCATAGGCCTAAGAACTATCTTCGAGAGAGGACAATAGAAGTATCGTATACTGATTGCGAAGAACTGAAACTGGTTAGGGATCGTAACATTACTAATCGTCACTTATATCGACCCTTAGACGATATCAAGAGAGACTATTCCAGCGAGAATCTGTCGCTGGAGCTACCCAAAAGGTTACGCATGAGTTACAACGAAGGGTTTCGCAACTCGGACGAACACCATATCCAATAACCCTAGAAGAACAACATGTTCATGTGGAATCCAGTTCCGAAAATGAAGAAAACAAAAGAATGGAGGCACTGGGACTGGCAAGCAGAGTAGGTGTGGGCCCTGAGCTAGGCCTAGCTCTAGAACTCAGCTAAGAACAAATGGAACAAATACTCTGAATGATGGAAGAATACTGACACAAGGTCAAACAACCAGAGACATACGCAGGAAACAGACACCAGCTCTGGAACTGGATGGCCGAATTGAGAATTTACTTTCATAGCATGGGGTAGCAAGAAGGACATGATGTAGAAAAGATCATTTATGTTTCAAGTCACCTACAGGGAGACGCAAGTAAATGGCACACGCCTTACATAGAAGGCAACAAACTAATATGATGGAGGAGCTGGGAAGAGTTCAAGGAAGCACTCAAACCGCAGTTTGGAGAGGTGGACCCAAGGGGTGCAGCTAGGATCCACATAAGGAATATGGAGCAAGGGTCCCGCTCCATGACGGAATACTGGAATGAGTTCATACTCCACCAAACAGAAGCGCTACTAGACGGCGCAACAGCATCGGAATACCTATACGTGGACCTGTCAGAAAGACTACGGAAGGAATTCTAACATTTTGACTCCAAGACCAATATAGTCGATGAATTGGCTGCTTGAGCTATCAAGAAGGAAACGTGATTGCCAATCCTGAAAAACCTGAAAAAGGGAAAGCACGGGAAGACAGAAGAGACTTCCATACCAAGGAACATGGATGGACCGTGGAGACCGGCATCGCAGCCCTACAAAGGAAGTTTCAAACCCACCATCGACTGCGAGGTGGAAATGAACCAGGCCCAGACACGACAACCCCTCCACTTGTCCAATGAAGAATACAAGAAGCGAAGAGATCAGAATCTATGCTCAAGATGCGAGGGGAAAGGTCATTGAATCCAGGAATGCAGAAACAGACCAGACAATGGGCCGAAACTGATAAGACCTGCCCAGGGCAATAACTAGATCAGACAACCAAAGAGAACTAACTGGAGGGAGATAACCACAGAGGAGGACCAACCGGAAAAAGAAGACGGTCCCCAGTAAGAGATAGTCTGATGGACAAGAAGGGCAGGAAAACCATTGGAATGGAGAGGACGGACATGAACAGAACGAAAAAGATCACTATGGCAAACTACTACACAGCACTACTGGCAGAAGAAGGAAATCATATTATGATCAAGGCGACACTATACGATAGGAAAAAGAAAGGCACTACAATACACGCGATGCGGCACTCAAGGGCAACAGAGGATTTCATCGACAAGGAGATCTGTGATAAATACAACTACCCCCTGACACGGATGTGAAAGAGGAGACAGGTTTATCTAGCAGATAGAAAATCCAGTACTATGGGACCTATAACTCATACAGCGCAAGTACCTATGGCCATAGGCAGCTATAGGGAGGAGGCAACCTTCCAGGTAGCAAACCTGAAGAACTATAAGCTTGTCCTAGGGATGCCATGGTTAAGATAACACAACACCACGATAGACTGGAACAACAACAAGATTACATTCGCTAGCGGATAATGTACAACAGGATATCATAACAGTTCGCCATTGGTGTATACGACACCCGCAAGAGTGGCACGAGAGGTGAACTGGAAGGCACGATTCAACCAACTCAGAGAGGAACCTGCTTGGAGAATCAGATTCAAGAAGTTGCATGCGTAGGCATTGGGGCCGACCAGGTGCTCCAGACAAGCGGCAGGACATGACCTATAGGCCGACCAAGATAAGACGATCCAAGCACGGAGTCAAGAAACAATATCAACTAGAATAGCGATAGGACTACCTCCTGATACCTATAGATGAATAGCACCACGCAGTGGACTGGTAGTCAATAAACGACTCATTACCAATGTGGGAGTCATCAATACTGACTACACCGGAGAGATCAAGGTGGTTATGGCCAACCTGGTAGATATCGCCCAAGAAATCCGACAAGGAGAACAGATCACACAATTGATCATTGCAAACATTTATAATGATGAGGTGTATGAAGTATGAGAACTTCAGGATACCAAAAGAAGACCCAAGGGGTTTGGTAGCACGGATAGCTCAAAGACCAAGAAAGAGGAATGGGCACAGATTTGAGAAATATCGGCGCACGCAATCGGCCGCTATTATAAGAGAGGAGACCTGATGGGGATTCTTAAATTGAATCGGCGAGAAGATAAGATGGAATTGCCATGGATCACTATCGGCACCAAACTAGGGGTAAGAGAATGGCAACAATGACAAGAGATGGAGTGGTAAGATATAATACCGGACGAATATCACCAATTTATGGAACTATTTTAGGAAAAGGAGGCCAATCGACCACCACCAAGAAGACCAGGAGTGGACTACAAGATCCACGGCGAAAAAGACGAGAAAACAAGAACAAAGAAGAAGATTCCTTATCCACACCTTTACCCACTGGGGGAAAAGGGGTTAGAGGAATTATGAAGATATATTCCTCAGAATATGAAGAGAGGATGGATATGACACTCGATCGCAGTAACAGGATCGCCTATCCTGTGCGTTAACAAGAAAGAGCGAAAAATGATACTATGTGTGGATTACCAACCCTTGAACTGGGTAACAAAGAGAGACCGATACCGGTTACTGCTAATCGGCGAAGTACTGGACTGACTAAGGGCGGCGGAATACGTTACCAAACTGGACATCAATGATGCCGATCACAACATATGGATACAGGAAGGAGACGAATAGAAAATGATGTTCATACAAGATACAGAATGTATGAATATTTGGTCATGCCGTTTGGCCTGACCAACGTACCAGCATCATTCCAACGATGGATTAACCAGGTACTCAACAAAGTCCAGGATATATGTTGCATAGTCTACCTGGATGATGTCCTCATATATTAAGAAGAGCTGGAACAATACTGAAAGGATGTCAGCAGCATCCTGAACGAGATTCAGAAGTCTAAAATCAAGATCAAACCATCCAAATGCGAAATTCCATGAGATGGAAATGGAGTACCTGGGATTCATAATCAACGGAAAGGGAGTTCAAATAGACTCAGTCAAAATAGCGGCCATATAGGACTGGGCAAAGCCAAACAACGAAACAGATATCGCATGCTGGATTGAATTCAGCAACTTTTATTGAAGGTTTATTGAAGGGTTCAGCCGAATGGCAAAACCCCTATATAACCTAACCAAGAAAGATGTTAAAGGGGAATGGAGAGAAATGGAGCAAAAAGGTTGTGATGATATTCGGACCAAACTCACAATGGCAGCAATACGGGTGCACTTCGCGAGTCAGAAAGAAATGACTATCGAAACTGACACATCGACAGATGCGTGTTTTGGTAAGCTATCTCAGAAATGTGAAGACAGAAAATAGCGTCCAGTGTGCTATCGATCGAAAACAATGACACTAGGGAAATGCAACTATGATGTCGCCAACAAAGAACTATTAGCAATAGTTCACGCATGCAAGGAATAGAGACGAAACATACAGAACAATGACCATCAGGTCAGAGTTCTAACCGATCACGAAAACCTGATTCCCTTCATGACGACAATAGAGTTCAGTGACAGACAAATTCGATGGATGAAGAGTTTGAGCAAATACAACTTCAAAATCGAATATCGACCCGGCCAAGAAGGAGGGAAACTAGATGCCTTAACAGGCATAGTAAGTAACAAACCACAGGACAAAGAAGACAAAAGAATCAAATGGAAGAACAGAATATTACTTGCAAACGAATATTTCGAAGCTATAGAATCGCCAGAAATCCAGGACGAGCAGGACGAAGGATTGCAAAGAGCTATTGAGGATGAAAAGGAGTTCCGAGAAATACGGCAGAGGCTGGAAAGGAGGGACCAAGAAAGAAAAGAGGTGGCCTTAGGCCTATGCGAATGGAAAGACTACTACCTTTAGTACGATGGAAAGATATGGATACCAGAAGACGAAAAGATAAGAACGAAGCTTATCAAGAAATACAACGACAACAAATTGGCAGGACTTTGAGGAATAGCTAAAACCAGAGAGCTAATAATGAGGAAATATTACTGGCCATGACCGAGAGGTTCAGTCAAACGATAAATCAAAAACTGCGATATATGTCAAAGAACGAATGTGGTGTGACATGTACCATATGGGTTGTTAAAACCCAATGAAGTACCAGAAAAACCACGGGCATCCATATCTATAGATTTCATAACGGATTTACCTAAGGCCAAAGGAGATGACTCAATATTGGTTGTGGTGGATTGCCTGACCAAAATGAGCTGTTTTGTACCGGGATGAATGGATATAATGGCATAGCATTTCGCAACAATATTTATCAAGGAAATATTTCGATTACATGGACTGCCAGAAGACATCATTAGCGATCGAGGATCCACATTCTCATCAAGAATATGGAAGGAGATAATGGAAAAACTTGGAATTAAAAGGAAACTCTCTATGGCCTTCCACCCACTGACAGAGGGACTGACTGAAGAGACAAACAGCCTATGGAACAATACCTGCGAGCCTTAATCAACTATCAGCAGAATAACTGGGACAGGTTACTGCCAATAGCAGTATTTGCATACAACAACAGAAAGCAGGAAACTATTAAGACGATACCCTTTTACGCAAACTATGGTCTCGGCTCAGAATATGAGACCATAGGTCATACGACCAGAAGACTGATAATGGAAAAATAAGGTATGAGTCAATTACATGACACGCGCAGAGCAGAAATGATGACAGCACAACTATGACAAAAAGAAAACTACAATTCACACAGAGAACCCCTTGCATACCTGTGGGAAGGAGACAAGGTGTGGTTACTACCAAGAAATATACAACAATATGACCATCCAAGAAATTAGATTAAAAGAAAATGGAACTATTGGAGATATTAGAAAGGATCGGGAAATGAGCATATAAACTCGACCTTCCCCTGTCCATGAAGATATGCAACACATTCCACATCTCGCTGTTAGAACTATATCAGAACACCAAGTGTCCCTCATAAACAATTACGCGTCCTACGACTATCAAACTAGACCGAGACCCCGAATATGAACTAGACAAAATAACTGACTTCTGCGTGCACTATGGTAACCTCCAATACCATGCTACATTGACCGGTTAGTCGGCTGAACAAGATGAAGAGTGGTACGCTGCTATCAACTTTGCAAATGCTCAAGATGCCCTCACAGTCTTTTACCAATGTTACCTGCTGAAGCCGTGAACCGTGCGTCGTGGATGCTGAAGACAAATTTGAGCTTGTAGGTAGCTCCACGAGCCCTCTATCAAATGTGGCCACGTGGGCTGCAGTCAAAGAAGAAACCAGAATAAGGAAGGAGGAAGAGGAGAAGTCTATCGAGGCCGAATGGGACAAGGTGATCAATGACAATGAACAAAACCATGCCATCTATCACTGGACGGCATGCACAGATGACGGATGCTCCATGCATGTAGACGGAAAACAAAGAAGCAACTTCTTCCAGAGCAAGAGGTCAGTGACGTGCAGGTCGCCACCCACCATACTGATGCAAGGCCAGTGGGCAACATAACCACAACCTCGACCAACTGGCTCCTCACACCACAATATCGACTGGCAGAACTGCATCTGCAGACACTTGTCCTATCACCGCAGATAACAATCGGAAGTGAAGCAGGGAACCCGCAAGAGTCCGAGGATAGAACATAGAGTGTAGAGGGATACAAAAACCTTTTTGTCCAAGGAGGAACTACGCTGAACAAGCAAACGATTACGGGGAGAAAATGTCCAGCTGGAGGAAGAAATAAAGCGGTAACAGGAAAGGATCCCACCCCTGAAAAACCAAGAGAGGAGATACTAGCAAACAATGGATGGAGAGTGAAGGGGGAAGGATATAGTCCAGGCATCCTGCGGTGACAAGATAGCGCAATCAGATAAAGCACTGAGGAGGGAAAAGCTCACGTGAAGAGCAATCATCGACAAAGTGTGAGGACTGGGCCAAGAAGTGACCGACCACTCCAAACGCTTTCAGAATGCTATGTATGGCCTTCACGATGAGAGATTCTGCGCTCACAGGGACTCGAGCTTCGCGACGGGAGAAGTAATGTCATGAAAGTCACATAGGGTGGAAGAGGTTATCACATGACCCCTAGTTATGAGTCATAGGTATATTTTGTTTCGCACATCACCTCATTAGAGGGCATGGATTTCGCACATCTAACCACTTTGGTCATATGGTATGGTTATGATGATATGTGATGTTTCACACATAACCTCATTTAGAGGTCATGGGTTTTTACGCATGTGACCACTTTGGTCATATGACTAGTTTATGATGTTTTGGTATGACTCACAGTCATGAGTCATATGTGGCGTGTGACTCAAGGAGTAAGTCACAAGGGTGTGAAGGGTAACTATATAAGGAGGCCATCAGGGCCAAGTTGATATACTCGGCTAATGGCCTCACTCAGTGCCGTAACTGTCAGGAGTACGGCCACCACTCAGCTAGATGCAAGGTCGACCACCCGGTCTGTCCCATCTGCGCCCTCTCCCACAGAAAACAGGCACACAGGTGCCAGAACCCCACCTGCCCGAAGGGCGGGAACCTCAGGGCAGTCGCAAGCTGCTGCCCGACCTCCCCACCCCTCTGCGCGGTCTGCAAAGGCCCCCACCCAGCCTTTGCTCGAGAATGCCCATCAAGACCAGCCCCCCCTGCACTCCGTAGGGAACCCCCTCTATCACAGGATGAAGAAAGAATGGACACGACGAACGACTCCGGCGAGGGTCCTTCAACTGGTACACGACCCCTCCTACCCCCCATCGATTTTGAGACACCCCGTCCTAGGCGTGGTGATGCCCCCCCAACACGTCCCCCCGGAAACGTTCCAAAACCCCAAGGAGGTGCCCTGCCGAACCCCGCATGGCAGGCAACTCCCACTCCTGTCCCACAACCTGAGACGCCGCAAGGCGTGTAATGGTTGGTCTTCCCTCCCCTGTGAGTTCCGTGCTGGCGACGGGCTCCAATAGCTATATTTCCGTTCTACAACACAACTGCTTGGGAAGCTGGGATGTGTTTCTCTCCTTATTTAATTCCTTTTCTTTGTTGGATTGCCCCCCCACCCTTGTTGCTCTTCAAGACCCCCCGATGTATAGGGGTAAGCCCCCTGCGTTTGCAAATTTTAAGCCTTTTCTGCCCACCTGCCCTAACGGTGGCAAGCCCAGAGTGGCATGATACCTAAACCTCCCGGCCACGCAACAGTTCTCAGTTCTTCCCGTGTTTTCTGAAGCAAGAGACTGGATGGCGATGGATTTCTTTTCGTCAGTTGGATTTTTTGATTCCTTTACAACCAAGTTTCGAGTGATAAACCTTTACAGCACCTGGGACGGCTCCCCCTCTAAAAGGACCATCTCGCCTGATGCTGCGTTTCCCCACATGCCTTCCCCCACACTGGTAGTCGGAGACTTCAACATCCACCATCCCTCAGCTGACCCAGGTCGTATCTTCTCGATCCAGGACCTTGGGACATCCTCCCCGTTTTTTGAAAAGGCTGCCGGTGAAGGATTCTGCCTCCTGAACGTACCCGGTACCCTCACCTACTTCCCCTTTGACTCAAACCTCCGCCCCTCGGTGATAGACCTGGCATTCGCCAATGCACCCCTCTCGCCCAAATTCCGCTCCTGGAGCACGCCCCTCCCTCCGACAGGCTCAGACCATGTCCCGATCCTTATCTCACTTTCGGAAACCCTGGCTCGCCCCCCTCCTCCTGCTCCGTCGTGGACGAAGACCGACTGGCCCGCCCTAGAGGATGGGCTAAAAGAAATGACGTTTCACCCACCTCCCCAGCTCCCCACGCCGAGGACGCTGTCGATTTGGTTTGACACGGCCCTGGACAGAGTAAGGTCCCAGCTCAAAGGTCACACCCCGGACAAAAGACCCTCCCACAGGTCGAAACCATGGTGGACCCCCGACCTAACGACACAAAGATCAGCCTTCCACTCCTCAGTCCGGACGGCCCGGAGAGACCCCCTTCCCTCTTCCAAAGAGCTATGCAGGAAAACATGCCTCCTGTACTTCAAGGCTATCAAGAAAGCCAAGAATGAGTACTGGAAAAACTTTCTGCAAACGGCCAACCCCTAGACCCTCTGGACGGCGAAGAGGTTCGCGTTCGGAAAACCACCAGACAGATTCCCCCAAATTCCGGGAGCTGAAACCCCCAACGAGATCAACAAGGCCCTCCTGGGACACTTCTTCCCAGAGAAAGGATCCTCCCCCCCCACTCGCATCCTTCGAGAGTTCAAAGACGTCCCGGAGCTGTCAAAAGACGAGATATCGACAGCTCTTCAGAAGTCCTCTTCTTCCTCTGCTCCTGGGCCGGACCAGATACGGTACTCAGTCTGGAAGAGAGTCCACCTAATCAACCCGTCAATCCTCACATCCCTCCTAGGCCCGCTGGTTAGATACGGGTACCACCCCCCCTCCCTAAAGAGGGCCAACGGCATAGTCCTTGACAAGCCTGGCAAACCCTCTTACGACACCCCCTCTTCCTTCCGAATCATCGTCCTCCTGGAGACTGTTTCTAAGATCCTCGAAAGGGTGATGGCTAACCGCCTCTCGGCCCTGGCTCGCTTCCTTGGCCTCCTCTCACCCAACCAAACCGGCTCCCTACCTGGCTTGAGCACCTTCGACGCGGCGGCCACCCTCTCCCACGAGGTTCAACTGTTCATGCGCCAAAAGCTGAAAGTCACGACCCTATTCCTAGACATCAAGGGAGGCTTCGACAATGTCTCAGCCCCGATCCTCTGCAACAGACTAGCCACCAAGGCAGTCAACCCCTACATGATCTCGTGGATAAGGTCCTTCCTCCACGGCCGCTCTTGCCGCCTGATCTTCCAAGGCGCACCCCAGGTCTTCTCACCAGTCTCTGTCGGTACCCCTCAAGGCTCCCCGATCTCCCCCCTTCTATTCGTCATTTATGTCTCAACCCTTCACTTCCAGGTCCCTAGGGGCCTCATCATATCCTACGTGGACGACTTCGCCGTCACAGTCGCATCGAACTCCTACCGGAGAAACATACAAAGGCTGCAGGGCATCACCAGCACAATCCAGCGAAAGGCTGGCAAGCTAGGCGTGTCCTTCTCAATCCAGAAGACTGAACTCATGCACTGGGAGACCCCCTCCCAGAAAGTCCCCCAGCCCCAAATCCCGGTCAGGCTAGACAACCTTATTTTCCGCCCATCCAAACTAGTTCGTTGGATCGGCTACTGGTTCGAGCCCTCCTCCACCTAAGGCACAAGGGGAACCACGTCCCACTTCGTTAGAAGGCACGGACTGGCCCAAGGAGCCTTCTCCACCATCAAAAGACTTTCCAGGCCGGGTAAAGGCCTTCCTCCATACCTCTGCCACCGATTGGCATCTTCCTTAATCTCCCCGATCCTCCTCTACGGGGCTGACCTCTTCTCACCGATCCTTACCCTTCTCGACCGCATGTCGGTCTTCTGGAGGTCGGTCCAAAGATGGGTCACGAACTGCTTCTCCTCAACACCTGTCGGCATCCTAGCGTGCGAATCAGCCCTCCCCCAAATGCCCCTCTTACTCCGTCACCGCCCAAGGCTTGTGGCCATTAGAATGGTCTGCCTCCCACCTGAGGCCAACCCGGCAACAGCCAGGCTCCACCCCACGTTCCCATCCTCGTCCCCCTTTAGGGCCCTCGACGACCACCGCCACTTTACGCGAGGTCTGACATTGGTCTACGCCCCCCTCTCATGGAGGACGTCTGTCCCCTCCCCGCCAATAAGGAAACATCTCCCGATCGATGCCATTGCCCATCGGACCCTCCCCTTCCTCCCCGCGTCCGGCCCGCTACCGGTGGCCGCCCCCGACCTCCTCCCGCCCGCAGGTCTCCAGCTGGTGACAACTGCCCCCTCATACAAGTCGATCAAGCTCAGGATTAGATCGGCGCTACTGAAAGACTGGAACGACCAGTTCCCACCGCCCCCCTCCTACACCTACCCCGCGCCTCCCTCTCCCCACCCGTTCATGGGGCTTGGAAGGTTTATGGCGCAGAGAATCCACCAACTGCGCTCGGGCAAGAGCTACCTGGCCGCCCACCCATCATGGTTCACTGAAGACCCCTCTCCCCTCTGCCCGCTATGCGAGGAGGATGAAGAGGACTTCGCCCATGCCATCCTTTTCTGCGAGTCCCGCAAGGAACCTAGGGAGCGCCACCTCCGAGGCCTCACTTCGATCGATTGGGACAGCCCGCTCTGGATAACCGCCTCCATCCTCAAAGCCCTCGCAAGATACATAAATGTCACAGCGACGGGTTTCCCACCAGGCATGCCCCCGGCGGAAAGGGACCACCTGCTCGACCCGGACGCTGGAGCGTCTGCGCTTCCAATCCACGGCTTCGCCCCCTAGGGGCACCGGGCCCGTACCCGTTATGTTTCTTTACTTGGTTGGAGAAGTATTTTTCGTTATGATCATGCGCTTTGTTGTTTTATTTCCTTAGGGATTTTGTGGCGGCTATCGGACACATGCAGGAGGTTTTTATAGTTTGGTGCGATGATTTCTTTTGTTATTTGCGAGTTTTTGAGATTAAGGTTTTGTTTATGCCATAGCTAGCGCTGCATGCAAGTTCTTGTACCATAAATCAACGAATACATGATGATAAAAAAAAAAAAAAAAAAA
>JACCEG010000460.1:66393-103257 GCA_014065205.1 Tuber brumale
GGCGAGATGTGCGGTTAGGCCCATACCAGAGGGTCTTGGAGATACGGTCGGGCCGGGCGGGAGGAGGAATGGGGATTGTTTATGCCATAGCTAGCGCTGCATGCAAGTTCTTGTACCCTAAATAACAACCAATACATGATGATAAAAAAGAAAAAGAAAAAAAAGAAAAAAAAAGAAAGGCTGTGAAGATAGGCGCAACTCTCTCTCATGAAGTTCAACTTTTCATGCGCCCTAAGCTCAAGGTCTCGACACTCTTCCTCGACATCAAAGGCGGATTTGACAATTTCTCGGCCCCCATTCTCTGCAACAGGCTTGCCACTAAGGCGGTCAACCCGTACATGGTCTCGTAGATCAGGTCCTTCTTCCACGGCCGCTCCTGCCCCCTGGATTTCCTGGGGGCCCTCCAGGTTTTTTCAACAGTCTCTGTCGGCACCCCACAGGGGTCTCCGATCTCCGCCCTCCTGTTTGTGATTTACGTATCCTCACTGCATTTCTTGGTCTCTCGTGGCCAAATCCTTTCCTACATGGACGACTTTGCTCTCACGGTCGCCTCTTGTTCTTACCGCAGGAACATCCCGAGGCTGCTGGGCATCACCAAGGTACTGCAAGCGAAAGCTGGAAAGCTGGGTGTAGCCTTCTCGATCACGAAGGCAGAGCTCATGCACTGGGTAACCCCAGTGCAGAAGGTCCATTCTCCCGCGATCCCTGTCTTGATAGACGGGCTCCTTTTCCGCCCCTCGAAATTGTTTCACTGGCTTGGATATTGGTTCGCGCCCTCATTCACTTCCTGCAACAAAGGCACTACCTCCCACTTCATGAGGAGGCTCGGCTTGGCCCAAGGAGCCTTCGCAACGATTAAACGGCTTTCCAGGCCTGGCAAGGGTCACTCCCCATCTCTCTGCCACTGGCTGGCGTCCTCCCTTATCTCCCCCATCCTCTTCTAGGGGGCTGACCTTTTCTCACCGAGCCTCACCCTCCTGGACAGGATGTCCGTCTTTTGCAGGGCCATTCAGAGATTGGTGACCAACTGCTTTTCGTCCACCCCAGTTGGCATCCTGGCATGTGAGTCGGCTCTACCCCCACTCCCACTTCTGGTTCTCCACCGACAAAGGCTGGTGGCTGTTCAGCTTGTCTGCCTCCCCCCTGAGACCAACTCGGTGACGGCCCGGCTTCACCTGTCCTTCCCTACCTCCTCCCCCTTCCGGGCTTCGGAGGACCACCGCCGATACACTAGGGGTTTGACATCCGTTTACGCCCCGCTCCTCTGGAAAACCTCTCCCCCCTGTCCCCCTATACGGAAACATCTTCCGTTGGACCCTATTGCCCACCAGACCATCCGATTCATCAACCCCTCAGGCCCAGTTGCAGTGGCCTCCCCTGGCCTCCTTCCTCCCGACCAGCTCCATGTGGTGGTGGGTATGCCGTCTTACCACTCAGTCAAGCTGCGGCTGCGAAGCGCTCTCCTTCGGGATTGGTCTACTTAGTTTCCCCCCCCGACCTACTACCCCTATGCCGCGTCCCTCAAACCCCATCCTTTCATGGGCCTGGGGAGATTCATACCAGGCAGGATCCATCAGATGCGCTCGGGGAAGAGCTACCTCGCTGCCCACCCCTCCTGGTTCACTGACAACCCCTCACCCCTCTGCCCTTATTGTGAGGAGGACGAGGAGGATTTCGCACACACCATCCTGTACTGCGAGTCTTGCAGGGAGCCTCGTGGGCGCCACCTCCAGGGGCTCACGGACCTCGGCAGAGACAGCCACCTATGGACCAACAAGGACTCCCTGCACTCCCTGGCGAGGTACCTGAATGTGACCGGCGCTGGTTTTCCTCCTGGCATGCCGCCTGCGTGCTGGGACCTCCCACTCGCTCCCGCTTCCGCTGATGTGGCTCTTCCGATTTACGGTTTTGCCCCCTGTTTGTTTCCGCAGGACATTTGCTTTCGCAGCCGGGTGGTTTTCTTTTTCGCTGTGATTTTTGTACTTTTTTATTTTAGTTCCTGGAGATTTCGTGTCGGCTCTCGGACACAATTAGGAGGATTTTATAGTTTGGTACAATTGTTTCTTTTGTGTTTGCGAGTTCTTGAGATTAAGGTTTTTCTTTATGCCATAGCTAGCGCTGCATGCAAGTTCTTGTACCATAAACAAAGAATATACGAAGATAAAAAAAAAAAAAAAAAAAGCAAAGAAAAAAAGGCTGCAAAGATAGGCCATGCTCTGACTCCTCTATTTTCCTCGCGCTTGAAATCAACCCTCAACCCTTGGAGTTCATGAACCATCCGACCCCCACCTCTCCTCCCACAATGGCTTCGTCCTAGAAGTGATGGCCATCCACCTTTTCCTACTGACCTCTTTCGCCTTTTTTACGTGTCAAGGCTGTCCTTCCTCTGGGTGCCGGTGTGCCTTTCCCACTGCCGGTTCTCTTCCCTCTCCTCGCTTAGCAAGGCCCCTCCAAACACTCGGCGACTGTTTGCTTCCCATGCTTCAGATGGCTGGGAATATGGTTTGCGGTACGCGCGGACTCTTCAACAGGCCCACCGGTGGATCTCACTCCTCCCTACGGTCATTTTAAGTGGTGGTATCCTATCCACTAAGTGACGCTATCTCTCTGGGAACCAGCGACTACATGAGAGATGCTGTAAAACACTTGCCTTCTGCCACTAGGGACCGCCTAGTAGGACACGAACCCAGTTACCGAGGGCTACTATGGTCGAGTTTGGTCTCTGGCCTGTTCTGTCGGTTGGATCGACTTGCACCCTACTGCTACACCCTCCCTCGGCTCGCACCCTACTGCACCACCCTCTCCTGCCTCCCCCCCACAGGCAGACCATTTTCTCAATTATGTTGCGTTCCGGGATGACTTCTACTGTTTTCTGCTGCCAGCACGTATATCTGGCTCAGGTTGATGTTGGATCTACGGTGCTTGTTTTTCTTTTGTTCTTTCCGAGATGTTCCGGGCAGTTACCTTCTTATGTTTTCCTGCTTTCTTCTTAGTTAGGCTTCTCCTATTCTCTGAGTTCGCTTGCGAGGTAGGGACGGGTTTTTCTTTGAGGTGAGATGTGCGGTTAGGCCCATACCAGAGGGTCTTGGGGATACGGTTCGGCCAGGCGGAGGGAGGAATAGGGATTGTTTATGCCAGAGCTAGCACTGCATGCCAGTCCTTGTACCTTAAATAACAATGAATACATGATGATAAAAACAGAAAAAAAAAAGAAAAAAAGAAAAAAAGAAAAAAAAGCAGGATTTGAAGATAGGCCCAACTATCCCAGCAGAGGTTGCCTTCCCTCACGCCCCCACACCGACGCTGGTCATTGGAGATTTTAATATCCATCACCCCTCGGTGGACCCTGGTCTCCTCTTTTCGATCTTAGACCTCGGTGCCTCCACCTCTTTCTTTGAGAAGGCTACAGAAGAAGGTTTTTACCTTCCAAACACCCCTAGTACCTTTACTTACTTCCCCTTCAATCCTGAGTTATGCCCCTCAGTAATTGACTTAGCCTTTGTCAACGCCTCCCTGTCCCCCAACTTCCGATCATAGGATACACCCCTCCCCCCAACCGGATCCGACTATGTTTCGATCATTATAACCCTTTCAGAGCCTCTTGCTCGCTCACCTACTCCCCCCCACGGATAGACGAAGACTGACTGGCTTTCTCTTGAGGAAGATATTAAAGCCATGAGGTTTGACCTCCCTCCCCCTCTCCCGACACCCAACACATTCTCCACCTAGTTTGACACAGCCCTTGGCAGACTGAGGCTGTGCTCAGAATCCACACCCCAAATAAGAGGCCTTCCAGCAGGTCCAAACCATGGTGGCCCCCAAACCTCACAGCACAGAGATCAGCCTTTCACTCGCCGGTCCAAGTGGCACAGCAGGACCCCCTCTTCTCATCGAAGTAACAGTCTAAAGAGGCATGTCTTATATACTTCAAAGCCATAAAAAGGCCAAGACCGAATACTGGAATAATTTTCTGAAAACTGCTACCCCACACACACGCTGGACTGCAAAGAGCTATGCCTTTGGCAGACCCCCAGATCGATTCCCATAGATACCCAGGACTGATGGCCCCATAGATATAAACAAAGCCCTTCTTTCCCCTTTCTTCCCTGAGAAGCAGTCCTCAAACCCACCAGGCATCATATGAGAGTTCAGGAATGTTCTACTGCTTTCGGCGTAGGAGATAACAGTTGCCCTCTGGAACTCCTCCTCATCCTCTGCCCCCTGCTTAGACTAGATTCCATACTCTACTTGGAAGGAGGTGCACTCTGTGAACTCCTATATCATGATGTTCATCCTCGGCCCCCTTGTTCGGCACGGCTACCATCCCCCTTACCTGAAGAAAGCCCACGTCATTGCATTAGACAAGCCGTGGAAACCCTCCTACGACATGCGAGCCTCATTCCGTATCATCATTCTCCTGGAAATTGTCTCTAAGATTCTGGAGATAATCATGGCAACCCGTCTCTTTGCGCTTGCCTGCTTCCTGGGCCTCCTGTCCCCTCATCCCACTCGATCTCTGCTGGGTCTGAGTACCTTCGACACAGCGGCGACCCTCTCTCCCGAGGTTCAGCTTTTTATGTGCCCCCAGCTCAAGGTCTCAACCCTCTTCTTTGACATCAAGGGCGGTTTCAACAATGTCTCAGCCCTCTTACTTTGCGACAGGCTTGCCACCATAGCAATCAACCCCTACATGGTCTCGTGGATTTGGTCCTTCCTCTACGGATGCTCCTGCTACCTGGTTTTCCAGGGGGCTCCCGAAATCTTCTCCCCAGTCTAGGTTGGCACAGCCCAGGGCTCTCCGATCTCTCCTCTTCTGTTCATTCTCCACGTCTCATTCCTTCACTTCGCGGTCTCTTGCGGCCTCATCCGTTTCCGCATGGATGACCTAACGATCACGGTCGCCCCTGGTTCCAATCTGGGAAATGTCCTGAGATTGCATGGCATCACCAGCGTTCTCCAGGCGAAGGCCGGTAAGCTGGGGGTAGCCTTGTCGAACCGGAAGACAGAACTCATGTACTGGGTGACCCAAGTCCAGAAGGTCCCTCCTCCCATGATCCCTGTCTTGATAGACAGTCACCTCTTCCACCCCTCCAAACTGATACGCTGGCTTGGATATCGCTTCGAGCCCTCAACCACCTCCTGCACTACAGGCACCACGTCATATTTCATGAGAAGACTGGGCGGGGCCTGGGGGCCATCGCAACGATCCAGTGACTCACGAGTCCTGGTAAGTTCCTCCCCCCTTTCCTCTGCCATCATCTGGCATCCTCCTTAAACTCCCCGATCCTCCTCTAGAGAGCAGACCTCTTCTCACCAAGCCTCACCCACCTAGACTGAATGTCCGTCTTTTGGAAAACAGTCCAGCGGTGGGTGACAAACTGCTTTTCGTCAACCCCGGTTGGCATCCTGGAATGTAAATCTGCTCTTCTCGTCCTTCTTCTATTAGTCCTCCACCGACAATCACTAGCTGCAGTCCGACTGGTATGCCTCACCCCTGAGACCAACCCAGCGTCTGCATGGCTCCACCCGTCCTTTCCTACATCCTCCCCTTTCCAGGCCCGGGAGGACCACCATCACTTCACAAGAGGCCTGACGTCCATCTATGCCCCTTTCTTCTGGAAAACCCCCCTCCCTGCCCTCCTATAAGGAAGTACCTTCCACTAGACGCGATTGCACAATGCACTCTCCCATTTATTGACATCTCAAGACCTATCCCAGTAGCCTCACCCAACCTCCTTCCTCCTGACCAACTCCCCCTGAGAGAGGGAGTCCCATCCTTGCAGTCAATCAAGGCACGAGTGAGAGT
Source organism: Tuber brumale (assembly GCA_014065205.1). Lineage (NCBI taxonomy): Eukaryota > Fungi > Ascomycota > Pezizomycetes > Pezizales > Tuberaceae > Tuber > Tuber brumale. Next base: position 72,200 of record JACCEG010000460.1, read on the forward strand.
AGCACTCCCCCGGAATTAGGCCACCCAGTTCCCCTCCCCCATCCCGCTACCAGTACGACGCAACCCTCTCGCCCCACCCCTTTACAGGCCTGTGGCGGTTTATAGCGGGCAGGATATACCAGATGCGCCCAGGCAAGAGTTACCTCGCTACCCACCCCTCCTGGTTCACCAATGACTCCTCCCCCCTCTGCCTCCATTGCGAGGAGGACGAGGAGGCCTTCGCTTATACTATCCTATACTGCGAGTCTTACAAGGAGCCTCATGAGCGCCACCCCCGTGGGCTCCAGGATATCAGCAGGCACAGCCCACTATAGACCGACACAAGTACCCTCGACTCCCTAGCCAGGTACCTCAACGTAACCGCCACAGGCGTTCCCTCCCTCATGCTACCTGCATGCTGGGACCCCCCACCCAGATCCTCTCCCCGAGGCATGGAGCTCCCATTCCATGGTTTCAGGCGCTGAAGCATGACACCTACCACCTGCTTTGATCTTCCCAAAGAAAGCTTTTGTTTTTATCTTTCTTTGATAGTTGATTTTACTTTTCATTACGATTTTTGTACTTCTTTTGCTTTAGTTCCTTGGGATTTTGTGTCAGCTATCGGACACTACTACTAGGATTTTATATTTTGGTGCCAGTTTTTTCTTTTGTGCTTACAATTTTTGAGATTGAGGTTTTGTTTATGCTATAACTAGCACTGCATGCAAGTGCTTGTACCGTAAACAATGAATACATGATGGTAAAAAAAGAGAAAAGAAAAAGAAAAGGCCGAGAGGATAGGCTCTTCACACTTTTTTCTAAGTTACTTTCTTACTTATTACTTTATGCTTTTACAAATATCAAACCCTTACGCTCTTTACAAATAGATACCTATGAGAGGAGAACTCTACTACAAGGGTCAAGTGGAAAAAGAGCATGATAGGCAATATGGACCGGAGATACAAGAGTCTCTCCCACCTTATCTCAGACACAGGCCTAAGAACTAATGTCGAGGAGAGAAGAAGAGAAGTGTTATCTACTACTTGCTGACAACTAATACCGGTTAGGGATCGTGATACCCTGAGATTGCCTGGCCGGTGCTAAGATCTTCACCCAGTTAAATCTTTAAGATAGTTACCACTTAATCAGAATTAAGGAAGAAGATGAATGGAAAACAGCTTTCCGGATGAGATATGGGCACTAGGAATATAAGGTCAAGTCTTTTTGCTCAGTTCTTGGTCTGGCAACTTTGCAAGAGATGATGAATCAAGCACTTAAAAATTACTTAGACATGGGGGTTGTGTATTACCTTGACGATATCCTTATATATTCAAAGAATGAAAAGGAACATATTAAAGCTGTCAAAAGAGTTTTACAAAGTCTATCAGACTTTCAATTAGCTGTATCGCTAAAAAAGTCAACCTTTCATGCCAAAGAAGTAGAATTCTTAGCCTACATTGTGTCAGTAAATGGGGTATCTATCAGCACTTTCAAGGTGAAAACCATAATGGCTGGGAAACTACCTAACTCTGTTAGATATGTGCAAGTCTTTATTGCATTCACTACCTTCTACCGACAATTTATAAAAAACTTCACAGCTATTTGCAAACCCATCATCAAGATATTATAAGGAAATCCAAAGGATTTTAAATAAAAAGTAGAGCAGAATACCGCATTTGAGGAACTAAAACACCAATTCACTACAGCCACCATACTCTACCCCTTTTTCTCAGAAAGAGACAGAGTGGTAGAAACTGTGACTAGCGATTTTGTACTTGACTACGTCTTTTCTCAATACTTTGAGAAAAAGCTATATCCAGTAGCATTCCATTTACAAAAGTTGAACTCTGTGGAGTGCAATTAAGAGATTCATGATAAGGAACTTACCGCTATCCTCGAAGCACTCGAGGAATGGAGACACTAGTTGATCGCAATAAAACAACCGCTTACAGTCTTCACCAACCAGCAAAACCTACAATACTTTGTCACCTCAAAAGTCTGGAGTGGCCGACAAATTCAATGCCCACAGAAGCTAGAGGAATACAATTTGTGTATTGTATACTGACCAGGCATGAAGGGCGGAAAGCCTGATGCATTAAGCAGATGGCTGGAGCACTATCCTGAGGTGGAAGCTACTCATCGCGAACAGATAATCTGGAAAGTAGACAATTTCCCCGTATCACTAGTAGCAAGGGTAGGCGATGCAGGAGAAGACTAGAATGGATACCGGGCTTTAGATTTGAAACCTCAGAGAGGTGGAAAAAAACCCATAATTAGGGTAAAGAGATTGAGCAAAATGGCATACTTGCCAACAAAGGGCTCAAGAATGGTGGCAGGATATGATCTGTATGCTATAGAGGATGACATTGTCTCAAAATATAGACAAGTATTAATAAGGCTGGGGATAGCCATGTGACTACCTGAAGGAACTTGCGGAAGAGTTGCTTCCAAAAGCACATTAATGTTGTGAAGTGGAATTTCTACTGGAGCTGGAGTATTCAATGCAGATTACAGCGGTGAACTCTAGGTTGTACTAGTTAATCATAAGAATATAGACAGCGAGATAAGAATGGGTGATCGCATAGCCCACCTAGTAATAGAAAAAGTCAATACCTCAGATATTATAGAAGTAGAAGATTTGGAAAAGAAAGAACGCAGGACCAAAGGATTCAGAAGCTTCGATATAGCCACAAGATCCTTCATCATCCAAGAACATGAACTCAGCATCAGGTACCTACAGGCATTGGCTAAAGACAATGACCACTGGTACGACATTTCAGAAGTACCAGAGAAAGTTCCAATGTCAAACACCGTCATCCTACAAAAGGGTATGAAGCAGTTCAAGCCTAAATTCTTAAGCAAGATTTAGGCAGCTATCAAAATGGATGCAGCATGGAGGCACTATATGGAAGAACTTATTAAGCTACAAGATGAAGGAAAAGATTTCTCCAAGGATTGGACTTTGACTGATGATTTGCTATACTATAAGCAAAGACTATTTGTACCAGATAGTCAGGCATTATACACTAAAATCACCAAAGGATTTCATGATGTAAAGGTTGTAGGACATTTTGAACAGGAAAATACCTTAAAAATCATTTTGGAGGACTACTACAGGAAAGGACTAGTGAAATGGGTCAACAATTATGTACAATCCTGCGATGAATGCCAATATAATAAATCGCCTAGAAACGCTAAGTACAGATTATTGCAACCCTTGTAAATATCCTACGCAGTATGGGTATCCATCTCAATGGACTTTATCATACAATTATCAGAGTTGCAAGGATGCATGCAGATAATGGTAGTAGTTGAGCAATTCACAAAGATGGTACATTTCCTCAGACTACAGATGTTAGCTACTACTAAAGATGTTGTAAACACATTCCTGAATGAAGTCTAGAGGCTGCACGGTCTTCCAACCAAAATCACTATGGATATGGACTCCAAGTTCACAGGAGAATTCGGGGAATCCCTTTGCAAAGCGTGGAAAATTAAGCGAAGAATATCAATGCCATACCACCCTCAAACAAATAGACAAACAGAATGTACCAACCAAGTAGTGGAAGGATACCTTCCAAGTTTTGTCAACTATGATCAGGATGACTGATATCAGCTACTATGGCTAGCTTAACATGCCTATAACAATTCAACAAGTAATGCTCATAGGATGTTACCATTTTATGCAAACTATGAATTCCATCCACCGATAGAGTGGATGAAGGAGTGGGAAGCTCAAAATCCAGGAGCAACACTCTATGTAAACTGGATTAAGACAATACATGAACAAGCTAAGCGGTCACTAGAAAAGATGCGGAAAGCAATATCGAAATAATATGACCAAAAAGCTAAATAACATCTGGACTTCAACTTTGTGAAGAAAGTAATGATAAACACATAAAATATTTGCACCTAACGGAAATCAAAGAAGCTAAGTCAGAAGCTTCACAGCCCTTTCCAAATCTTAGAAAAATAGGGATCACTTGCGTTCAAGCTCAACATATCCAATCCGTAGTACATCCATCCTGTATTCCACATTGCACTACGATAACCCTATTGAGAATCAGTTCATGATAATCGCCAACAACACTCAAGAGAACCGGTAGATATTGACAGCGATCTATAATGGGAGGTTGAAAAAATAGTAACAAGCGCGATACATTCTTACAAAAAATGGATACATGGCGGCTATCAAGAAAAGTGAGAACCTGTGGTACTTTGTCAAATGGCAAAGGGATTCAGAAGATGAGAACACATGGGAGCCGAAGACCAGTGTGGAAAATGGAGAGGGGAGTTGTGGAAAACTTTCATAATAAAAATTCAGACATGTCATGAAGGGTAGAAGTGAGATAGTGAGGAAAAGGTTTTCCTACCATGGCCAAGTAAATGCAGAAGGTTTTTTACCCTGACTCCATTCACTCTTAACATGTGTTGAGAAAAGTTGTAAAAAGATATAAAGGCATTTGTGACGAAGCCTGGTAAAAGAGAGTGCATATTAGACATATAGAAATCTGCGACAGAAAGTGCACAGACCTCACAGTAGGGTAACTGCGCACAGACCCTCCATTTACTAAAGAAGCTAACACCCCCCCCTGGCCCCAGTATAGGGTCCACACATCATTAGCAAGATTTCAAGAGTTATATCCTATAACTAAATATGCCAGATTAATAGAGCTTACTTCATAATACCATATGTGTTGCCTCCATCAGTCTGACCGCATGCTGTTTGCAGGATATATGAGAGGGGACCATTGGCGACATCTTGGAAGTAGAATGGAGGGATTCTGTGACAAGCGCATTGAGATAGTAGGCTTTAAAGTCCGGCTTCCTAAACCATAGACTATAAGTGATGAGACATTTTTGGTGAAATACTCCAACAGGATGTCCCAGTAGTTGGAGTTACTAAAGACATACCGAATCCCCCCATACCCTTCGCAGATCAGCTGTATATTGATTGGTAATAGTGATAGGGCCCCTCTACAGAGGTAGACGGACCAAGGAGAAGCACACTCAGAAAGGAAGACCTAGATAAGTCAGAGACCCTTAAGACACTGACATATCAGGCTTGAACTTGCAATTGGTACGAGGTGGCCCAGCATGAAACTGTTAACTTCAGGACTAAAGAAACTACTGGAATGATAGCCAATAAGACTAAAAAGTAATCTAATAGTCCATGTGGACAACTAAGTTGGACATTGTAATTTGTTATTTCAAACAGCGCAGTTATCTTAACCGAGGAATACAATTCCATAATCGTAAAATGTTGTGATAAGTTTCAGGATCAAATAGTGTTCACACTTATAAGATTCTGGATGTTTGCGTATTAAAGGCAGAGTGGTACATTGAGAGCATAGTAGTTAGAAGTAGTCCGCAAATACTCATATACGGGATATAAATATCGAAGTGCTTCCTGCGCTTTACAGACATCATCAACCAACAGAGAAGAGATCTTGTCAATATAATATTGTTTCACACTTTAAATCTTTACTTTACCTATTTTGTCGTGATGAGCCTTTCTCAACAGATTCTCCGCCAATAGATTTGGCGTACGTCCCTCAGTTATACTAGAGTTCAGTATCCACCTCACAGGATGGCAGCAGAAATACCTACATAGTATGAGGTGAGGGGTCGGAGCCAGTACATAGGTATTAGATGATAGGTAAATCCTAGGATTATCCCTATATACTGTGCGGGAAAAATCACTTATCACATATTACTGGACAAATCTGACCTACGTCAATGGGTTAATCTGGTAGGATCATATTCCTGAAACCATGATCTGGGAACAATAGAGTGAAGGCTGTCGGATGAAGTAAAGACATGAAGGAAAAATAGTAATAGTATTGGGACAAATGGGATGTATAGCATGCAAGTGAGACTATGGGGGCAAAGGAATTGAGGTAGAAATGTGTATGATGGAGCAGATCAAATATGTTAATATCAGAATAGTCTGGACATATAGAATGAAGAAAATTGACAAGTCACATCTTGACACAGATGTTCTTTATCCTGTGTGATATTTCATTTTGCTAATATACCTCTCAAGCTTCACAAGTATTATCAAGTCATAGAGAAGAGATTTTATTAATCTAATATTATTTTACACCTTCACATCTTTATCTTACCCATTTTTCTGAGATGTGTCTACCTTGACAGATTCTCTGATCAAAGACCTTAGCCCATGTCTCTCAGACAAATACTAGAGTTGGCTTCTGCCTAATACCATCACTGATTCTACTGATATATTTATTACAAACCAATGAATAGCTTGCCTTAAAGTATTACAAGAACTGTGGACCTGTGTAGAAACAATATATCAAGACTTTAATAATATCTTTGAAGTCTATTTTAATAATAAACATAGCAGCTAGCCCAGTCCAACAGTACTACCAGCTGACCTTCCAGATTTATATATGATCTCATTGAAAAAGAAATCATAAATATTTTTCTTCAATGGCTAGTAGTAGAGCTAGATAGTATAATTAGCAAAGTTTGTAAGACTGACTAAAATATTGAACAATTTTCTGCGCTATCCTTCAGCCCTTCTCCTAAGCCTATCATCTCTAGTGATACTGTAATCACTTATCTTCACAAGCTTCACTACTTCTATTAAGAACTACTGGTTACACCTATATCAAATTCCAAAAGAGAGCCACTACTAGTTCTTATCTTACAAATGATTTCCCAAAAAGAGAAAATAAAGACTTTACTTGTTCAGTAAGCGGAACTCTGCTTTTAATTCTACTATCAAATTAACTGGCTAATAGATAATTCAAATTTTGAATCACATAATAAACTAAGCAATCTACCCTGACACAATTTTTTGATTGACCAGCAGGTCCTGGCCTGCTAACTTGTCTACAATCAGCACAGCTTTCACAAGTATGAAATGCTTCCCCCCTTAGTCCTAGGTTGGTTCAGATATTAGGCAGACATCTATCTCTAGTATAACTGAGGGACGTAGGGCAAATGTTTGTTTCGGAGAATCTGTCGAGGAAGGCTCATCTCGAAAATAAATAAAGTAAAGATTTATGAGGTAAACAATTTTATATTGACAAGATCCCTTCTCCGTTGCTTGATCATGTCTGTAAAGCTCAGAAGGCACTTCGATATTTATATCCCACATCTGAGTGTTCGTGGACTACTTCTAACTACTATGCCCCTGAAGTACCATCCTGGTTTTAGTACTCAAACATCCAGAATCTTATAAGTACAAACATCATTGGACCCTGAAACTTATCACACCCTTTTACGGTTACGGAATCGTATTCCTCAGTTGAGATGACTGCACTATTTGTTATCCAAACAGGGGCCTCCAACTTAATTGTCTACATAGACTATTATATTACTCTAGTCTAGTTGACTATTGTTCCACTAGTCTCTTCGGTCATAAAGTGATCAAGTTCATGCTGGTCCACCTAGTGCCAATCGCAAGTCTGAGCCCCACGTGTCAACGTCTTAAGTGGCTCCAACTTATCTAGGTTTTCTATTCTGAGCGTGCTTCCCCTTGGTCTGCTGGCCTCAGTAACGGTATCCTATTGCTAGGACCTACCAACCAACAGCTGATCTCTGAAGGGTATGGGTGGATTCGGTATACTCCTAATAGCCTCTGCTACTGGGACATCCTCTTGGAGTATTTCGCCGAAAACGTCCTGTCACGTTCAGCCTATAGTTTAGGAAGCCTAACTTTGAAGCCTACTATCTCAGGTTGCCTGCGACGGACTCCTTCCATTTTACTTCCCAGATGTCGCCAAAGGTCTTCTCTTGTATATCCTGTGAACAGCATATAGTTGGATGCACGACGGCCACGTATATGGTGTTATAAAGTGGACTTCATTGATGTGACCTTTCAGTTATGGGATGCAACTCACGCAATCTCGCTAATGATGTGTGGGCCCTATAAGGGGGCCAGAGGGGGGTGTTGGCACTCTGGAAAATCGAGGGTCTGTACACCATCACCCTACCATGGGTCTGTGCATATGTCTCAGATTTCCATATGCCTAACATCGGACTCTCTTCTTTACTTTAAGTAATATCTTTAAACTACCACTAATAATTATTTAGAATCCAACCAAGCCGCAACTGATAGACCTAATTGGTAATAGGTGTGATAATTGGGAGTTGGGAGGATGATGACTGGAAGCAGGACATAGAGGAGGAGGAACATTTGACATGTATTCCTACCAAGTGGATTTCTCGTGACATTAATAATGTATTTAAGAAACTGTGACTTTTAAATTTGCAGTTTGCAGTTTGAGGGGAGGGGTCCCAGGATACCAAATACATTTTCTTTGTGGGCAGGGATTAGAGATTTTGAAATTTCCCTCCAATCCGAAACCTCTCATAATCTGGAACAGTGAAGGGTATTTCTATGAGTTTTACATATATCTTGAAAAATCATCCGGGACAATGAAAGATCCAGGAGAGTGAGGTCCGGGGCAACGGGGTGCGACTGTAGTTCTATTAGATTTAGAGACCCGCGCTGGGCAGCATATGATACGGGCGTTCGACCATCTCTATCCGATCAATTGGGATCGACGTGCACATGTCGGAGGAGCAGCCCAGAAATGCCTTCATGTCCATTGGAGACGGCAAGTGATAGGGGTGTTCGGCCATTATTATTCCATAAACCATGATTGATGTCACCGCGTTCGAGAAGTAGCTTCCCTACGCTTTTGTTTCCCGCGCGGACAGCGAGTGATAGGGGTGTTCGGTCATTGGGGTTCCATGAATTGGGGTTGATATCACAGCGCTCCAGGAGTGGCTTCACTATGATTTCCTTCCCCTTCTCCACCGCAAATGATAAGGGCGTTCGTCCATCCTTATCCGCTGAATTGGGATCAACATTACCGCATTTCGGAAGTCGCTCCAATGCCTGTTAGTATTCTCTCAAGGCAGCAAACGATAGTGGTGTTCAGCCATAGCGATCCAATGAATTGGGATTCACACCCCTGCATGGCAGGAGCAGCTCCATTACTCCCTGTGCCTCCTTTTCAGCAGTTGCACAAAGGCTTCCGGTGATTCAAGTTCGGGGTTTCCATGATTCGATAATAGGTTTAGGGCATGTTGGTGCCCGTGCTGGACAGCATACGACAGGGGTGTTTGGCCATAGTTGCATAATGAATTGGGATTGACATCCCCGTGTTCGAGAAGTAGCTTCACGACACCGTGCGCCCCCTGCTGGGCAGCATACGATAGAGCTGTTCGGCCAAAGATATCCGATGAATCTGGCTTGACATCTTCGCGGTCTAAAAGTAGTTTCACTATAGCTTCCTCCCCTTTCGAGGCAGCATATGATATGGGAGTACAGTTATTGCTAGGTAATGAATCGGGATCAACATCCTCGCGTGCAAGGAGTATCTTCACAACACCTTGCGCCCCGTACTCAGCAGCCCACGACAAAGGTGTTCGGCCCTTGTTATCCGGTAAATCGGGTTTAACATCCCCGCAGTCTAGCAGCAACTTCACCACAACTTCCCTTCCATTCCAGGCAGCATATGATAGGGGTGTACAGCCATCGATAGCGGATGAATCGGGATTGACATTTCCGCGTTCAAGAAGTAGCTCCACGACGCTTTGTGTCCCCTGCTCGGCAGCATACGATAGGGGCGTCCGGCCCCTGACATCGGATGAATCAGGATCGACACCCCCGTGGTCCAGAAGTAGCTTCACTACGGCTCCGTCTCCATACCAAGCAGCATACGATATAGGTGTGCAGCCATCAATAGCGGATGAATCGGGATTCACACCCCCATGTTCAAGAAGTAGCTTAACGACTCTTCGTGCCCCATTCTCGGCAGCGTATGATAGGGGTGTTCGGCCATTACCTTCTGATGAATCAGGATTGATATCCCCGCGATCTAGAAGCATCTCGACCACACCATGACGTGCCCTCTCGGCGGCAAATGATAGGTGTTCGGCCGTTACCATCCGGTGAATCGGGATTGAGACCCACGCAGGCCAAGAACAACTTCACTAGATCCTCTCGCCCCCACCTGGCAGCATACCCCAGCGGTGTTAGGCTATTGTTATCCATTGACTTCGGATCGATACTCTGGCTTGCCACTAGTAGCTTTAATACATCTTCATACCCCCCCAGGGCGGCAAACGATAGGGGCGTTCGGCCACTGTTATCCGGTAGATTAGGGTCAACATCCCCCCGACGGAGAAGCAGCTTCACGACACTTCGCGCCCCCTGGTCAGCAGCATATGATAAAGGCGTTCGGCCATCACTATCTGTTGAATTGGGGTGGACATCCTCGTGGTTTAGAAGTCTGTTCACAACAGGTTGTGCCCCCTGCTCAGCAGCATATGATAAAGGTGTCCGGCCATCGTTATCCGACGAATCGGGGTTGACATCCCCGCGGCCAAGAAGTAGTTTTACTACAGCTTCCTCTCCTTTCCAGGCAGCATATGATATGGGTATGCGGCCATTGCTAGCGAAGAAATCGGGATTCACATCCCCACGTTCAACAAGCAGCTTCACGACGCTTTGTGCCCCCTCCTCAGCAGCGTATGATAGGGGCGTTCGGCCACTGACATCCGCTGAATTGGGATTGGCATGGCCGCACTCCAGGAGTAGCCTCAATACAACCTCATGTCCTCTAGCGGCGGCAAATGATAGCGGTGTCCGCCCGCTACAATCCGGTGAATCGGGTTTGAGACCCTCATACCCTAAAACAGTTTCACCGGATCCTCTCGCCCCCAGATAGCAGCATACGATAGCGGTGTCAGGCCATTGCTACCCGTTGAACTAGGATCGATAGCCCGGCTTTCCACAAGTAACCTCGATACGTCTTCATGGCCCCCCAAGGCAGCAAACGATAGGGGTGTTCGTCCATTGTTGTCCGGTGAATTGGGATTGACATCTACGGATTCAAGAAGTAGCTTCACGAAATTCCGTGCCCCCTGCTTGGCAGCGTACGATAAGGGCGTTCGGCCATCTTTGTCCGACGGATCGTGATTGGCACCTCCGCGTTCAAGAAGTAGCCTCACGATACCTTCATATCCATGCTCCGCAGCAAATGATAGGAGTGTTCGGCCATTGCTATCCATTGAATCAGGGTTGACATCCCCACAGTCCAGAAGTAGTTGAACTACAGCTTGGTTTCCTTTCCGGACAGCATGTGAGATGGGTGTGCAGCCAACGATAGCAGATGAATCGGGATTCACATCCCTGCCCTCAAGAAGTAGCCTAACTGCCGCCTTCTCGCCATACTCGGCAGCATATGATAGGGGTGTTCGCCCACCCCTATCCGGTGAATCAGGGTTGACACCCACGTGCCCCAAAAGCAGCTTGATTATGCCTTCACGCCCCGCCTGAGCAGCAAGCGAGAGTACCGTGCGACCGTTTCGAATAGCCTTGTCCGGTTCGATATCTTCCTGCTCCAGAAACAGCTCCACCACCCTGTCATTACCATGCTCTACAGCCCACATTAACGGTGTATCCCCTTCTGAATCTTGCATACTCACGTCCAATTTTTTCATCTCCAGCATAGCGATCGCAATTTCTGCGATCCCCCAAAAGGCGATGCAATGCCGTCCACTAATTCCTTTGACATCCTTATCACCGTACCACTTCCGTATCTTCCTTCGCCAGAGGATAGTGGATGATGCATGGTTTTCGTATCCTCCAAGGAGTCGCAACGCCCGAGATTTCACCCCCTCAGTCACCTCCCGGGCTGCATGGGTCCCCCAAAAACATGTGGCATATTCAAGAAACGGTGGTGTTGCTAGGGCTCCATCGGTGTTTGCCAGCAGGTCCAGGACTGACCGAGAGTTCAAGTAGGTGAGGCAGACTTCGGCCATCATCGAATGAGCCGTTGCGAAAAGGGTTAGATCTCCAAGAAACTCTTTGAGTGTGATGCAGGAGACGCAACGTTGATGTCTTTTCGTCAATTGTGGCAAGCCCCAGAGTGCAGCCAAGTACGGTCCGTATCGAAGGTACGTCGCGGGTGTCGAAGTCTTCCCCTCCGGTTTCTACCCCAAGTGCATGGACCAACTCTTCCGCTTTCAATGGCCGCTCACAATGGGAAATCCACATCAGCGCTTTCATTCCCAGCTTTCCTTTGCTTCCACCCTGCCGTCTTATCCGATCCAATGCCGTGTCGTATGTCTCCTGCAAATCCCCGGTCATTCGACCAAGCACCCGTCTCCTCAGACCAATGGTCGGCTCCTCAAGAACTGCGTTCATGTTGATGCGTACAAGGAGAAATCTAAAAATGAAAGTTAGACTTGTCAATGGAATTCAACACCTCAGGATAATACATACATTCTTGAGATAGTTCCTGGAATAGCTCTGAGAACATCGGCTCTCGGCTCCTCGTCCATTGCATCGGGCTGGGAGTCTCGGTCCAACCTCGTCTTAAGATACAACTCAATATCGTGCTCGCGAGGGCTTATCGCTAACATCTCGGCAGCCGTGGCGAGGTGTTTCCGCACTTCGCCTCGTATGTGAGGTCTCCCTATAAGGAATAGCCGAGTGTTGGGGCTCTCCCGGACGACGTACTGTAGAGATTCCCAAAGTTCAGGCCTGTGCTGCTGTGGAAACTCGTCCAAAGCATCGATACAGATGACGCCATGTTTTACGCTTGGCAGTGACTTGATGAGCATCTCGTGAATCTGGGGAACCCGGAGTCCGCAACCGTCAGTCTGGCTTTTCGCCTCCTCAAAAGCCTCCTGTACTTCATCCGGTATCTGAGCCAACGCTCCTGCAACCTGCCTCAACACTGATCCGAGCACCGCGGTCACGGATTGCACATTCCGAGAGCTGAAGTCGCAGTACACAAAAGCGACAGCCATACCGGTTCCACCAACCCCACGGTGAAGCCAATCTATCACAAGAGAGCTTTGCTGCTTTTTTAGCATAGCACTCACATCGGAAGCTACGATGGCCAATACGTGAGAAATGTCTTGCCGACCCCTGGATCTCCAGAACATAATAGGACAGGCTTCGCCGCCAAATCCTCCAATGAACCCCATGCAGAAAAGCTTTGGGTGCGAAGCAGCCACTTTCCCACTCCATCCACCCGGGAGCCACAAACAGCCTGGTGCCTTTCCCATGATGTCACTGGAGACAACCACTCTAGAACCTGGCGTTTATCATCGGATACGGTGTTGTAAGGGTTATAGATGTTGCAGTTTTTAAAGGTATTGTTACTGTTGTTGGCATTCCCACAATTCGAGCAGTGGCTGAAAGTGACGCTCATTCGATTTCCAAGTACTAAGGTATCCATTTCATCCCGCGTAACCGAGATGCCCGCGGTTTGGCGTGCTGCCGGACTCATCCCGCCTGGCGTATCGGCTCTCTGTTAGAACTTGTTGCTGAAATATGTCGTTCAGATTTGTTGTTTAAGCAATCAAACGTAGGATATTAAAGCAACAGACAGACAGATGTCACTGGCCATGCTTTGGGGGGTGTTTGAAGTCCTTGGTTATCAATGTTACACCTCGTTTTCCCCGCCAGGAGAAACCAAATTTGATGGCAATAAGATAACCGACAGCGGAAACACTGTAAACACGTTTGTGCTGGAAGTTCGAAGATCGTATGTGTGTGAAGGGAAAGCGTAGCATTTTTGAGTAGGTGGTGGTCTGCCATTAAATACCGGAGGGATGTCCATGCCAAGACCCACTGCATAAACAATCACTTTAGGCTACCTCCTCCTATATACTTAATACATCTCCACCAGTCATACCAGAACTCCCGCCCAACAATACTTGTTTCCACAGCTGCTATGGGGATTATCTCTACCCCATCTGAATTTAGCCATTTGGATGCCGGTCCCATTTACCAATTGTGCCTCTGTACGGTTCTGTCTAATAAGTTTCTGTATGGTCACTTGGCAACTGGACAACATACCATCACTGCAAATCCTCCTACAACCATGGCCCCACCACATATGCAAAGAGCAAGAGAAGACTGCAATAGAAAAATTTATGCCCTGTGGAAGCACACTGATATGGGATATGATAAAATTTCTAAGCTCATAAAAGTTCACAAGTCAACTATTTCTACTCTAATCAAAAAAGCTGAAAATCATGGTAGCAATATCCATGATGCTCCCAGAGCTGACAGATTAATCAAGATTACTGATGCTAAAAGGCAGGCAGTTCTTGATATCATTGATGCTGAGCCTCATTTAGCACTAAGGGATATTATCCCAAAGACTAAAGTTGGTCTTAGAAAAGACACTATTAATAAAATCTCTGGAGAAGCTAGTTTTAAGTTCAAAATATTTAGGAAAAACCCTTTTTTGAGAAAAGGGCAGATGGATAAGAGAAAAGTGTTTACTAGAATAAGAAGAACCTAGACAAGAGCTTGGAAGTGAGTGATTTTTGTTGATGAAGCTACTATTGAGTATGATCCAAATCCTACAGAGAGAAAGATCAGATTTAAAGATAGTAAGGAGCAGGAAGAAAAAATCTTAAAACCCAGTTTTAAGTCCGGAAGAACCAATATTGAGATCTATGCTGTAATTATGTATAGAAGGAGGACAGAATTGATTTTGGTCAAGAAGAGGACTAAGGAGGAAAAGACTAGTAAAAAGGACAAATTTGAACTCAATTTCCACCAATATGCTACTGAGATTCACCATCCCTACATTATCCCCTTTATAGAGGGAATAAATAGAGTCCCAGACACCATTTATATAGCTGCTGATAATTCCTCACATCATGGTAGAGAGGAAAATAAAAATTTGTAGGAGGACCAGGGATATTAAAGGTTAGCTTGACCTCTGTTAGGTAGACGACAAACTCAAGTATATAACTGATGTATGTAGGCCAAATCTTTGATCAGAGAATCTGTCAAGAAAGGTTCACTCACAAAAATAGATAAGATAAACATTTAAAGTGTAATAACAATATTATATTGATAAGAGCTCTTCTCCATTGCTGGATGATGTCAGTAAAGCTTAAGAGGCACTTCGATCTTTATATCCCACATCTGAGTATACATGGACTACTTCGAACCACTATGCCTTCGAAGTACCACTCTGGTTTTAATACACAAACATCCAGAATCTTATAAGTGCGAACAATGTTTGACCCTGAAATGTCTTACACCCTTTTACTGTTACGGAATAGTATTCTTCCATTGAGATGACTACACCATTTGTTATACCAAACAGCGGTCTGCAACTTAGTTGGCTGCATAGACTATTATATTACTTTAGTCTTGTTAACTATCATTTCAGTAGTCTCTCCTATCATGAAGTGATAAGTTTCATGCCGGGCTATGTGGTGCCAGACACAAGTCCGAGTGCAAGGTGTCCACTTCTTAAGAGTCTCCGACTGATCTCTGTCTTCCATTCTAAGCATGCCTCTTCTTGGTCCGCCAACCTCTATAGGAGGGTCCTATTACTAGGACCAACCAATATACAGCAGATCTCAGAAGGGTATGGGTGCATTTGTTATTGTTAGGTGGACATCAATCTCTAGTATAGCAGAAGAACGTAGGCCAAAATCTTTGTTCAGAGAATCTATCGAGGAAAGCTCATCTCGATAAAGTAAAGTAAAGATTTATGTGGTAAGCAATTTAATATTAATAAGATCTCTTCTCCATTGCTTGATGATGTCTGTAAAGCTGGGAAGGCACTTCAATATTTATATCCTGCGTCTGAGTGTTCACGGACTACTTCTAACTACTATGCCTCCGAAGTACCACTCTAGTTTTAATATGCAAATATCCAGAATCTTATAAGTACAAGGACTGTTTCACCTTGAAACTTATCACACCCTTTTACAGTTATGGAATAGTATTCCTCCATTGAGATGACTGCACTATTTGTTATATCAAACAGTGGCCTCCAACTTAGTTGTTCGCATAGACTATCATATTACTCTAGTCTTGTTGACCATCATTCCAGTAGTCTCTGCGGTTATGAAGTGATCAAGTTCATGCTGGGTCACCTAGTACCAAATCCAAGTCCGAGCCTAACGTGTCAACATCTTTAGGGGCTCCGACTTATCTAGGTCTTCCTTTCTGAGTGTGCTTCCCCTTAGTCTGCCAGCCTTCATTGAGGGGTCCTATTACTAGGACCAACTAACCTACAGCTGATCTCAGAAGGGTATGGGTGGATTTGTTATGCCCCTAATAGCCTCTGCTACTGGGACATCCTCTTGGAGTATTTCGCCGAAAACGTCCTGTCACTTTCGGCCCTATTGTTTAGGAAGCCTAGCCTTGAAGCCTACTATCTCCATGCACCTCCCATGGACTTCCTCCATTCTACTTCTCCAATGTCACTAAAGGTCCCTTCGCATATATCCTGTGAGCAGCATGCGGTCGGATGAATGGCGGCGATGTACATGGTATCATGAAGTGGACTTCATTGATATGACATTTTAGTTATGAGATGCAACTCACGAAATTTCACTAATCATGGGCGGGCCATATAAGGAGGCCGGAGAAGGGTGTTGGCACTCTGGAAAATCGCGGGTCTGTGCGCAGTTACCCTACCATGAGGTCTGTGCACTTTGTCTCAGATTTCTAGATGCCTAACATTAGCTCCATCCTATCATGCTTCGCCTTGAATGCCTTTATAACTTCTTACAATTTCTTGTAAATACATTTTAAGACTCAGTATGGTGAGGGTAAAAACCCTCCAGCATTTCCTTGGCCATAGTAGGAAAACCTTTTCCTAACTATCTTACTACTGTCCTTCCTAGCAAGTCCGCATTTTCATTATAAAAGTTTTCCACAACTTCTTCAGCGTTTTCCATCCTAGTAGCTGGCTCCCATGTGTTCTCATCTTCTGAACACCCTTGCCATTTGACGATGTACCACAGTTCCCACTTCTCTTGATAGCAACTGCGTACCCATTTTCTGTAAGAGCGAATCTCGCTTCTTACAACTTTTTTCCACCATCTATTGTAGACTACCGTCGATGTCCTCCGGTTCTCTAGGGGGTTGCTGGCGATTATCATGAACTGATTCACAGTAGGGTTCCAATGGTGTAACATGGAATACAGGATGAATGTTCCAGCGATCGGATATGTTGAGTTTGAACACTCGTAATCTGTTCCGCTCTTTGAGTTGGAAACGACCTTAAAGCTTGAGACTTAGCTTCTTCTTTGATTTCCCTCTGGTTCAAATGTTCTTTGCATTTAACATTACTTTATCACCGATCATGAAGTCCGGCTGTTGTCAGGCTTTCTGGTCATAATATTTTGACACTCCTTCTCGTGACTTTGCTAACAACCCTCTTGCTTGTTCATGTATCGTCTTAATCCACTTCATGTAGAGTATTGCTCCTGGATTTTGAGCTTCATGCTCCTTCATCTACTCTGTCTGTGGATCGAATCCGTAGTTCACATAGAAAGGCGACATCCCATGTCCGTTAGTAGCGCAGTTGTTATAGGCATGTTTCGCTAGTAGTAGTAGCTGATGCCAGTCATCCTGATCATAGTTGACAAAACTTGGAAGGTATCCTTCCAGCACTTGGTTGGTATGTTCGATCTGTCTATTAGTCTAGAGGTAGTATGCTATTGACACTCTTTGCTTAATTTTCCACGCTTTGCAGCAGGATTCCCAGGATTCTCCTGTGAACTTTGCGTCCATATCTACGACCATTTAGGTTGGCAGGCTGTGTAGCCTCCAGACTTCTTTGAGGAATGTGCTTGCAATATCTTTCGCCGTAGCCGATGTCTGTTGTCCGTTGAAATGTGCCATTTTTGTAAATAGATCAACTACTACCATGATGTAAGTGCATTCTTGCGACTCTGGTAGTTGTGTGATGAAGTCTACTAAGACAGACACCCATGCTGCGCAGAGTATTTGCAGTGGTTGCAATAATCTATATTTAGTCTGTCTAGGCGATTTGTTATGTTGGCATTCATCGCAGGATCGTATGTAGTCAGTGACCTATGTCACAAGTTATTTCTAGTAGAAGTCCTACATAATGATTTGCAAGGTTTTCCCTTGCTTGTAATCTCCTGCAACCTTTACATCCTGACATCCTTCCGTGATCTTGGTATATAGCGCCTGACTTTTTGGTACAAATAGTTATTGCTTATAATATGGTAGATCGCCAGTTAAGATCCAGTCCTTGAAGATATCTTTTCCTTCGTCTCGTAACCTAATGAGTTCTTCCCTTCATTGCCTCCAAGCTGTATCTGTCCCGATAGCTGTCTGTATCTCACTTAGGAATTCAGAATTAAACTGCTTCATACCCTTTTGTACAATAATGGCATTTGATATTAAAACTTTTTCCAGTACTTCTGAAATATTATCCCTATGGTCATTGTCTTTAGCCGATGCCTGTAGGTAGCTGATGCTAGGTTCCTGTTCTTTCATGATTAAGGATCTTGTTGCTATATCAGTGCTTCCGAATCCTATCGTTCCTCATTCCGTTTCTCCCAAGTCATCTACTTCCATCAGGTCCGAGGTATTGACTGTTTCTACTACCAACTGAGCTAGGCAATCGCCAATTTTTATCTGACAGTGCTGATTTTTGTAGTTGAATAGTACGACCTTGAGTTCACTTGTGTAATCGGCATTGATTACTCTAGCTCCGTAGGAGATTCAACCTCGAACTTCTAATCCCTTTCTTGGACCCACTCTTTTATAAGTTCCTTTGGGTTGTACCACTACTATCCCCACTCTTATTAATGCTTGTCTATATTTCATGACAATGTTATCTTCTATAGCGTACAGGTCATGTCCTGCTGCCATTCTTGAGCCCTTTGTTGACAAGTATGCCATTTTGCTCAATCACTTGACCCTAATCACAGGTTCCTTTCCACCTCTTCAGGTTCCAAATCCTAATCCTTATCTCCATCCTAGTCTTCCCACTCATCGTCAACTCTCGCTACTAGTGATATCAAGACATCTTCTAGTTTCAAAGTTTTCTGTTCGCAATGTGTAGATCCCTCCTTAGGACAGTACTCCAAGCGTTTGCTTAATGTATCAGGCTTTCTGCCCTTCGTGCCTGGTCAGTATACAATACTAAAATTGTATTCCACTGGCTTCTGAGCCTATCAAATTTGATTGCCACTTCAGACCTTCAAAGTTTGGAAGTATTGTAGGTTCTGATGGTCGGTAAAGACTGCAATCGGTTTTTCCATTCTGATCAAGTAGTCTCTCTATTCCTTAAATACTTCGAGGATTGCAAGAACTGCTTTACCATGAATTTCATAATTGCATTCCCATGAGTTTAGTTTTCTGGAATGGAATGCTACTGGATATAACCTTTTCTTAAAGTATTGAGAAAAGACGCAACTGAGTGCGAAATCAGTAGCGTCGGTTTCCACCACTATCTGTCTTTCTGGAAAGAAGTGATGTAGTATGGAGGCCATAGTAAATGGGTGCTTTAGCTCCTCAAAAGCCGTATCCTGCTCAACCCCCAATTTGAAATCCTTAGGATTTCCTTCTAATGTCACAGTGATTGGCTTGCAAAGAGCTGAGAAGTTTTTTATAAATCGTTTGTAGAAGTTAGTGAATCTAATGAAGACTGATACTTCTCTAACCGACTTAGGTGCCTTCCAAACCCTTGTGAATTCTGCCTTGCAGGTGCTCATTGAGACCCCATCAACTGCTACCATATAGTCAATTAATGTTACGATCCCTGACTGGTATTAGTTCTCAGCAACGGGTAGACGATACTTCTCTTGTTCTCTCTCAACGATAGTGCTTAGGCTTACGCCTACGATAAGGTGGGAGAGACTCTCGTGTCTCTGATCCTTACCGCCTATCGTACTCTTTCTTCAACTCTACTCCTATAGTAAAGTTCTCATCTCTTGTATGTAATTCGTAAAGAGCGTAAAGGTTTTATATTTATAAAAGCATAAAGTAATAAGTAAGAAGTAACTTGGAATGAAGCGTGAAGAGCCTATCTACTTGGCCTTTTTTTGTTTTTTTGTTTTTTATCATCATGTATTTGTTGTTATTTAGGGTACAAGAACTTGCATGCAGCGCTAGCTATGGCATAAACAATCCCTATTCCTCCTTCCGCCAGGGCTGACCGTGTCCCCAGGACCCTCTGGTATGGGACTAACCGCACATCTCGCCTCCAAGAAAAACCCGTCCCTACCTCGCAAGCGAACTCAGAGAATAGGAGAAGCCTAACTAAGGACAAGCATGAAAACATAAGAAGGTAACCACTTGGAACGTCACAAAAAAAACAAAAGAAAAACTGCAGCGAAGATCCCACAACAACCATGCAAGGTATACGTGCTAGCAGCAGAAACCGTAGAAGTTATCCGGGGACGCGACACAACCGAGAAAATGGGCCGCCTGTGGGAGACAGCGAAAGAGGGTGGAGGAGTAGGGTGCAAGCCGAGTGTAGATGTAGCAGTAGGGTGCAAGCTGATCCAACCGCGAGAACAGGGCGGAAACCGAACACGACTGTGTCAACTCTCGGTAATCGTGTTCGTGTCTGACTAGGCGGTCCCCAGTGGCGGAAGGCAAGCGTTTTACCGTATCTCTCATGTAGTCCCTTGTTTTCAGAGAGATAGCGTCACTTGGTGGATAGGATACCACCGCTTAAACCAACCGTGGGGAGGAGCGAGATCAACCCATGAGCCTGTTGAAGAGTCCTCGCGTACCACAAACCATGTTCCCAGCTGTCTAAAGCAGGAGAGGCAAACGGTCGCTGACCGTATGCAGGGGCCTCGCTAAGTGAGGAAGGGGGTGAGATCGGGCAGTGCGAAAGGCGTGCCAGCACCCAGAGGAAGGAAAGCCCTGACGTCTTGAGAAAGCAGAAGAGGACAGTGAGGAGAGGATGGAAATGGCCGTCACTCATAGGCCGAAGCCATCAAGGCAGGAGAGGGGGGGGTGGATGGTTCGTGAAGTCCAAGCGTTGAGGGTTGATTTCAAGGGTGAGGAAAATAGAGGAGACAGAGGATGGCCTATCTATGCGGTCTTTTCTTCTTTTTCTTTTTTCTTTTTTCTTTTTTATCTTCATATATTCTTTGTTTACGGTACAAGAACTTGCATGCAGCACTAGCTATGGCATAAAGAAAAACCTTAATCTCTAAAAAAAACCCACAACCACAAAAGAAATAATCGTAACAAGCTATAAAATCCTCCTAGTGGTATCCGATAGCCGACACTAAATCCCCAGGAACTAAAGCAGCAAGATACGAAACTTATAACGAAAAATAAATCCAACCGGCTAACAAAAGCAACTGCCAGTCGGAGTGGCATGGGGGGCGAGCGCCCATGTTCAGGGCGCGAAACCGTAAATTGGGAGACCCTCATCAACGGAAGCGAGTGCGAGTGGGAGGTCCCAGCCTGCAGGCGGCATGCCAGGAGGGAAGCCTGTGGCAGTCACATTCAGGTACCTCGCCAGGGAGTGGAGGGAGTCTTTGTTGGTCTATAGAGGGCTGTCTCTGCCTACATCCGTGAGCCCCCAGAGGCGGCGCTCACGAGTCTCCTTATGAGACTTGCAGTATAGGATAGCATGAGCGAAGTCCTCCTCCTCCTCCTCACAATAAGGACAGAGGGGGGAGGGGCTGTGCGTGAACCAGGAGGGGTGGGCAGCGAGGTAGCTCTTGCCCGAGCGCATCTGATGGATCCTGCCCACTATGAATCTCCCCAAGCCCATGAAAGGATGGGGTCTAAGGGATGCTGCATAAGAGTAGTAGGGCGGGGGGGGAACTGTGTGGACCAGTCCTGAAGGAGAGCATTTCACAGACTCAGCTTGACTGATTGGTAAGATGGGGTCCCTGCCACTAAAGGAAGCTGGTCGGGAGGAATGAGGTTGGGGGAGGCCACTGAAACTGGGCCTGAGGAATTAATGAATTGGATGGTCCTGTGGGCAATTTGTTAGGCGGACGCTGAACTCAAGTATATAACTGAGGGACGTAGACCTGAAATCTTTGATTGGAGAATCTGTCGAGGAAGGGTCTTCTCGATAAAATAGGTAAGGTAAAGATTTAAAGCGTAAAACAATATTATATTGATAAGATCACTTCTCCGTTGCTTGATGATATCTGTAAAGCTTGGGAGGCACTACGATATTTATATCCCGCGTCTGAGTGTGTGCGGACTACTTCTATCTACTATGCCTATGAAGTACCACTCTGGTTTTAATACGCAAATGTCCAAAATCTTATAAGTACGAACACAGTTTGACCCTGAAACCTATCACACCCTTTCACAGACTCGGAATAGTATTCCTCCGTTGAGATAATTGCGCTATTTGTTATACCAAACAGTCGCCTCCAACTTAGATGTCCGCATAGACTTTAATATGACTTTAGTCTTGTTGACTATCGTCCAGTCGTCTCTTCGGTCATGAAGTGATCAGGTTCATGCTGGGCCACCTAGTGCCAATCCCAAGTCCGAGCCCGACGTGTCAGCGTCTTAAGGGTCTCCGACTTANCAGCGTCTTAAGGGTCTCCGACTTATCTAGGTCTTCCATTCTGAGCATGCTTCCCCTTGGTCCGCCGGCCTCCATAGAGGGGTCCTATGACTAGGACCAACCAACCTACAGCTGATCTCAGAAGGGTATGGGTGGATTCGGTATACCCCTAATAGCTTTCACTACTGGGATATCCTCCTAGAGTATTTCTACAAAAACGTCACGTCACATTCGGCCCAAAGTTTAGGAAGCCCAACTTTGAAGCCTACTATCTCAATGCGCCTCAGATGGATTTCCTCCGTTCCACTTCCCAGATGTCGCCAAAGGTCTCCTCTTATATAGCCTGCGAACAGCATGCGGTCGGACGGATGGCGGCGACGTATACGTTGTTATGAAGTGGGCTTCATTGATGTGACATTTTAGTTATGGGACGCAACTCTCGAAATCTCGCTAATGACGTGCGGGCCCCATAAAGGGGCCGGCGGGGGGTGTTGGCACACCGGTAAATTGAGGGTCTGTGCGCAGTTACCCTACTGTGGGTCTGTGCACATATCCCGGATTTCCATATACCTAACATGAGCTACCTCCTTCCAGGCTTCGCCTCGCATGCCTTTATAACCTTTTTTCTTTCTAAATACATTTCAAGATTCAGTGTGGTCAGGGTAAAAAACCTTCCGCGTTTATTTGGCCACGGTAGGGAAACCTTTTCCTCACTATCTTACTTCTGTCCTTCCTGGCATGTCCGGATTTTCATTATGAAAATTCTCCACAACTTCCTCCGCATTTTCCATACCGGTGGCAGGCTCCCATGTATTCTCATCTTCCGAACACCCTTGCCATTTAACGAAGTACCACAGTTCCCGCTTCTCTTGATAGCGGCCACGTACTCGTTTCCTGTAAGAACGAATCTCGCTTCTTACGATTTTTTCAACCTCCCATTCCAGATCGCCGTCAATGTCCTCCGGTTCTCTCGAGCATTGTTGGCGATTGTGATGAACTGATTGGTGGTAGGGTTCCAATAGTGCGACATGGAATACGGGATGAATGTTCCATCGATCGGATATGTTGAGCTTAAACGCTCTAGATCGGCCTTTTCCCATAATTTGGAAGGGGCCATATAGCTTTGAACTTAGCTTCTTAGATTTCCGTCGGGTGTGGATGTTTCTGGTGTTTAACATTACTTTGTCCGCGATCTTGAAGTCTGGCTGTTGTCGGGCTTTCCAGTCATAATATTTTGACATTCCTTCTCGTGTCTTTTCTAATGACCCCCTTGCTTGTTCATGTATCGTCTTAATGCAGTTTGCGTAAAGTATAGCTCCTGGATTTTGAGCTTCGCGCTCCTTCATCCACTCTGTCTGTGGATGGAATCCGTAGTTCGCATAGAATGGTGACATCCCGTGAGCGTTGGTTGCGGAGTTGTTATAGGCATGTTCAGCTAGCGGTAGCAGTTGATACCAATCATCCTAATCGTAATTGACAAAACTTGGTAGGTAACCTTCCCGCACTTGGTTAGTACGTTCACTTTGTCCGTCAGTCTGAGGGTGGTATGCTGCTGACATTCTTCGCTTAATTTCCAGCGCCTTGCAAAGGGATTCCCAAAATTCTCCTTCAAACTTTGAGTCCATGTCCGAGACGATTTCGGTTGGTAGGCGGTGCAGCCTCCATACTTCTTTCAGGAATGCGTTTGCGACATCCTTGGCCGTAGCCGAGGTCTGAAGTCCTATGAAATGTGCCATCTTCGTGAATCGATCAACTACTACCATTATCTGAGTGCATCCTTGCGACTCTGGTAGTTGTGTAATAAAATCCACTGAGATAGACGCCCAGGGTGTGCAGGGTATTTGCAATGGTTGCAATAATCCGTACTTAGCGTGTCTGGGCGATTTGTTATGTTGGCATTCATCGCAGGATCGTACGTAGTCATTGACCCAGGCCGCAAGTCCTTTCCCGTAGAAGTCCCTCATGATTATCTCCAAAGTTTTTTCTTTTCCGAAATGTCCTGCAACTTTTGCATCGTGACATCCTTCTGCAATCTTGGTATATAGCGCCTGACTGTTTAGTACAAACAGTCTTTGCCTATAATATAGTAGATCGTCGGTTAAGGTCCAGTCTTTGGGAAAATCCTTGCCTTCGTCTCGTAGCCTAATGAGTTCTTCCCTCCGTTGCCTCCAACCTGCGTCTGTCCCGATAGCTGCCTCTATCTCGCTTAAGAATTCAGGATTGAACTGCTTCATACCTTTTTGCAGGATAATAGCATTTGACATCAGAACCTTTCCGGGTACTTCTGAAATATCGTACCAATGTTCGTTGTCTTTAGCCGATGCCTGTAGGTAGCTGATACTAGGTTCCTGTTCCTTGACAACCAAGGATCTTGTCGCAATATCGGTACTTCCGAATCCCGTGGTTCCTCGTTCCGTTTCTTCCAAGTCGTCGACTTCCATCATGTCCGAAGTGTTGACTTTTTCTACCACCAATTGAGCTATGCGATCGCCCATTCTTATTTGGCAGTTCACATCCTTATGGTTGAAAAGTACGACTTTGAGTTCGCCGGTGTAATCAGCATTGATTACTTCTGCGCCGGTAGAGATTCCGCTTCGGACCGCTAAACCACTTCTTGGGGCAACTCTTCCATAAGTTCCTTCGGGTAGCCCCACTGCTATACGCGTCCTTATTAATGCCTGTCCATATTTCGGGACAATGTCATCCTCTATGGCGTACAGGTCTTGTCCTGCCGCCATTCTTGAGCCCTTTGTTGGCAAGTATGCCTTTTTGCTCAATCTCTTGACCCTGATAACGGGTTCCTTTCCTCCTCTTCGAGGGTCCAAATCCAAATCCTTATCTCCATCCCAGTCCTCTCCTTCATCGCCTACCCTCGCTGCTAGCGAAACTAAAAAACTTTCTTCTTTTAAAATTTTCTGTTTGCGATGCGTAGCTCCCTCCTCAGGACGGTACTCCGGCCGTCTGCTTAATGCATCAGGCTTTCCGCCCTTTGTGCCTGGTCGGTTTACAATGCGAAAATTGTATTCTACCAACTTCCGCGCCCATCGAATTTGACGGCCACTCCAGACTTTTGAGGTGAGGAAGTATTGTAGGTTCTCATGGTCGGTAAAGACTGTAAGCGGTTTTTCTGTTCCGATCAAGTAGTGTCTCCATTCCTTAAAGGCTTCGAGGATTGCCAGAAGTTCTTTATCATGAATCTCATAATTGCACTCTGCCGAGTTTAATTTTCTTGAATGGAAAGCTACTGGGTGTAATCTTTTCTCAAAGTACTGAGAAATAACGCAGCCGAGTGCAAAATCGCTGGCGTCCGTTTCTACCACCGTTTCTCTTTCTGGGAAAAAATGGTGGAGTATGGGGGCTGTGGTGAACCGGTGCTTTAGCTCTTTGAAAGCAGTGTTTTGTTCAATTCCCGATTTAAAATTCTGCGGATTTCCCCGCAATGTCTCGGTTATTGGCTTGCAAATAGCCGAGAAGTTTTTTATAAATCGTCGGTAGATGTTAGCAAACCCCATAAAGACTTGTAGTTCTCTAACCGACTTAGGCGCTTTCCAATCCATTATGGATTCCACCTTTCGGGTACTCATAGACACCCCATCGACCGCCACCATATAACCTAGGAATTCCACCTCTGTGGCATGGAAGGTCGATTTCTTTAGCGATACCGCTCACTGCAAGTCTGATAGACTTTGTAAAACTTTCTTAACAGCTTCGATGTGCTCCTTTTGATCCTTTGAGTAGAGGAGAATATCGTCCCAGTAACACACAACTCCGACGTCCAAGTATTCTTGTAGAACTTGGTTCATCATATCTTGGAATGTTGCCGGAGCGTTAACCAATCCAAAAGGCATAACCTTATATTCGCAGTGTCCATATCTCGTACGGAACGCTGTCTCCCACTTATCCCCTTCTTTTATTCTAATTAGGTGGTAGCCGTCCTTAAGGTCTAACTTGGTGAAGATCTTTACGCAGGCTACTCTATCTCAGAGTTCAAACATTAGTGGCAGGGGATGTTTGATGAGGATAGTAATCTTATTCAGATTTCGATAATCCACAACTAGACGTAATCTACCATCTGGTTTAGGTACGAATAATATAGGCGCGCCTGCTGGCGATTGGCTCCGTGTGATTTTTCCTTGTTTGATC
The DNA here is from genome assembly GCA_014065205.1 of Tuber brumale. Lineage (NCBI taxonomy): Eukaryota > Fungi > Ascomycota > Pezizomycetes > Pezizales > Tuberaceae > Tuber > Tuber brumale. The sequence continues at coordinate 98,623 of JACCEG010000460.1, forward strand.
ATTTTCTCCAAGTATTCTCATGAAGCCTTTAGCTGTTTTTTCGGATAGTGGATATATCGGCCCCCACGGGGGAGTTGATCCAGGGATCACCTTAATTTCATGATCGAATGTTCATCTAGGAGCTAGTTTTTCTGCCGTCAGTGCTTCAAACAAATGTTTGTAATTCCCGTATTCCTTCGGTAATGATTCGAGTTCTACTGTATTCTCGATGGCTCCGATTCTTCCGATCCGGCAGGCATTAGGATCCCAAGTGACGGATTCATCATATTCAAACATATGCGCTATTCCTTCATCTTCTTCCACACAGTTTTCGCAACATTTTGCGGAGAAGGTCCAATTTTCTGCATCTTCTATGTGAGACACTGGGTGTTCACGATGCCACCAACCAAAAGGAATTATCATTCCATAGTGACCTGCTTTAGCCACTTCACACTACACTTCAGACATGTGTCGGTTTTTTCCTATTTCCAATTTTATAGGGAGAGTATAACACTTCCCTCCAGAGGCGGCTGACGATCCGTCAAAGTCTAAGATATCAACTGCATTGTCGCGTTGTATAGAGGGAACGCGAAGGTCTTCAACTAGGTCCTTATTGATCCGGAACACATTGGATCCCGAGTCTAACAAGACCTTGATTTTGTATCGCTTATCGTGTATATGGAGGTAAGCGATCCTCTCCGGACAGTTGTATCGCTTTGGTTTTGGAGCGTCTAGCTCTACACGCTTGGCGCGGATGAGACTTTCATGGTTTTTTCATTTAGGCATCGTTGGTGGGGGTGTAGGTAACAAAATGTTTTTTACTACGCCCGCGTAGTTTCGACTATTGAGGTCTCTTCAGACAAACTAGTAATTCTTTAGCTCTAATAATCTGGGTCTACATACTTAAGCGGCGTTTCACCGATACGCTTATTGCGCACGACCAGTTTTCAGGCTGGATGCCTTCTCCCGACACGCCAGACCTAGGCTCATAGCAGAATTTCGGGCGGCTATTAGCCATTTTACTCCCCTAGTGTGGGGTTCCCGCTTTCACCGATTCCATTCCCTTAGGATTTCGGTTATCCGTCCAGCTCCCTCAGAGGGGCCTTGCGCACCAAAGCGTTACATCCCTATCCCACACTCTGGCCAGAAGGCAGGATAGTATATATGTATAATACGACTCAGACTCGTGTGGTAGGTGGAACAGCCCGCGTCGGTTGTCCTCCTGTCGTGTATTGTTATCAGGTAGATCTTGCATTGCTATGTCCCAACTTTTTCGGTATAGTAACTTGCTTGCACACAGGTAGCAGGCAACCACCGGGTGACTCGCGGAACTTCGTACTGTTGGCTCCTGGGCCATGTAGGCATGTTAACTATCCTCTCTTTCGATCAAGACTCTCCATATATTGATTCTTGTGTTCGAGCTCGTAAGTCCCTCATGGGGTCCCTTCACTTAGAGCCTACTTGCGTTGATCCTGAAAGGTGAGACTTGCTTCGTGCGGCTTTGATCATTTGGAGTTTCGACTCCCCTAGTTGCCCACGGACTACCCGATCCCCGTCGTGGTCGGTACCCAATACACCCCAGCCAAAGGGGGTTCCCATTTCGATTCCAGCTCCGTCAGGACACTGAATACCCAATCGCCGTCGCCGTTGGTGCCAATGAACTGACCTAGGTCAGTTCCTCGTCATCCGCCAGTTCCCAGATCTTATTTACCCGGGCTGGCATCTGGGCGGTTGCGACTCTGCGCGCTAATTTAGGCTTTACAATAGCGGATCTTGCTCGTCAAATTCCCATTTTTATCGGCCTTGAGCTGACCGTTGCCGCCGATATATGGGCATCTCCCCAACACGTCTTATAGGTGAGGTTTTTCTTTCCACAACGTGTGCAATCTCCTTCTTTCCTCCGTGTGTCTATCACACTTTGCGGGATACCGGTATGGGCTTGGGCGAAGTTTGTGTGGGTGGTTTTTGTCATTCCTTCCAACCTCTTCCTTGGCCTCTCCGGTTCCTCGTCCCTTTTTCGTTTTCGTGGTGGGGCTCTACCTCCTTTGACATAAGGTTTAGTATCCTTTTGTCGTTTTGGTTTAGAGTCCCGTCGGTCTTCTCTTTTGACCTCTTGGACTATTTTGGGCTTTGACTGCTGGTCTCGCCCAATTTTCTTTCTGGCTAGCAGTCCTTCTTCTGACCGCCTGCATAGCCTTAGTGCCTCCTCCCATTCCTGGTCCGTCGTGTATTGCAGGGCTGGCAACCTACGGACAATGTGTTCAGGAAGTTTGTCTTCCACTACCTCTCTCCAGGATTCTCCTGTCATGCGTGCACCCATATTATCGTTGTGCATGACTGTTAGATAACATTCAATACTGCCGTTGTATGTAACTAGCTTCATTGCGCGCAGGGCTAGTCTTTCGGCTTCTACCGGGGCGAATCGCTTGATCATATCATGTTCAAAGCGGGTACATGTCGCCAGCTCTGGTTGCTGGGTTTCCCCATGAAGTCCGTCCATAGCCTTCCTGTACCAAACAGTATAAGGAAGGACTATTTCTCCTCTTGTACGGCTGAGCGCGTATATGATTCGTTCTCTTGCATCGTCCCTGATCCGCGGGTTTCTCTCGCAGTAATCGGTGCCTTGCAAAATCCACACATATATATCTTTTGCGGGCTTGCCTTCAAAGAATGGAGGTGGCTCTGATGGTCGCTTAATATTCAACGCCATCGCATTGGCAAGTGTCTCTACCATACCAGACTGTTCTGGTGTTTGTCCTTGCCTGCCTCGGCTAGGACCTCCTCTCCTCCTACCTCTCTCATCATCATCATCCTCGTCATCATCACTAGGATCCCCTGGGTTACCTCCTTGGGCACCTGAGGGGAATGAATCAGCGGTTTCTCTGCCTTTTCCCTTTTCCCTACGCGTGTGTGGAGCGTAGTACTCCTCGTCGTCCATTTCTTGGACTGCGGGTAAGGGTGCGGGTCCTGCAGCTTCGGGACTTGGTGCCCCGGCTAATATTTTATTTATTGCCACTGTTAACCCCTTAAGGGTTTGATTTATCTCAATATTTTGCAGTTGTTGCTGGTTGTGAAACCTGCGAACCTCCGCTTGGCGCGTGTTCTGATCCGCGCGCATTTATCCTAGAGTGTGATTGACTTCTCTTTCGCGAGTGACACTTTGGGCCTGGAATTCGACAAATTCCGCTCTTAGATTGAGGACCCTTTGTTCCCGAGTCTGGTCTCGGGCCAATGCCGCTTGGCTTTCCTCCCCTAGGGTTCCATGTAACCTCGTGGTTACCTCTTCATGTTCCTGTTGACGCCGTTCCTGAGCGTCAATCTTGTTTACGACTTCTCGCAACATCTCTTCCTGTATTCCCTTGACTTCGCTTTCGACGCCTGGTAGCTGCATCAACAAGATTGCAATGTCGGTATCGTGGACATCTTGTCCGTCGGCGATTTCCTGTTGAACCTTAATTAACTTTAAGGTATTGTCTTGGGTAGCTCACTTCAAATGTTTGAAGGCGATATTAGCTTGGGCAAGGGACGTGTCTATGTCCTGTCTGATCTGACCCAAGGTTATCCCAAGACGCGCAGCCAGTCTGGCTAAGTTTGCGGCATGTTCCTCTGGCCTCGGTGTGGGGACTCTTGATATTCTAAGAGTGCTCGCAACACTAGAGGATCGGTGAGAGGGTATGCCTCCTCTGTGGAATGAAGGTTCCTGAGGTGTCGAAGGGAAGGGACTATGAATGGCTGAATCATCCGCCTTATCCGTGGTTTCTGGTCGGGTATCCATAGGTTCACGCGCCGTTATTCTTTTCCTTGGGTCCTGAGGTATCTCCGCCATTGTGATACTTTCCAGATAGGCTAGCTGCTCTAGTAGCCCTGGATGGGTGATTACTGGTACTTGGTACCAGAGTTCTCGATATCCTTGAAAGGTTTTAAGGAATGGTATGTAAGGTATCCAACGTTTGAGACACTCTAGGGGTGTAGGTATAAAAGGGTTCGGTTGGTCCGATTCTGGTCTTAAAACCTGAATCTCTTTTTTCTCGAGGGTTTGGATGTACTTATAGTACATATAAAAGTATATTAGGCCCAGGCCGAGGGGATGTCTGGCCCCCGGATGGCTGTGTCTGGGTTTTCCTTTTCCTTCTCTTCTGTCTTTAAAGAGCACTGGGTGCGCCAGTAGACAAAGTTTTCCGACTTGGCCGAATTCCACTCAAAATCCGAACCGTGCCAGGTACAATATATGCTATTGAATTGATCCCTCGTTGGGATCCCGAAAGGTACTGTGAACCACGAGGGTTATTGCGTATATTCTTCTTCGACTTCGAACAGCTCGGTTTCAAATATTTCTTCGAAGGAGTGAATATAGATAGGACAGTGTGGCGCTTCAAAAATGTAATCGAAGTCAGAGGTGAGGGTGGAATTGGAAGTGAACTCGTAGTTCATATAGTGAGCCTTGGTAACAGGAGAACTATCAATATACTGTTAGGCGGACGCTGAACTCAAGTATATAACTGAGGGACGTAGGCCCGAAATCTTTGATTGGAGAATCTGTCGAGGAAGGCTCCGTCTCGATAAAGTCAGGTAAGGTAAAGATTTAAAGTATAGAACAATATTATATTGATAAGATCTCTTCTCCGTTGCTTGATGATGTCTGTAAAGCTCGGGAGG
>JACCEG010000460.1:104338-116825 GCA_014065205.1 Tuber brumale
GGAGGCAAACAATCCAGATGGCGGCCAGCCTTTGTCAGTGGAGAGCCAGAAGCGGGAGGGGGGGTAGGGCCGATTCACATTCCAGGATGCGAAATGGAGTAGACGAAAAGCAGTTCGTAACCCATCTCCAGACAGACCTCTAAAAGATGGACATCTTGTCAAGGAGGGTGAGGCTTGGTGAGAAAAGGTCTGCCCCATAGAGAAGGATGGGGGAGATGAGGGAGGATGTCAGACGGTGGCAGAGAGGGGGGGAGAGACCCTTGCCGGGCCTGGAAAGCCATTTAATCGTTGCGAAGGCTCCCTGGGCCAAGCAGAGCCTTCTTGTGAAGTGGGAGGTAGCGCCTTTGTTGCAGGAGGTAGATGAGGGCTCGAACCAGTATCCGAGCTACCGTATCAACTTGGAGGGATGGAAGAGGTGTTTGTCTATCAAGACAGGGATCGCGGAAGGATGGACCTTCTGCAGTTGGGTTACCCAGTGCATGAGTTCTGTCTTCGGGATCGAGGAGGCCACCCCTAGCCTTCCACCTTTTGCCTGGTGTGCCTTGGTGATGCCTTGTAGCCTCTGGATATTCTGGCGATATGAACCAGAGGCGACCGTGACAGCAAAGTCGTCCACGTAGGAGAGGATGAGGCCACGAGCGACCAAGAAGTGCAGGGAGGATAGGTAGATCACGAACAGGAGGGGGGAGATCGGAGACCCCTGGGGGGTGCCAACCGAGACGGGTGAAAAAACTTGAGGGGCCTCCTAGAAAACCAGGCGGCCTGAGCGGCCGCGGAGGAAAGACCTGATCCACGAGACCATGTACGGGTTGACCGCCTTAGTGGTGAGCCTGTCGCAGAGTATGGGGGCCAAGACATTGTCAAAGCCTCCTTTGATGTCGAGTAAGAGGGTTGAGACCTTAAGCTTGGGGCGCATAAGAAGCTGAACCTCATGAGAAAGGGTTGCCGCTGCGTCGAAGGTACTCAAACCGGGAAAGGAACCAGTTTGGTGGGGAGACAGGAGGCCCAGGAATTGGGCGAGAGCAGAGACGCGGGAGGCTATAACGCTTTCTAGGATTTTGGAAATGGTCTCCAAAAGGACGATGATACGGAATGACGCCGGTGTGTCGTAGGAGGACTTCCCGGGCTTTTCGCGGACCATCCTGTTTGCCTTCTTCAGGGAGCGGGAATGGTGTCCATGCTGGACAAGAGGGCCGATAATGGAGGAATAGAGGCTTGGGTTCAACACGTGGACCCTATTCCAGACAGAGTACGGGATCTGGTCGGGGCCGAGTGTGGAGAATGAGGAGGAATTCCGGAGAGCAACTGTAATTGGTTCCGCTGACAGTGGAGGCATATCCTTGAACTCTCGCATAATCACTAGTGGGTTCGAGGGCTGTTTCTCCACGAAAAGGTGGCCGAGAAGGGCTGTGTTTATGTCCATGGGGCATTGAGCCCCGGGTATCTGTTGGAACCTGTCTGGCAGCCTTCCGAAGGCATAGCGTTTCGCAGTCTATTACGTCTGGAGAGTGGCTGTTTTCAGGAAATTGTTCCAATAATCGGTCTTAGCCTTCTTTAGGGCCTTGAAATATAAAACGCGGGTTTCCCTGCATTGCTGCTTTAACGAGGAGAGAGGATCTCGTCGTGACGATCGAACTGTCACGTGAAAGGCAGCCCTTTGTGCCGTGAGATTGGGGGTCCACAACGGCTTGGATCTGGGGGAGGGTCTTTTGTCCGGGGTGTGTTGTCTGAGGACGGTCCTAGGTCTGCCAAGGGCAGTGTCGAACCAGGTTGAAAAGGTGTGGGGCATGGGGAGGGGGGGAGGGGGGTCGAATCTCATGGCTTTAATCACATCCTCAAGGGAGAGCCAGTCGGTCTTTGTCTACGCAGGGGCAGGGGGGAGAGGGCGGGCCAATGGCTGTGAAAGCGTTATGAGGATGGGGACGTGGTCAGATCCTGTCAGGGGCAGTGGAGTTTCCCATGGCCGAAAGTTGGGGGACAGAGAAGAGTTGGCAAATGCAAGGTCTATGGTGGAGGGGCGTAGCCCGGGGTCAAAGGGGAAGTAAATAAGTATACCAGGAGTGTTCAAGAGGCAGAAACCGTCTTCTGCAGCTTTTTCAAAGTAAGGGGCTGAGGCGCCCAGGTCCAAAATCGAAAAAAGACAGCCAGGGTCCGCTGAGGGGTGGTGGATATTAAAGTCTCCGATGACCAGCGTCGGTGTAGAGGTATGGGGGAAAGCAGCTTCGCGAGGGATGGTTTGGCGAAAGGGGGAACCATCCCACATGCTATAGAGGTTCACAACCCGGAACTTGGTAATGAAGGAATCAAAGAAGCCAACAGAGGAGTGAAAATCAACAGCTATACAGTCCCTAGCCTATGTAAAGACTGGGAGGACCGAAAACTATTGAGTGGGGGAGAGGTGGAAGTAGCAGGCCACTCTGGGCTTGCCACCGGCCTATCGGCCTATCTACGCGGCCTTCTTTTTTCTTTTTTCTCTTTTTTTTCTTCATGTATTAGTTGTTATTTAGGGTACAAGGACTTGCATGCAGCGCTAGCTATGGCATAAACAATCCCCATTCCTCCTTCCGACTGGCCCGACCGTATCCCCAGGACCCTCTGGTATGGGCCACCCGCACCTCTCGCTCCAAAGAAAAACCCATCCCTACCTCGCAAGCGAACTCAGAGAATAGGAGAAGCCTAACTAAGAAGAAAGCAGGAAAACATAGGAAGGTAACCGCCCAGAACATCTCAAGAAAAGACAAAAGAAAAACCACACCAAAGATCCCACAACAACCACGCCAGGTATACGCGCTAGCAGCATACACCGTAGAAGTTATCCCGGAACGTGACGCAACCGAGAAAAAGGGCCGCCTGTGGGGGACGGCAAAGGAGGGTGGAGCAGTAGGGTGCCAGCCAAGTAAGGGTTTAGCAGTAGGGTGCAAGCCAATCCAACCGCCAGAACAGGCCGGAAACCGAACGCGACGGTGTCAACTCTCAGTAATCGTGTTCGTGTCTGACTAGGCGGTCCCCGGTAGCAGAAGGCAAGCATTTTACCGTGTCTCTCATGTAGTCCCTTGTTCTCAGAGAGATAGCGTCACTTGGTGGATGGGATACCACCGCTTAAGCCAACCGTGGGAAAAGACAAGATCGACCTGTGGGCCTGTTGTAGAGTCCTCGCGTACCGCAAACCGTGTTCCCAGCCATCTGAAGCATGGGAAGCGAACGGTCGCCGACCGTATGGAGGGGCCTCGCTAAGCGAGGAAGGGGCCGAGAACGGGCAGGGCGAAAGGCGTACCGGCACCCAGAGGAAGGAAAGCCCGAACATCTTGAGAGAGCAGAAGAGGGCAGTGAGGAGAGAAGGGAAATGGCCGCCACTCCTAGGCTGAGGCCATTGTGTGAGAAGAGGGGGGGTGGGTGGTTCGTGAACTCCAAGCGTTGAGGGTTGATTTCAAGAGCGAGGAAAATAGAGGAGATGGAGGATGGCCTATCTACTCCGCCTTTTTCTTTTTTTCTTTTTTTCTTTTTTTTTTTTCTTTTTTTTATCTTCATATATTCATTGATTGATGGTACAAGAACTTGCATGCAGCGCTAGCTATGGCATAAANCAAGAACTTGCATGCAGCGCTAGCTATGGCATAAACAAAACCTTAATCTCAAAAACTCGCAAGAACAAAAGAACTCTCGCACCAAACTATAAAATCCTCCTAAGCGTGTCCGATAGCTGACACAAAATCCCTACGGAAATAAAACAATAAAGCGCATGATCATAACGAAAAATAAATATCCTAAAAAACCAAAAGGAAAACATAACAGGCAAAGGCCAATCCCACTTCAGGGAGCGAAACCGTAGATTGGTAGAGCAGACGTGTCCGCGTTCGGGGGTTGCTGTGATCCCGCCCTGCTGGGGGCATGCCCGGAGGGAAACCCGTCGCCGTAACGTTTATGTATCTAGCGCGGGAGTTGAGAGTGGAGGTGTTTGACCAGAGGGGGCTGTCCCTATCTAACGAGGTGAGTCCCAGGAGGTGGCGCTCACGAGGTACCCTGCGGGACTCGCAGGTCAGGATTGCATGGTCGAAGTCCTCCTCGTCCTCCTCGCAAAACGGGCAGAGGGGAGAGGGATCCTTGGTGAACCACGATGGGTGGGCGGCGAGGTAGCTCTTGCCTGATCGCATCTGGGGGATCCTTCCCGCCATGAACCTACCAAGCCCCATAAATGTGTGGGGCGCAAGGGACACGGGGTAAGGGTAGGCCGGGGGCGGCGGGAACTGGTCGTTCCAGTCTTTGAGTAGTGCCGATCTAATTCTCAGCTTGATCGACTTTTAGGAGGGGGTGTCTTCTCCAATTGGGAGAGAGGCTGGCGGGAGGAGGTCGGGGGAAGCCACCGGTAGGGGGCCAGAAACCGGGATGAAGGGGAGGGCTTGGTGAGCAATAGCGTCGATTGGAAGGTGTTTTCTTATAGGCAGGGAGGGGACGGCGGACCTCCACGAGAGGGGAGCGTAGACCGATGACAGGCCCCACGTGTGGTGACGGTGGTTGTCGAGGGCCCTGAAAGGTGACGAAGTCGGGAACGTGGGGTGGAGTCTGGCCGTTACTGGGTTGGCTTCCGGAGGGAGGCAGACCAGCCTTATGGCCGTAAGTTTTTGGCGGTGACGTATCAGAAGGGGCATGGGGGGCAAGGCTGACTCGCAAGCCAGGATGCCGATAGGTATCGAGGAGAAGCAGTTTGTGACCCATCTCTGGACAGACCTCCAGAAGACCGACATGCGGTCGAGGAGGGTGAGGCTTGAGGAGAAAAGGTCCGCGCAGTAGAGGAGGATCGGGGAAATCAATGATGATGCCAGACGATGGTAGAAGAAGGGGGCGAGGCCCTTACTGGGTCTAGATAGTCTCTTGATTGTGGCGAATGCGCCCTGGGCCAGTCCGAGCCTTCTAACAAAGTGGGAGGTGGTACCCCTAGTGCCTGAGGTGGAGGAGGGCTCGAACCAATAACCGAGCCATCGTACTAGTTTAGAGGGGTGGAAGACCAAGTCGTCCAGCAGTACCGGAATTGGGGGAGGGGCGATTTTCTGGGAGGGGGTCTCCCAATGCATGAGTTCGGTTTTCGGGATCGAAAATGACACACCCAGCCTACCAGCCTTCCGCTGTAGGATCCTGGTGATGCCTTGCAGTCTTTGGATATTCCTCTGGTAGGAGCTCGAGGCTACCGTGACCGCGAAGTCATCCACGTAGGACAGGATGATGCCCCTAGGGACCGAGAAGTGGAGGGTAGAGACGTAGATGACTAAGATTAGGGGGGAGATCGGGGAGCCCTGAGGGGTGCCAACCGAGACAGGAGAGAAGATTTGCGGAGCGCCCTGGAAAACCAGGCGGCAGGTACGGCCGTGGAGGCAAGACCTTATCCACGAGACCATGTAAGGATTGACCGCCCTGGTGGCGAGTCTGTTGCAGAGTATTGGGGCCGACACATTATTGAAGCCACCTTTGATGTCCAGGAAGAGGGTCGAGACCTTGAGCTTAGGGCGCATAAACAGCTGGACCTCATGGGAGAGGGTAGCCGCCGCGTCGAAGGTGCTCAGACCAGGTAGGGAACCTGTCTGGTTGGGGGAAAGGAGGCCCAGGAAACGGGCCAGGGCCGAGAGCCGGTTTGCCATCACCCTCTCCAGGATTTTGGAAATGGTCTCTAGGAGGACGATGATACGGAACGATGCAGGGGTGTCGTAGGAGGGCTTGCCAGGTTTGTCCAGAACTATGCCGTTGGCTTTCTTCAGGGAGGGAGGGTGGTGACCATATCTTACTAGGGGACCCAAGAGGGATGTTAGGATGGCTGGGTTAATCGAGTGGACCTTTTTCCAGACTGAGTAGGGTATTTGATCTGGTCCGGGGGCAGAGGACGAGGAGGACTTCCGAAGAGCTGCGCATATTTCTTCCGCCGACAGCTCTGGGACGTCTTTAAACTCACGTAGGATGCGAGGGGGGGGAGAAGACCCCTTTTCGGGAAAGAAGTGCTCAAGGAGGGCTTTGTTGATTTCATTGGGGCTTTCTGCCCTGGGAATCTGTGGGAATCTATCAGGAGGTTTGCCGAACGCGAACCTTTTCGCCGTCCAGAGGGACTGGGGGTTACCTGTCTGTAGGAAGTTCTTCCAGTATTCATTCTTGGCCTTTTTGATGGCCTTGAAGTACAGGAGGCGTGCTTTCCTGCACAGTTCTTTGGACGAGGGAAGGGGGTCCTTGCGAGCCGCTCGGACGGTGGAGTGGAAGGCTGATCTCTGAGCCGTTAGGTTGGGGGTCCACCAGGGTTTCGACCTATGGGAGGGTCTTTTGTCGGGGGTGTGACCTTTANTGATCTCTGAGCCGTTAGGTTGGGGGTCCACCAGGGTTTCGACCTATGGGAGGGTCTTTTGTCGGGGGTGTGACCTTTAAGCTGGGATCTTATCCTATCCAAGGCCGTGTCAAAGCAAATTGACAGAGTTCGTGGGGTAGGGAGGGGGGGAGGGGGGCGGAAGTTCATCTTCTTAAGACGTTCCTCGAGGGCAGGCCAGTCTGTCTTTATCCATGACGGAGAGGGGGGTGGGGGGCGGGCCAGGGGCTCGGATAGTGTGATGAGGATTGGGACATGGTCTGACCCCGTCGGAGGGAGAGGGGTGCACCAGGAACGGAAGTTCGGCGAGAGGGGGGCATTGGCAAATGCCAGGTCTATTACTGTGGGGCGGAGGTTGGGGTCGAAGGGAAAATAAGTGAGATTACGGGGCGTGTTCAGGAGGCAGAAGCCTTCACCGGCAGCTTTTTCAAAGAACGGAGAGGATGTCCCAAGGTCTTGAATTGAGAAAAGACGACTTGGGTCAGCGAAGGGGTGGTGGATGTTGAAGTCACCAATGACCAGTGTGGGAGAGGGGGTGTGGGGGAATGCAGTATCAGGCGAGATGGTCCTTTTAAAGGGGGTGCCGTCCCAAGTGCTGTAAAGGTTTATCACGCGGAACTTGGTTACAAAGGAATCAAAAAATCCAACTGAAGAAAAGAAATCCATCGCCATCCAGTCTCTGGCTTCAGAAAAAACAGGAAGAACCGAGAACTGTTGCGTGGAGGGAAGGTGGAGGTAGCACGCCACTCTAGGCTTGCCACCGTTAGGGCACGGGGGTAAAAAAGGTTTAAAATTCGCAAACACAGGGGGTTTACCCCTGTACATTGGGGGGTCTTGAAGAGCAACAAGGGTGGGGGGGTGATCCAGTAAATAAAAAGAATTAAACAAGGAGAGAAACACATCCCAGCTTCCTAAGCAGTTGTGTTGTAGAACGGAAATAGGGTTATTGGAGCCTGTCGCCAGCACGGAACTCACAGGGGAGGTGTGACCAGCCATTACACGCCTTCCGGCGTCTCAGGCAGTGGGATAGGAGTGGGAGTTGCCTGCCATGCGGGGTTGGGCAGGGTGCCTCCTTGGGGCTTTTGAACCTTTGTTGGAGGACGTGTCGGGGGGGTATCACCCCTCCTAGGACGGGGTGTCTCAAAATCAATAGGGGGTAGGAGGGGTAGTGTGCCAGTTGAAGGACCATCGTCGGAGTTGTTCGTCGTGTCCATGCTTTCCTCATCCTGCGATAGAGGGGGTTCCCTGCGCAGAGCAGGGGGGGCGGGTCTCGATGGGCAGTCTCGAGCGAAGGCCGGGTGGGGGCCTTTGCATACGGCGCGGAGCGGGGGAGAGGTCGGGCCGCAGTTTGCGACTGCTCTGAGGTTTCCGCCCTTCGGGCAGGTGGGGTTCTGGCATCTGTGTGCCTGCTTTCTGTGGGAGAGGGCGCAGATGGGACATACTGGATGGTCAATCTTACATCTGGCCGAATGGTGTCCGTACTCACAACAGGTACGGCATTGAGTGAGGCCATTAGCCGAGTATGCGTGCTCGATCTTGCATCGAGAGGAGTAAAGGTAAGAGTTGCCCAACATTGAGGCCTCATTCTCCGGGGCCACTGTGACTACCACTGCGGTTGCCTTCTTTTGGACCCGGGAGCCGCGGTCGGGATTGAGGTAGCGGGCAGAGAGGATCTGAACGTTCTTGACATTGAGTATGGTGTTGGACAGAGACTGGGCCTATCTACTCGGCCTTTTTTCTTTTTTTTTTTTCTTTTTTTTTTTTTTTTTTTTTTTTTTTTTTTTTTTTTTTTTTTTTTTTTTTTTTTTTTTTTTTTTTTTTTTTTTNCTCAAAAATCCGCAAGCACAAAGGAAATAATCGCAGCAAACTATAAAAACCTCCTAAGCGTGTCCGATAGCCGACACAAAATCCCTATGGAAATAAAACAAACAAAAGCATAATCATAACGAAAAATATATTTCCTGCAAACTGGAAAACCTAACGGCTGGTGGTGCTTTCATGCCCGGGGGGCGAAACCGTAGATCGGTAAGTCGGAGGCTCCTCCTTCTTCACAAAGTTGGGGGTCCCGTGCAGCCGTGGGCATGCCTGGAGGGAAACCCGTCGCCGTGACGTTTATGTACCTAGCGAGGGAAGCAAGGGTGGAGGGGTTTGACCAGAGGGGGCTGTCCTTGTCTAGCGAGGTGAGGCCTTGGAGGTGGCGCTCACGAGGCTCTTTGCGGGACTCGCAGGTCAGGATTGCGTGGCTGAAGTCCTCTTCGTCTTCCTCGCACAGCGGGCAGAGGGGAGATGGATCCTCAGTGAACCACGACGGGTGGGCGGCGAGGTAGCTTTTCCCCGATCGCATTTGGTGTATTCTGCCTGCCATGAACCTTCCAAGACCCATAAAAGGGTGGGGAGTAAGGGACACAGGGTAGGGGTAGGTAGGGGGTGGTGGGAACTGTTCGTTCCAGTCTTTGACAAGTGCCGACCTAATTTGTACTTTGACCGACATGTAGGAGGGGGCGCCCTCTCTTATTGGAAGAGAGGCTGGCAGGAGGAGTTCAGGGGAGGCCACAGGTAGGGGACCGGAAGCGGGGATGAAGGGGAGGGTCCGATGAGCAATAGCATCGGTCGGAAGGTGTTTTCTTATGGGAGGAGAGGGGACGGCGGACCTCCACGAAAGGGGAGCGTAGACCGACGTTAGGCCTCTAGTATGGTGTCGGTGGTCGTCAAGGGCCCTGAAGGGGGACAACGTTGGGAAAGTCGGGTGGAGCCTTGCGGTCGCTGGATTGGCCTCTGGTGGGAGGCAGACCAGCCTTATCGCAGCAAGTCTCTGGCGGTGACGGATTAGAAGGGGCATGGGGGGCAGGGCCGACTCGCAGGCGAGGGCACCAAGTGGCGTCGAGGAGAAGCAGTTCATGACCCATCTCTGGACAGACCTCCAGAAAACTGACATGCGGTCCAAGAGAGTGAGACTCGGGGAGAAAAGGTCCGCCCCATAAAGGAGGATCGGGGAGATTAACGATGTTGCTAAGCGGTGACAGAGGAAGGGAGGGAGGCCCTTGCCAGGTCTAGAGAGCCTTTTGATGGTGGCGAAGGGCCCTTGGGCCAGGCCGAGTCTTCTAACGAAGTTGGACGTGGTGCCTCTGGTACCTGAGGTGGAGGAGGGCTCGAACCAGTACCCGAGCCAGCGTATCAATTTGGAGGGGCGAAAGACGAGGTCTTCTAGCAGGACCGGGATCGGAGGCGGGGGGATCTTTTGAGACGGGGTCTCCCAGTGCATGAGTTCGGTTTTTGGGATCGAGAAGGACACACCCATCCTGCTCGCTTTACGCTGCATGACCGTGGTGATGCCCTGTAGTCTTTGGATATTTCTCCGGTACGAGCCTGAGGCAACCGTGACTGCAAAATCGTCCACATAAGAGAGGATCAGGCCCCTGGGGACCGAGAAGTGGAGGGTAGAGACATAAATGACAAAAAGCAGGGGGGAGATTGGGGATCCTTGGGGGGTGCCGACCGACACCTTGGAGAAAATCTGGGGGGCGCCTTGGAAGACCAGGCGGCACGTGCGGCCGTGGAGGAAAGACCTTATCCACGAGACCATGTAGGGGTTGACCGCCTTGGTGGCGAGTCTGTCGCAGAGTNGGCAACCGTGACTGCGAAGTCGTCCACATAGGAGAAGATCTGGGGGGCGCCTTGGAAGACCAGGCGGCACGTGCGGCCGTGGAGGAAAGACCTTATCCACGAGACCATGTAGGGGTTGACCGCCTTGGTGGCGAGTCTGTCACAGAGTAGCGGGGCCGCGACGTTGTCGAAGCCTCCTTTAATGTCTAGGAAGAGGGTGGAGACCTTGAGCTTGGGGCGCATAAACAACTGCACCTCGTGGGAGAGGGTCGCAGCGGCGTCAAAGGTACTCAGGCCAGGTAGGGAGCCAGTCTGGTTGGGGGAGAGGAGGCCCAGGAACCGAGCCAGGGCTGAGAGTCTGTTCGCCATTACCCTTTCTAGGATCTTAGAGACAGTCTCAAGGAGGACGATGATGCGAAAGGACGTGGGGGTGTCGTAGGAGGCTTTTCTGGGCTTGTCCAGCACTATGCCATTTGCCCTCTTGAGGGAGGGGGGGTGGTGTCCGTACTTAACCAGGGGACCCAGGAGAGAGGTGAGGATTTTAGGGTTGATCCGGTTGACTTTCTTCCAGACTGAGTAGGGTATCTGATCTGGCCCGGGGGCCGAGGACGAGGAGGACTTCCGAAGAGCCGTTGCTATTTCTTCTGCCGAAAGCTCCGAAACGTCCCTGAATTCGCGTAGGATGCCTGGGGGGGGGGATGAGCTCCTCCCTGGGAAGAAGTGCTCGAGGAGGGCTCTGTTTATTTCCGTGGGGGTCTCAGCCCCCGGGATCTGGGGCAATCGGTCGGGCGGCTTGCCAAATGCAAACCTCTTTGCCGTCCAGAGTGTCTGGGGGTTCGCTGTTTGCAGGAAGTTCTTCCAATATTCATTCTTGGCCTTCTTGATAGCCTTGAAATATAGGAGCCGAGCTTCTCTGCACCGTTCTTTGGACGAGGGGAGGGGGTCTCTGCGGGCCGCCCTTACTGTGGAGTGGAAGGCTGACCTTTGTGCCATGAGGTTGGGGGTCCACCAGGGTTTTGACCTATGGGACGACCTCTTGTCGGGTGTATGGCTCTTGATTAGGGACCTCAGCCTGTCCAAGGCCGTGTCAAACCAGACTGACAGCATGTAGGGCGAGGGAAGGGAGGGAGGGGGACGGAACTCCAACTGCTTAAGGCCTTCCTCGAGGGCTGGCCAGTCGGTTTTGGTCCATGACGGAGAGGGGGGTTGGGGACGGGCTAGAGGCGCCGACAGTGTGGTAAGGATAGGGACATGGTCCGAGCCTGTTGGGGGGAGAGGTGTGCTCCAAGAGCGGAAACTTGGGGAGAGGGGCGCGTTGGCAAAAGCCAGGTCTATTACCGAGGGGCGGAGGTTCGAGTCAAAGGGGAAGTAGGTGAGGGTACCGGGTGTGTTTAGGAGGCAGAAGCCTTCGGCCGCTGCTTTTTCGAAAAACGGGGAGGAAGTGCCAAGGTCTTGGACTGAGAAATGGCGACCCGGGTCAGCTGAAGGGTGGTGGATGTTGAAATCTCCGACGACTAGCGTGGGGGACAAGGTGGGGGAGAACGCAGTATCAGGCGGGACGGTTCTTTTAAAGGGAGAACCGTCCCAAGTGCTGTAAAGGTTTGTCACGCGGAACCTGGTTGTAAAGGAATCAAAAAAACCAATTGAGGAAAAGAAGTCCATCGCCATCCAGTCCCTCGCTTCGGAGAAGACAGGAAGAACTGAATAATGCTGTGTGGAGGGGAGGTGGAGGTAGCATGCCACTCTGGGCTTGCCACCATTGGGGCATGGTGGGAGGAAGGGTTTGAAGCCTGCGAACGCAGGGGGTTTACTTCTGAATAACGGGGGGTCTTGAAGTGCAACAAGGGTGGGGGGGTGGTCCAAAAGCGAAAAGGAATTAAACAAGGAAAGAAACACATCCCAGCTTCCCAAGCAGTTGTGTTGTAGGACGGATATGAAGTTAGCGGAGTCCGTCGCCAGCACGGAACCCACAGGGGAGATGTGACCAGCCATTACACGCCTTCCGGCGTCTCAGGCTGTGGGATAGGAGTGGGAGTTGCCTGCCATGCGGGGTTCGGCAGTGCACCTCCTTGGGGTTTTTGAACGTTTGGGGAGGACGTGTTGGGGGGGTGTTAGGCGGACGCCAAACTCTAGTATATAACTGAGGGACGTAGGCCTGAAATCTTTGATTGGAGAATCTGTCGAGGAAGGCTCGTCGCGATAAAAAAGTAAGGTAAAGATTTAAAGCGTAAAACAATATTATATTGATAAGATCTCTTCTCCGTTGCTTGATGATGTCTGTAAAGCTCGGGAGGCACTTCGATATTTATATCCCGCGTCTGAGTGTTCGCGGACTACTTCTAACTACTATGCCTCCGAGGTACCACTCTGGTTTTAATACGCAAACGTCCAGAATCTTATAAGTGCGAACACCGTTTGACCACGAAACTTATCACACCCTTTCGCGGACTCGGAATAGTATTCCTCCGTTGAGATGACTGCGCTATTTATTATGCCAAACAGTCGCCTCCAACTTAGATATCCGCATAGACTTTTATATGACTTTAG
>JACCEG010000461.1:0-45054 GCA_014065205.1 Tuber brumale
GATGAAGAGGACTTCACCCATGCCATCCTTTACTGCGAGTCCCGCAAGGAACCTAGGTAGCGCCACCTCCGAGGCCTCACTTCGATCGACTGGGACAGCCCACTCGGGATAAGCCCCTCCACCCTCAGCGCCCTCGCTAGATACATAAATGTCACAGCGACAGGATTCCCACCAGGCATGCCCCCGGCAGAAAGGGACCACCTACTCGACCCAGACGCTGGAGCGTCTGCGCTTCCAATCCACGGCTTCGCCCCCTAGGGGCACAAGGCCTTTACCCGTTATGTTTCTTTACCTGTTTGGAGAAGTCTTTTTCGTTATGATTATGCGCTTTGTGGTTTTATTTCCTTAGGGATTTCGTGTCGGCTATCGGACACATACAGGAGGTTTTTATAGTTTGGTGCGATGATTTCTTTTCTTATTTGCGAGCTTTTGAGATTAAGGTTTTGTTTATGCCATAGCTAGCGCTGCATGCAAGTTCTTGTACCATAAATCAACAAATACATGATGATAAAAAAAGAAGAAAAAAAGAAAAAAAGAAAAAAAAGAAAAAGTCCGAATAGATAGGCATCTACCGTCTCCTCTACACACCCGGCGATTGAAATCAACCCTCAACGCTAGGTTTTCACGAACCATCCTCCCCCCCTCTCCTCCCACGATGGCTTCTGCCTAGGAGTGACGGCCATCTCCCCCCTCTTCCAACTGCCATCGCTTGCTCTTCTGTGCGGTGTGGCTTTCCTTCCTCTGGGTTCCGGTACTGCCTTCCTGCTGCCCGTTCTCGCCCCCTTTCTCGCTTAGGGAGGCCCCTCCACACGGTTGGTGACCGTTCGCTTCCCATGCTTCAGACGGCTGGGAACACGGTTTGCGGTACGCGAGGACTCTTCAACAGCCCCACGGGTCGACCTCGCCTTTTCCTACGGTTGGCTTAAGCGGTGGTATCCCATCCACTAAGTGACACTATCTCTCTGAGAACAAGGGACTACATGAGAGACGCGGTAAAACGCTTGCCTTCTGATGCTGGGGACCGCCTAGTCAGACACCAACACGATTACCGAGAGTTGACACGGTCGCGTTCGGTTTCCTGCCTGTTCCGTCGGTTGGATCGGCTTGCACCCTACTGCTACACCCTCCCTCGGCAAGCACCCTACTGCTCCACCCTCTCCTGCCGCAGCCCACAGGCGGCCCCCTTTCTCGGTTACGTCGCGTTCCGCGATAACATCTACGGTTTTCTGCTGCCAGCGCGTATCTCTGGCTTGGTTGTTGTGGGTTTCATTTTGGTGCGGTTTTTCTTTGGTTTTTTCCAAGATGTTCCGGGCGGTTACCTTCTTATGTTTTCCTGCTTTCTTCTTAGTTAGGCTTCTCCTATTCTCTGAGTTCACTTGCGATGTAGGGATGGGTTTTTCTTTGGAGCGAGATGTGCGGTTAGGCCCATACCAGAGGGTCTTGGAGATACGGTCGGGCCAGTCGGAAGGAGGAATGGGGATTGTTTATGCCATAGCTAGCGCTGCATACAAGTTCTTGTACCCTAAACAACAACGAATACATGACGAAAAAAAAAAAGAAAAAAAAAAAAGTCCGAATAGATAGGCCATCCTCCGTCTACTCTACACACCCGGCGATTGAAATCAACCCTCGGGGCTTGATCTTCACGAACCATCCATCCACCCCCCCTCTCCTCCCATGATGGCTTCGCCCTAGGAGTGACGGCCATCTCCCCCCTTTCTCCCACTGCCATCGCTTGCTTCTTTACGCGGCGTGGCTTTCCTCCCTCTGGGTTCAGGTACTGCCTTTCTGCTGCCTGTTCTCGACCCCCTCCTCGCTTAGCGGGGCCCCTCCACACGGTCGGCGACCGTTCGCTTCCCATGCTTCAGACGGCTGGGAACACGGTTTGCGGTACGTGGGAACTCTCCAACAGGCCTCAGTGTCGATCTCGCTTCTCCCCTCGGTCGGCTTAAGCGCTGGTATCCCATCCACTAAGTGACGCTATCTCTCGCAGAACAAGGGACTACATGAGAGACGCGGTAAAACGCTTGCCTTCTGTTTCTGGGGACCGCCTAGACAGCCACGAACACGATTACCGAGAGTTGACACGGTCGCGTTCGGTTTCCTTCCAGACCTGGCGGTTGGATCCGCTTGCACCCTACTGCTTCCCCCTCGCTCGGCTTGCACCCTACTGCTACCGTACTTTACCACGACGCCCTCTGAGTGTCTCCTCCAGACCTCCAGGTCTTGAAGTCACTGATTCTCCCAGCAATGCCGCGGGTACTTTTTGTTAAGACACTGTTGGGTACTGGAGTTTCTTTTTGGTTCTGATGGGCTTGGGTGGTTCTTTCTTTACAGTCTTTACATTTGTGTATACTACAAGTCGCGGGGCGGGGGAGTTTTTTCGACTGCGCGCGGTGTTGGAGTTGGCGACTCTAGGCGAGACCCTTCCGCGTTCAAGTCGTGGGGCCCACGGGCCGGGCACCTGGTTTCGGATGTTGATGGACTTCGTGACGGTTTTTCTTCTGGCTGTTTTGGGCTGGAGTAGGGGTGGAGGTTCCTTGCGTCGGTCATAGCTAGCGCTGCATACAGACGGTGTTCCTTAAAACACAGAATAAAATTGAAGATAAAAAAAAAAAAGAAAAAAAGAAAAAAAGGAAAAAAGAAAGTCCAAATAGATAGGCCATCCTCCGTCTCCTTACACACCCGGCGATTGAAATCAACCCCCAACGCCCGGTACTCACGAACCATCCACCCCCCCCTCTCCTCCGACGATGGATTCAGCCTAGGAGTCATGGCCATCTCCCTCCTCCCCCTACTGTCCTCTTCTGCCCCTTTACACGTCGAGGCTTTCCTCTCTCTAGGTTCCAGTACTGCCTTTCTGCTGCCCGTTCTCGCCCCCCTTCCTCGCTTAGCGAGGCTCCTCCACACGGTCGGCGACCTTTCGCTTCCCATGCTTCAGACGGCTGGGAACACAGTTTGCAGTACGCCAGAGCTCTTCAACAGGCACATGGGTCGATCTCGCTCCTCCCCACGGTCGGTTTAAGCGGTCGTATCCCATCAACTATGTGACGCTTTCTCTCTGCGAACAAGGGACTTCATGAGAGACCCGGTAAAACGCTTGCCTTCTGCTACTGGGACCGCCTAGTCAGACACGAACACGATTACCGAGAATTGACAAGGTCGCATTCGGTTTTCGGCCTGTTCTGGCGGTTGGATCGGCTTGCACTCTACTGCTACACCCTCCCTTGGCTAGAACCCTACTGCTCCACCCTCTCCCGCCCCAGCCCACAGGCGGCCCATTTTCTCGGTTACGTCGCGTTCCGGGATAACCTCTACGGATTTCTGCTGCCAGCGCGTATCTCTGGCTTGGTTGTTGTGGGTCTCACCCCGGTGCGAGATTTCTTTTGCTTGTTTTTGAGATGTTCTGGGTGGTTACCCACTTATGTTTTCCAGCTTTCTTCTTAGTTAGGCTTCTCCTATTCTCTGAGTTCGCTTGCGAGGTAGGGACGGGTTTTTCTTTGGGGCAGGATGTGCGGTTAGGCCCATACCAGAGGGTCTTGGAGATACGGTCGGGCCGGGTGGGAGGAGGAATGGGGATTGTTTATGTCATAGCTAGCGCTCCATGCAAGTTCTTGTGCCCTAAATAACAACGAATACATGAAGATAAAAAAAAAAGTAAAAAAAAGAGAAAAAAGAGAAAAAAAAGATAGTCCGAATAGATAGGCCCTCCGTCTCCTCTACACACCCGGCGATTGAAATCAACCCTCCGGGCTTCATCTTCACGAACCATCCATCCACCCCCCCTCTCCTCCCACGATGGCTCCGGCCTAGGAGTGACGGCCATCTCCCCCCTTTCTCCCACTGCCATCGCTTGCTCCTTTACGCGGCGTGGCTTTCCTCCCTCTGGGTTCCAGTACTGCCTTTCTGCTGCCTGTTCTCGCCCCCTTCCTCGCTTAGCGAGGCCCCACGACACGGTTGGCGACCGTTCGCTTCCCATGCATCAGACGGCTGGGAACACGGTTTGCAGTACGCGAGAACTCTCCAACAGGCCTCCGGGTCGATCTCGCTTCTCCCCTCAGTCGGCTCAAGCGGTGGTATCCCATCCACTAAGTGACGCTATCTCTGGTAGAACAAGGGACTACATGCGAGACGCGGTAAAACGCTTGCCTTCTGATTCTGGGGACCGCCTAGTCAGACACCAACACGATTACCGAGAGTTGACACGGTCGCGTTCGGTCTCCTTCCTGACCTGACGGTTGGATCGGCTGCCACCCTACTGCTACACCCTCACTGGGCTTGCACCCTACTGCTACACCGCCTTACCTCGATGTCCTTGGGGCGTCTCCTCCGGGCTTCCCGATCAGGATGGCACCGATCCTCCCAGCAATGCCAGGGGTCATTTCTTTTTTTTTTATTAGGCCACTGTTGGGTACTGAGGCTTCTTTTGTTCTGATAGACTTGGGTGGCTTTCTTTTTACAGTCTTTACCGTTTGTGTGTACTACAAGTTGCGGGGCGGCGGAGTTTTTTCGACTGCGCCCGGTGTTGGAGTTGGCGGCTCTAGGCGAGACCCTTCGGCGTTCAAGTCGTGGGGCCCTTGGGCTGGGCACCTGGTCTCCGGTGTTGATGGACTTCGTGACGGTTTTTCTTCTGGCTGTTTCGGGGTGGAGTAGGGGTGGAGGTTTCTTGCGTCGGTCATAGCTAGCGCTGCATACAGACGGTGTACCTTAAACATAGAATAAAATTGATGATAAAAAAAAGAAAAAAAGAAAAAGAAAAAAAAAAAGAAAAAAGTCTGAATAGACAGGCTCTTTACGCTTCGTTCTAAGTTATTTCCTTACTTATTACTTTATGCTTTTACGAATATAAAACCTTTACACTCTTTACGAATACCTACCTACGAGACGAGGACTCCGAGATAGAGTTGAGTTGAAGAAAGAGTACGATAGGCGATAAGGACTAGAGACACGCGAGTCTCTCCCACCTTATCGCAGGCATAGGCCTAAGAACTATCCTCGAGACAGAACAAGAGAAGTATCGTCTACCCGTTGCCAAGAACTGATACCGGTTAGGGATCGTAACACTCCCTTACTCCCCTCATTTAAATCCTGTTGCTCACATATAGATTGCGCTTAAACTGTCATTGTACTAGTAGTATCTAAGGATTGGAGATATTCCAGCAGGAAAAGAAGCTGTTAAGAAGAGGCTTGCACTAGTATTACCTGTGGTTTGGGAGACAATTCCTGTGGAGTTTGTGCAAAAGTTGTGGAAATCAATTCCTGATTGAGTAGCGGCAGAATTGCAGCCAATGGGAGGTTATACCCAGTATTAAGTAACTTTATTGATCATTTTTATACTTTAAAATATACAGAGTTAAGAATTGAGAGGTAGTGGCTAAGGGTTGATCGTGCACGTACATACTCATGGATGCATGCAGTTTAGAACTGCACCCTTGCCAACTACAATATTGATAATTCCACAATCGTCCCACCAGTCCCATGGCACAATTGTAATTAAATGTCTCAGATCACGAACACTTCTTATGAGACATTATAGATAGAATTATAATTGACATCTATAGTCTGCTCCATTTTCCTCACACTTGAAATCAACTGTAAATATAGGACAATGACAATCCACACCTCTCTCTTCTCCACAGCCTCAACCCAACAGTGAGGGCCACCTTCATCCTTTTCTTAGTATACACATTCTCTTCTTTGCCTTTCTACTACTAGGTCCTCCCCTCACTACTCCTACTGAAGCCCTTAATACAATCGGCAGCCTGTTACTTCCGATCCAATGCATGGCTGTGGACACACTGTGTGGTAAGCCAAATAGTCTCCGCTGGTCCTAAACTGATCTCACAATTCTCAACGGTTAGACACCACCTAGTCAGACATCAACAGAATTACAAATAGTTGACTGAGTCCAATTCAGTTACTGACCTTCCTGCAGTATTTACTTCGCATGTATCCTAAACAAGCACAAACTCCTTGCCTGGCATCTTACTGCTCCACTTGCTTTAGCCGTCTCCAACAGTTAGAACATGTCTTAGTCTGCATTCCATTCAAGGAATATTTCTACATTGTGAGCCTCAACTAGCTTACCTACCTAGTATGTAATGGCTTTCGTATCTCGCCATGCCCCACTGTACGCAAGGAACTATTCTACACTAATATCTTGAAATAGCGTCCTGTACATTTGTGTGGGAAGAAATGCGTCCTGGTCCAGAAATGGTGGGAAAGGAGCCGCGAGGTGGGCAGAGCAGTTGGAGCCAACAATACATACAGCCCAAACCACGATAATGCTGAAGGTCCCGAGGGCAAAACCTGTCATACCCTGTCCTGTAATGAACTCTATATCTCCTGATCTCTAAGTTCACTAGAGAAGTAAAGATGGTGTTTCCCCTTGTGCAAGATGTGCAGTTATGCCTATGTCAGAAGGTCTGGGTGATATGATTGTGTTATGCAGATGCAGTAATTTGGATTGTTTATGCTAGCGATAGTGCTGCAGGCATGTCCTTGTACTCTAAATAACAACAAATACTAAAAGATGTAAGAGAAAAAAAGAAAACAGAAAAAAGAACAAAAAGAAAAACAGGAAAACAGAAAAAAGCAATGTTGAATTACAATTTATTATGTCAATATGATAGAGTATGTATTTTTATAAATTGAATTATCTTAGACTAGTTCAAAAGACAATATTGTATATTTAAAAATAAAATCATGAATAACCATTAAAATTTCATGTGTTAAAAAATAAAAAGAAGTGTGAACCAATATGTGGCATCAGACTTCCTGCCATATCACATCTGCTTGCACAAAATAGGTGCAATATTGAAATAGATAAGAAATCAGCTATTTGTAGATTTGGATATTATAAACCTACTTTTATTCTTTATGTATATCATATACCCATGTGATGATCTAAAAAGTCTGTTTATTGTCCTCATAATGATTTAGATTATTTCTTCTCATAGTATATGTGAAGAAAAATTCCTAATTATATTACAGACTCCAGAAGCCATAATTGAGAAAAGAATTCACTATACAATAATTCACACATTATCTGTTGGTCTGCCCTTACTATTCCACATTAACCAAATACTCTCAAATAAACATGCTTGCAATCTTTTCTGTCAATAGTCAAAAGGTTTAAAGTTAATCAGTAGGTTGCCGTAGTAGTTTACTGAGAATACAACTTTGGCAGACTTCATTATAAACACTCAGCTAGCCAATTAGGCCACTACTAATCAGAAGGATAGTTCAGGTAAGCTATTATTAAAATAGGCATTTGATTCAATAATAAGGATATAATAACTGGTATCCTACAAGGTAGTATGGAAGTAACTTCTTAGAAGGAGGAACCTACAATGAAGACAATATGCTAAATGAAGTTCCTAATAATAAACTTGCTTGTAATTGTGTAGTAATTCTTGATTTGAGTGCGGTTTTGGGGTGGAGGTGGTAGATGTAACTCGTACTGGTTACTGGTTTAGGATTTTCAGATATCAGTTGATACTGTTTGAGTTTTGAAACTGTTGCAGGAAACGGGGTGTACCTCTAGCCTGATAGTACAGGATTTGATACTGTATATATTTTATGTTTGGTTTCGAGTATCGGTTTGATACTCTATATGTTTTATGTTTGGTTTCAAGTATCAGTTTGATACTCTATATGTTTTATAATTGGTTTCGAGTATCAGTTTGATACTCCATACGTTATATATTTTGTTTCAAGGCTACCGCATTGGAGTCGTACATGTTATGAGAACAAGGCTCTCAGTAGCCTAAGAAGCATATTTAAGAACTGCTATTCTCGACGTTTGAGGAAGCAGACTTCAGCAGAGAGAGTTTTCAATACACGCGATTGAATAGTTACTCTCTTCAGTTCGCTTCAAGAATCTTTAGTTTGAGACCTGCTAAACATCTCGAAGATTTCAGCAGTTGCGATGCAGTAAGAAGTCTATTCAACAACCTTGGCTAAAGCCTCCAAACTTTGATTGGCTAGTTACCACCGCAGTACAGATTGAAGCATGTTAATCCTACGATTACCGTATCTCGGGAGCGGCGGTTACATTTTTTTAACTGCAACAAGTTATCAAGATGGAAGTCATTCCTGGACCAAGTAAGGGCAAGGCCCTCCAGAAAGGTTCTGAACAGCGCAGACAGGATTCCAAAGGACGGTTCACAAAGACTCCAGCTTTGGAGCAGGCAGCAAGCGACACAGCTGGCATGCAGTTAGCCAGAGACACTGCTGAACAATCAACAGGAAAATCATTACAACAACAACTGGAACCGCCAACCACTACTGCGGGAGGGTACCCAGAATCTCCAAGAAAGCCTACAGGCACACGAGTACCTCCAGCACTACCAAGTGATGACCCAGATAGTTCTGGTAGTGACAAAGGATCAGACTCCATGGCTTCAGAAGTGGGACCCTCAAGGTCCGGAGCCCCAGCAACCGAGGTCTCAAGACTCCCGACACCTCGGCATAACCCACCTGTTACGGCTAAATTCGGGTATCCAAGTACCTTCGCTCCGCAAGTTTACTGGTGAAGGAGATGATCACAAACCAGAAGCGTTCGATAGATGGTATAATTCAGTACCGTTATACCTACATATCAATGGACGATGAACTAGTGACGCTGGTGGAGGAAACTATTGGATGCTCTATTCTGAAGGACTAGCTCGAGAAGCAGGGTTCTAAGCAGCTGAGTATTTCAGTGAAGACATGACCAGAGAAGAGCTGGTTGGATTCCTACGAAAAAGATTCCAATCTTCGAAACAGACAGATGATGCCTATTACAAGTTCCATGAAATCACGCAAGCGTATCATGGCAAGATACACAGAATATCCAATATAGCAACCGACATGCTAATATTTCAATCACGCTTACTGGCAAATACTATAAGTGACTATGTTTTTATTCAACAGTTCTTCCAGAGCATGCATCCTAGACTACGGCAAGAAGCAGAATTATACCACGTTGAAACTGACACTGTTATGGAAGTGATACAAAATGCGGAAAGGATAGATGCTATTCTGAAAAGTACAGGTGCTTATGGGATAGAAAGATTCGAGAAACCAGATAAAGAATTCACTTCGAAATAAGAAGGACGGAAAGACAAGCGAAAATCAAACACCAAGACGCACACCCAACCTAAGGAATGAAAAGAAAAAGGTTTGTGCTATACCTGTAGAGGTAAAGGCCATGTGGTACAAGACTGCTGCAGCAAAGATTGCAAAGGCAAAGGCAAAGCAAGGGTGAAGAAGGAAGTCACCTCCAAAAGAGTGGAACAGGAACAACTAGCGGAAGAAGTGTTTATTCATGGCATCGAAATAGAGGAAGAAAAAAAAACCATCCTCGTGATGGCTGCTAGACCAACAAACGTCAAACCTCATGATGCTCTCGAAGGAACAGTGCACATCAATGGCAAAGAAAGCTGAGTCCTGTTGGATACCAGATCAATAGGAGCGAACCTGATTAGCGCCACCTTCATTACTACGCACGGAATTCCTTGTCAAGAATTGAAGATACCAATTAGAATACACCTAGCTATGAAAGGATCACGATCCAAAGGTCATAAAGAATATTCAGTCAATATATCACTAAGAAAGCAGAGCACATTAGGGACTAGGATGTGGGTCGGGAACCTAGCAAAATACAATGCACTAATAGGAATGCCTTTTTTGGAACAACGCCAAGCTCATATTGAATTTGGCAAATTAGCTATCCTGTTTCCCAAACAGAATGTTCGAATTATTTGCACACCTAGTAGTGGCATGATACGAGTAGCAGTGCGTAGTACTGAAGATGTTATGGACCAACATCCGGAAATGTTTCCAGAGGAAATACCAGAACCCCTGGTGCCCGCCTATAAGAAAGATAAATTACAAGATTGACCTCCAGCTAGGAAAGGAGGAGAGCTCTTTACCCACCTACTCAATAGTGGAACGATGCGAAACAGATATGAGTATATGGCAAAGAGAAAAGGAGAAAGCAGGAATCATCAAACGACAAGCAGTTTCATCGGCAGCACCCATGTTTGCGCAAGAGAAAAAGGACAAGAAATGAATGAGGCCATTGGTGGACCTCACAGCGCGAAATGAGATCACAATCAAAGATATGGAGACCATTCCAAACCAAACGATGATCCTGAATGCCATTGCTAGGGCTTGATACTGCAGCAAAATCGATCTTAGCGATGCCTGCTTTCAAATAAGAGTGGAACCAGAAGATGTAAGCAAGAATACTTTCAAAACACGGTTTGGATGTTTTGTCAGCAAGGTTGTGCTACAAGGTGATATGAATGCTAGAGCAATTTTCACGTGAATAATGTCCGATTGATTTGCTGACTACCTGGGGTGATTCATGTGTGTATATATTGATGATATACTCATTTTTTCCAATACAGAGTCTGTCATTTGAAATACATATCTCTGATTTGCGACAAGCTCAAGGAGGCGCAATTCTATGCAAGCAGGAAGAAATCAGAATTCTTCGCCACAAGCATAGAAGTGTTAGGCCATGTTATCAATGACGAAAGACTCCCACCAGCAGCGGAAAAGATAGCAAAGATCGAAGAATGAACTACGCCACAGACTAAGAAAGAGTTACAGCAATTTCTAGGAATGGTCAACTACATCAGCCTGTTTTTGCCACACATTGCAACCATTACATCACCTCTAATGGAACTCACCAGAGTTGCAGAACTTTTGGGGACCGCCACCCCAGACCAAGACATGGATAATGTTAAGTGAGTTGTTTCAAAATACCAGGTTATGAAACCACTACAATATGATTTGTCACCTCTAATATGGTTGATAACCGACGTATCCAACACAGGCATGGCAGTCTGGGTATGACGAGGAGAACCACCAGAAAATGCCAGACCTGCTTCGCTTCACAGCAAGAAATTCTCTAATGCCCAAATGTATGATGGCACAAGGGACAAGAAAGCCCGTGTGATACTCGATGCACTGATGGCATTTCATCACATATTTGCTGGAAGCGAGTTTACTATCGTGACAGATCATCTACCGCGAACATGCCTCAAGATGTTCAGAACATCTATCAAGAAACCACTGCCATGGAGAAGCTTCATTGGGAAATACGATACAGAAATAGTGTATAGAACAGGCAAATGGAACTAGTTCGCAGATGCATAATCCTACGTTTATGCTAAGAATGATGATTACCCACATACAGCAAACGATCCCACATCACAAGATGATTCACCTAATTGCACACCTATGTCATCCCTTCTTTCTTCTGAAGAATCTACTATGGAACGCAAAAATGTCTCGATTCGAATCCCTCACAGTTGACCACGTCGGTGCTGATTCAGAATGCGGAAGCAATGGCAGCCTGGAGCTAGCACAGGTAGATGCAAACGTTTACAGAAATAGTGAACTCTTAAATAATTCGGGAGACCATCGAAGTTATACCAGTGGTAGGAGTGAGGAGGAACTTGAACATGCATCAATGCATTTGGTATTCTGCAACATACCCTTCTGTCCTGACAAAGAGGAATTGAAATCTAAGACTAAGATCTATGCCGGCTCCCCTTGCAGCAGCCCGCCAGTTATCGAAACTCCACCTAACACCCATGATAATCACAATGATAGAGATACCCATTCCCCACGCCCCTGCCTCGATATCCAAGCCATCAATGAGCATGTCAAGAAAGCTTTAGGCTGTGGCACAACCTGTACCGAATGTCATAACTCCGAGTACCCTGAACACTACCATAACAAACCCCTCTATGGAGGGCCCCTCTCATACCTGAATGAGGTTCTGGTAGTAGAACTACCCTCCCTACCTAACGAGAAACATGAGCTCTACAAAGTGTATGAAATACTGGAGGAGGAGGGGGACGTAATGGTATTAGAAAGAGTGGTGGACGCAAGGGATATCATCCTCGGAGTGGATGGTATGAAGAACATTTGCAGGGAACAGATGGTTAAAGGTTATAGAAGCGACCCTATCTTTCAGTTTGCAAAGGATTCCAGCCTCGCTTGACGAAACAGAAAGACGCAACATTACCGAATACGCAACCATCTACTCTACGCTACTATAAGAGCAGTAAAAGATTGCCTTTATGTTCTGAAGGGTCATGCAGTGAATGGAGAAATACTAAGACAACTGATGATAGGGGAGATACATAATAAAGGACACCATAGTGCTGATCGAAACCTCAAGTAAGCAACAGAATACATCTACTGGCTGGACATCAGGAAGGACTTCAAAGACTATATTCAGTAATGTGATATATGTCAACTGAATCGGGAAAGAACTAGATTACCTACCGGTAACACCCTCACGCTTCCCTTTCCCAGCGAGATATTTTCGAGCTACACCCATGATTTCTTGGGCCCGTTCACTACACTTGTAGGATATGATTCAGTATTAGTAGTAGTAGATAGAGCGGTTGGTTTCAGCTGGCTGATACCAATATCAGTAAACGCTACTGAGATTTTGATACTGGAATTACTCGGACATCATATTTTCACCCAACATGGAATACCTACATCGATTGTTAGAGATGCTGACCCTCGGTTCAACTCCCGGTTTTAGAAACAAACATTGAAGACGACAGGAGTTGAATAAATTATGGCTACACATAGCCACCACCAGACTAATGGACAAGCAGAAGGAAAGATTTGAGAACTGAAAACAGCAATAAGGAATGTTGTGAATGCATGCCAGACCAACTGGCTTACCTCCCTGCCTGAAGTAACAGCTTATTCTAATGCAGGTCACTCCGATACTATTGGCATGTTCCCATATTAGGCTGTATATAGACAAGAATACCAACTACTTGAGACCTATAAAGTCAATGCTACCATAGTACTCGCATCCGATGATTACTACAATCGACACCTGGAGATAAGAAATGGAGCATACCAAGCGTTACAGTTGGCTAGAGCAAGATCAAGCAGAGTGGCAATTAAGAGGAGGAACTCACACAAACCTGTGGAGATTGGGGAAAGGATTATGGTTTTTGGGGACCGGCATGTGACAGAATTGGGCAGATCTCAGAAATTGCAGCCACACTGGGGAGTCCCTTTTACAGTACTCGAATTTGACGAATATACGGAGAACTATACAGTTAGCATGGTTGCAAGAATGTCCCAGAGAAAGAAAGGAGTATTCCACTGTTCGGCAGTCCAACCTTACCACCCTAATGCGGCTTCCTGATTTCCAGCATGAGCCTTTGCAAAGCCCGCACCCGTGCTGATCAACAAAGAACCAGAATGGGAAGTTCAATCAGTCATCGCTTACAGAGAGCGATATGGAAAGGGACAGTTCTTAGTTAGTAGGAAAGGATACCCAGCAAGCGAGAATAGTTGTGAACCGGTGGAAGGATTAGAACATGCCATGGATTTAGTTCAGGCATGGTGGACAGATAACATACCCGGAGATGAGTTTGCTATGGTATTTTCTTGTTTTATTCCCATGAGTTATTCTCCGACTAAGGATGACTTTGAGGGCTATCAGAATGTACTCTTGGTGGATCGACATTTTTGGGATCCTTATTTGAATTCTGATTATGATAGCGAATATCAGGAATTTTCTGATTATATTTTGAAATAAGGGTTTTATTTTGTTTTCGGGCTGTAACTGGGACTGGTAACTGGTTTAGGATTGATAGGTATCAGTTGATACTGTTGGAGTTTTGAAACTCTTTCAGGAAATGAGGTGTGCCACTAGCCTGATAGTATAGGGTTTGATCCTCGATATGTTTGATGTTTAATTTCGAGTATTGCTTTCACACTCTATATGTTTTATGTTTAGTTTCAAGGCTACCATTTTGGAGTCTTATATGTTATGAGAACAAGGCTCTCAGTAGCCTAAGAAGTGTATCTAAGAACTGCTATTGTCGACGTTAGAGGAAGCAGACTTTGGCAGACAGAGTTTTCAATATACTTCGTTGAACAGACACTCTCTTCAGTTCGCTTCAAGAATCTTTAGTTTGAGACCTACCAAACATCTTGAAGACTTCAGTAGTTGGGACACAGTATGAAGTCTATTGAACAACCTTGGCTAAAGCCTCCGGACTTTAATTGGCTAGTTACCACCTTGGTACAGAACAAACCCCGTTAACCCTACGATTACCGCATCTCTGTGATGCGGTTACAGTAGAAAGAACCTTTCAAACATTTTCCTGATATATATGGTAGTGGAACAACTCTCATTATATTCAATACATACTCCATTTTCAAAACAATTATGCCCCGTGCTTTGATTTTTAAAGTTAGGAGCAAATTTAACTTACATAGTACCCAATGCTGTTTTGAGAGAAATTGGAAAACACTTTTCTGGTTAACAATTTATAATAACTCAACAAGTATGCAGAAATATTAGGAATAAAAGATCAATGAAGCAGATTTTTTGCACTTAATACTATGCAAGCACTTGTATTGTCATTTTAGAAATGTTGTATACTGTATTAGGATTTAATTATAAGTGTTTATAAATTTGAATTCTAATTGATGATAATCATAAGTTTATAGAACAGTGAATTCTGATCCTGTGGTTATCTTTTCTCTTTTACATCTGTTGAGTCACTACACTTGCCTAGCTCTAAGTCCTACAATCTTGAATTACTATTATATTAAGTAAAATGCATACAGTTTAATCATCTTTGTAAAATATTGAATAAGTTCACTGTTTAATCACTTTTTGTAATCACTAGAACTTGAACTCTTAGAAATATTTGAAACTTTGCTATTTGGTACATGTTGATACGTGCTACTATTCTATTCAAAAAGAATATTATTAGTAAAATCTTTCAACTAAGCATTATAGGTCTAACCTTGTTCCAAGTTTAGCTTTATATACATTTCCAACAGTGCCGGACCTACTGAAGTATTTACCAAACAATAAGAATTATATAACCTAATTTGTGGCAACTAGAGATTGTGATTGTTTTCAAAAAACTGCATCCATATATAGAGAACTTAGCAAAGTCAAAAAATACATATTGAAATATTTTGAAAATTGATATTTTCAATGATAAATAAGTGATCACATTTCAGTCCTCTGTTGATCAAGCTCGTAGAGAATTGCCAAGAATAGCAATGACCAATCTATCACAGATCAACTGTATGTTGTCTCCTTTAGTGGGCCGATTTTCTATGTATCCTCATCAAGCAAAAAACCAATTTTGAGGATAGTCAATTATGGGCCAATAATCTCAATTAATATCCTTTGGTTATCTTCAAAAGTACCTGGAATTCCAGTAGTGTCCCCTGAAGGGTAGAGATTTACATAAGTATAATATGCAAGTTAGTTACTTTCTGCCATTTCGGTGGAGAGATGCACGACATCGACTGGGGTTACAAGGGTGTTACAATGGGGTCCCAATTCACCGCATGAACCGCACTCGATCACTGCGAGAGCTGCATCCTGACATCTGCGTTGGATGCAGGCTAATCCTTTCCCAATGTCCTTCCTAAGCAACCCACAAGATAAGACAATAGCAGATGAAATTGGACAGGAATAGTAAAAAGATTGAGAAACCACCACTAGACTAGGATCAAATAATGTAATCTCTTTTTCTCTGACTGTAACAACTCTCTTCATTATTGGTATTGTTCAGGTTGTTTGTAGACTTGTCATCATGGTCTGGAGTCAGAGAGATTGGCAGTTGTTCCAAAAGCTTTGTTTTCCGTCTTTGTGGCTTTGTGGCTTTACTCCACACTTCCAACTTTCCTACACTGTACATCTACATGACCCACCCTACTAATGTCACAAAACCAACAATTTATCGGGGAGGAAACCCTAGATAATTCAAAAATTGAACCTACCAGGAACCTTACTGATACTAGATATGTGCATACAATTCTAACCTATCATTACATTAATTGTTCTTAAAACAACCTTGGATTCTTTGATCCGTAACCCAGCATGTGGACTTTTAATACCCACGCTTAGGATCAGTCACAGGAAGAGGGATACCTGCGGAGTAGAGGGTCAGAACCCGGCCACTGAAGACGAAACCAGGAATAGGGAAGGGCTCACTTCGGTTACCAAAAGATGACCAGTAGTATTCCAACCTTAAAGATGGCTTGAGACTAATATCCTCATGATATTCTACTGTGGGGAACTGCGGAAAATTACTAAGTTCACAATTGTCACACATTTACAAGACATTTGAGGCGAGGGGGACGTGGGGGGGAGGGCGCTGCACTTCACGGTCCGACGAGGACCGGAGCGGAAAACAAGTTATCAGCCTGGGCCAACTGTGGAGATAAACACATTGCTCCTATGTACAACGTGTTATTAATACTTGATAATCGGATTTTCGAGTCTCTGTTGTAAGGATATCCATCCGGCTAGTCAATCTGGGTCGTAGTCAAGAGGTGATTTCAGAGGGCAGTAGTTTTGACTACCGCACTTCCATATGCTTCCAAAGTAAAGAACTTTCATGCACATTTCATGATTTCTTCACACTATATTACAGAAATAGATCTTTACCTATGATTTATT
Source organism: Tuber brumale (assembly GCA_014065205.1). Taxonomy (NCBI): domain Eukaryota; kingdom Fungi; phylum Ascomycota; class Pezizomycetes; order Pezizales; family Tuberaceae; genus Tuber; species Tuber brumale. The sequence continues at coordinate 16,478 of JACCEG010000461.1, forward strand.
ATCAGGATATTGTCGAGTTGGGTTCAAGCCTTTCAATGGGTCGCGGATCGATTGGGTTAGCTCGGGCTCTTCGTTGGGCTGGGCCGGTTTCATTGGCCTGTTCTGAGAGTGAAGCTTCTTGGGTTGGGTTTGGTTGGGTTGGGTTGGGAATTTCTCAAGCCCGGCTTGGCGGGCGAACCCGACGAATGTTTTACCTTTTGTTTGTGACCTTTTGCACACTCTTGAGTTGTGATGACTGGGTGAACAATAGTCTGAGCACACGGAGTCAAGATACCGAATTGGCTCTTAGGAGAAATGTGAGAGCGGAAGGAATTTCAAATATGGATAGTGTAGTCAACAGCTAGTCAGAAGGTCTTGAACAGTCAACTCAGTCAGAGCGTCTCCAAGATGAGGAAGAGAATCGTTTTTTGGGCCTGGATGGATCTTACAAGCTCTAGAGGAGCAGTGAAGGATGACTACGAGCGATATTGTTTGAACAATGAGCCTGAAGTAAGTGTTGAAAATCCACTTCAGTATGTCATCCCCTCTTACCTTCCGCTCAATTACATTCTAGCGTATTTCCTAATAGTCTAACCTCTTTATAGCTAGTGTCTAGAAGATCGGCAGCAAAAAGAGTATCCTACACTTTCATCCTGCGCTATAACCCTATTATCGATTCCGGCAATGTCTTCAGAACCAGCGCGTGTCTTCTCCGGATCTAAAAGAATTATATCGGATGCACGCCACTCCCTCAATCCCGTGACAATTCAGGCAACCTAATGTCTCCGGAGCTGGCAGTCCAGCTAGTTAACCTCGTACAATCTTCCTCACAATATTCTTATGCTAACCTCTCCCGAATTCACCCCTCTTCCCCCCTCTACCATTTCTCATCCTGTATTCTAATCATTTTACTCTAAGATATATCTAATTTTATATCAATCTTTAAAGGCTCTGTTTCGTTTATAGACCCAATGGGTTCGTTGGGTTAGCCCGGGTTATCTCTTGTTGGGTTGGGTTGGGTCGGGCTCAATATTCGTTGGGTTGGGTTGGGTTGGGTCGGCCCTTTTTTACGACCCGGGTTAACCCATTGGAAGGCTTGGTTGGGTTCTCCTCCCCAGGATTCCGGCCACAAAGTGGTCACGTTCTTCAACGCGACAAACTTGATATTGATATCAAGCTAATTATATTGAGAGAACACATTAGTCAATGGAATGCGTGTAAAGAAAATAAGCCTGGCAGGTTGAAAGATGTTAATGGTTGGCAGGGATGCAACCAGGTTCCTGAGCTGGGCCGGACACTTGAGAGCCGGGTAACCTCAGGCTGAATTCAAATTATTTTCCCAAGCCAAGTTCAAACGCGTCACCTCAGTGGGGGGGTGGGGTACATACATCTCACGTCCACCAGTCTTGTTTGCTTGCTTTCTGTCTCCTCCCCCACCGCATCCTTAGCCACCGATGGCTCCCACCATCCTACTTGTACTTCCCTTCGTTTCCAGCAAGTGCCGAGGATATATTTTTCTTTATCATGCCCAATGCGTACCGGACAACTCGGTTCGTCCCAAATATTGTGAAAGTTTGAAGGATCACGTTTTCTGACTTGGTCTAATTGCCTTCTGCAGCTATCTTCGCAATCTATGCTTCATGGATCTCTACTTTCGTTACTCCCGTGGTGGATCCGATCCTGACGATAGCAGACGCGTAGTTGCGCAGCAAACTTGACAATAATGCTAAGCTGGACCACGGCTAGTGAACCTAAGTATCCAGTCCGTCCGTCTTCGGGCGAGGACGGGACGGACGGCAGTGCATGGGAGGATGCCCGGGACGGGCGGGCATCTTGGCGTCCGTCCAGACCACCTGCCGCGACGGACGGGCGGGCCCTGCAGGTTTCTAAACTTGTGGGATGTGCCGGGTTTCTGCCAGTGACGGCAGGTGACGGCCGGGCCCTGCAGGTAATGGTCGGGCCCTGTGGGTGACGGCCGGGCCCTCTAGGGAATGGTCGGGCCCTACGGGTGAACGCGGGAAGATGTCATTTATACTAAGACTCCAGGGCCCGGGCGTCAATCCCCAGGACGGCCGTCTTCATGGAATGCGGACGCCATCCCCTGCGGTCCTCAGCCACCCTGCCCGGGACGCCCGGGACTACAGTGCGCCAAGGCCCTCCAGGGCGTCCGGGACGGTTGCGAACACTGGCCACGGGCCCCAGGCCGGCGCCTCTGCTACTTATGCTGCTCTTGAAGGGCATGTTAAGGCCCTGGAGGATATTCTCGATGAGATACCGCTTCTCCATCAACGTATCGCCGCTTGGGAAGGGGACCTCCTCGGTATCCAACAACAGCTCAATTCATTAGATACGGTCCTCTCTTCTCTCGGGCAGAGAGTTGTTACCTCCAAGCAGCGCCAGCAGGTTCTAAGACAGGTGCACGTCGGCTTTGAAATGGATATTCCTGCTTTGTCATTACGTGTTGGTGTTGCTGAGGAGGGACTAAATGAGCTCAACCTTCAGACTGAGTAACTCGCGGTTCTTGAGCCGCGGGGGGCCCAGCTCCCGGTCCTCCAACCGCATGTCACCTTTCTCCGGCGAACCCTTGGGCAAGTTTCGGGTCTCAGATGGCGAGTCTCTATACTTGCAGAGAGCATCAAGCAGGTACCTAATCTTCCGCAACGTGTTTCGGACATCTCTGGGGTTAAGCAGCTATCTTCGATCGACTAGCGGGTCACGGATCTTGTGGCACGTATTGCGATTATGTGTCCTGGCAGCGACCCGGAACCTGAACAGCTCACTGAGCTTGATTCTCACCCATCAGCTGGTAGTTGTGCCGTGCGTCACGCATGATCGCTCCACGGCTTGGCAATGTAAGTGCTTTATGTCGATGCAGGTCTGGGTACCATTTGACGGTGCAAGATGATTGCGAGACTTAGGACATTGTGAGATGGCTTGGCAGATGTTGTAGTAGGGGTAGTTGGCAATGGGGGATGTGAGCTGCCTATGGCATCTCCGTGTTCAGGCGGGTGGTTGGGGGGTGCGGATGGAGCTGCAGTCGGGGTTCCTGCAGGTGTCTGGCGTGTATCAGAGAATTTCCCTCGCAATTGTAAAGCTGTGTACAATGGGATATAGTTCTAAATACATGCCTCAAAAATTGCTACAATAAGTCTTTTATTTAAATTCTAAAATTCTCTTCCTGTACTGAAGGGTTGGTGGTGAGATGTGTGGACGATTCCATCTTGAGGCTGTGTTGACCATGTGGGACAAAGTCCATTGGATGGATCTTCCCTTTTCTGTGAAGCCAAACCTGCCGTCCGTTGAACTTGAGTACGGTTAAACTGACCAATATTTATCACAAACCAACCAACCCTCCCCAGAACCGTTTTGAGAATGGGTGGAGTGCCGGCAGTCGCGACCTATGGTCATGAGCACTGTCCACACATGGCCCATGGACTCACTTCTCCTTTGTATCATGCTTATGGCCATCCGATCTCGCCCTATATCGAACTACCCACATGGTCGAGTCTTGGCGCAACCCGTGTCAAAGCCTGCAGGTGCCCAGGCAAAGCCGCCGGATACCCAGGTAATCCGATGATACGGTGGAAAGTGCCTAAAGGTGGGTCCTCGGGGGAAACAAGATGTCCGTGGCAACCGATCGGGTCCGGGGTCAAAGTGACCTCAAATATGGAGCGACAACACAAGATAGTAAGGTAGTAGGCAATTTATAAATATTCAAGCACTGGCTGCTACAACTGGTACCAAGAAAAAAAGGAGAAATGAAAATAATGTATAAGCTCCAAGGATTTTATGTTAAAGAAATATGTCAGTGACTTTTGTATACAACATGAGGAAATTGTGAAGTTCCATATCGACTTTATTAGGACGTCCTCCACGTGATCCGACTTGCCGCTTCATCCTGTGTTTGAGGCTTGGGGCAGGCATGTTGATGATGAAATGTGTGTATTGTGGTATTAGTGGTAGTAAGAAAAACGTATTTGGCGGTATTGGTTTGAGTTTGTATAGATACTGAGCTGCATGTAGCTTCTCTATCACTTTGTTGATTGCATTATTTTCATTATTACCTAATCATATCTTGTTCTCTCCTTCTCAGTATTTTTCAGCATGCTCTATGTACATTATATCCCTTGTTTCACTTTCACCAAAAATCTCAATTTTTTTTCGCCTTGCATCACACTTGACAGAAGCCCGTAATTCAAAAGAAAAAAAAACCACTAGCTTATTGTGCCCACAATTATCTACATCGGTGTGGTTTTTTATAATTGGGATTGGTGGTTGCCGTTGACTGATGCACGATCGCATTTGCCTGGTTTTGAGGTCCCGGTTTGATCCTATTCGCACTATATCTATTGACAGCCTGCAGGCTTTCCATTTTTAATCACTCGGAATATGATAATAGGAGCAACATGCCTCCAGTGCCACAGATCTCGCACGGGACAAGCCCACGTCATCTACCGATTAACCACCACGATACCCAAATATACTGTTCAACTTCAAGATACTCTGGACCATCCTTCATACAACTTTCTAATCACCTCTGGAATATGTATTAACTCCGTGATTTATAAAAAATTAATCCGGTTGAATAAGAAAATATTTCTTAGTAATGAAACACAAGTGATCACTTGAAACATCGGCCTGAAGGTGACCCAGGGCAGGCCCGGCTTTGGTTTGGAAGAGCCACTTTCCCACAGTCCGGCCTGGTCGTCCCTGAAAAGGCCTGGGTCAGTCCGGTCGTAATCAAAGCCCGACGGACTGGCCGCTTGGGATCACTGCTCAGTGTTGGAATTACAACTTGTCACACAACCCTCGATTTTGGGAGTTAACCAATGACCACCACGAACTCTTTCCGAACCTTGGCTTCATCTATCATCTCGTTAAAATCTTGAGTTGAAACTCTCCAAGAGGAGAACTGCAACCTGCATACCCTGAACTCGGTGTTCACTGGGAAATTGAACGATGTGGAGGGGAAATTGAAGGTAGAGTTAGACATTTGGGAGAGGTAGGAGAAGCAGATACCAGAGGTTTATAAGAATAAGAGCGAAGAGAAGAGGGAGCAGGAGGGGAATGATCGGTAGGAGCTGGAGCAGAAGCTGTTTCATAGGGAACACCGCCAGAGTATGAAGAAGGAGGATTTGTGGACAAAAAGGGAATAGTTTGTGAGGAAGACAGAAACGGGCGGACTCCACTGAGTACGAGGGTGGTGCGTGTGCGGAAAGAGCGAAAGATGGAGGAGAGTAATTTTCAGAGGATGCTGGCCCAGGGCATGGATGGCACAGGACGTGGATGGTCGAAGTAGAGAAAAGGTGGGAGGGCAGTTTGAACCTGCAAGGAGTTGGGTAAACTTCCAGCTGATGATGGTTGAAGTGGGTCGGGCGACATCGGAGAATGAGATTCGTAGAGTCGTTGCAGGATTACCAGCATTGGGAATAGAAGTAGGTGTAGGATCGAGGTAGTTGGTTGGGAAAAGTGATGGGACTGTCGCAAAGCTGCTGGGGGCGTCCTATATACCTGATTTGTTTTATATCTTCCCTCTCGACCACGGATATATCTTGTACGACAGAATGATATGGATAGCTGAAGATGAAATGATAAGAATACACCTTATCACAAACCATCATGATGATAAGATGGCAGGACACTGAGGAACTGCACAAACAACCGAGTTTTGCACATGACAATTGTGTGGGCTAGGACTAAGGAAATCAGGCAAGCGATATGTCAATAACTGTGACCTGCACCAAAGGACGAAAGTGGTACGACACATGCCATATTTGTTGCTAAAGCCCAACTAGATACTGGAAAAACTGTGTGCCTGGATCTTGATTGATTTCATGGCTTATTTAAGGGCGGCAAACTGGTATAATACAATCTTGGTAGTGGTGGACGGCTTGACTAAGATGAGTCACTTCATACCAACACAAAGGGATATGATGGCGAGGGAGTTTGAAACCACCTTCATACGGGATGTTTTTAGACTATATGCACTACCGAAAGATATCTTCGCGGACACAGGATCCATATTCCCATTAGTGATATGGAAAGAGAAAACAGAAGAATTTGGAATCTAATGCAAGCTATCAATGGCATTCCACATGCACATAGATGGAGAAAGGGAACATATAAATGGCATCCAAGAACTATACCCGTGAGTCTACATAAACTATGAACCAGTCAACAAAGATGAAGTATTACCGATAGTGGTGTTTGCATAAAACAACGGAAAATAAAGAACAATTAAGACAACACCCTTTTATGCAAATAACGGTCTAGACACACAATATCAGACCATAGGTCATATGACCAAAGCACTGATAATGGCCAACAAAAATATGAGTCTACTGCATGACAACCTAGGATCAGAAATAAGGAAGACACCATTATGACAAAAAGAAAATCATGACTAATATCAAAAACTGGATCCACACATACAGAATGGAGACACTATAACTGCCTCTCTGGAGATGTGGTAATCATAGAGTTAACGGGATTGGTTTTGTACCCAGGTGGTAACTAGCATATCAAAGTCCAGAGGCTCTGGCCAAGGTTGTTAAATAGACTTCGTACTGTATCGCAACTAGTGAAGTCTCTGAGATGTTTGATAGGTCGCAAACTAAAGATTCTTGAAGCCCACAGAAGAGAATATCTGTTCAACCAAGTATATTGAAAATTCTATCTGCCGAAGTCTGCTTCTTCTAATGTGAAGAATACAAGTTCTTAAATATACTTCTTAGGCTACTGGGAGGCTTATTCTCATAACATATGAAATTCCAAAATGGCAGCCATGAAACCAAACATAAAACATATAGACTATTAAAGCGATACTCCAAACCACACATAAAACATATAGAGTATCAAAGGGAGACTCTAAACTAAACGTAAAACATATAGAGTATCAAAGCGATACTGGAAACTAAATATAAAACATATATAGTTTCAAATCGACATCTGAAACCAAACATAAAACAAATGAAATATCAAACCAATACTATCAGGCTAGAGGCACACCCTGTTTCCTGAAAAAATTTCAAAATACAAAGCGTATCAAGTGATACCTGAAAATCCTAAACCTGTAACCAGTATTGATTACAGACACGGTGTAGTTGCTCCCACAGAATATACAAACTATGAGACATGTAACTGGTACTGGTTACTGGTTTAGGATTTTTATGTATCAGTTGATACTGTTTCAGTTTGGAAATTCTTTCAGGAAACGAGGTGTGGCTCTAGCCTGATAGTATAGGGTTTGATACTCTATAGATTTTATGTTTGGTTTCAAGTATCGGTTTGATACTTTATATGTTTTATGTTTGATTTCGAGTATCGGTTTGATACTCTATATATTTTATGTTTGGTTTCAAGGCTACCATTTTGGAGTCTTATATGTTATGAGAGTAAGGCTCCTGGTAGCCTAGGAAGTGTATTTAAGAACTCCTATTCTTCACGTTAGAAGGAGCAGACTTCGACAGACAGAATCTTTCCCTATACTTGGTTGAACAGTTACTTTCTTCAGTTCACTTCGAGAATCTTTTGTTTGAGATCCACCAAACATCTCTGCGACTTCAGTAGTCCTGATACAGTGAGAAGACCGTTCAACAACCTCAGTTAAAGCCACCGGACTTTGCATCGCTAGTGACCACTTTCATTAAGGAACAACGCCCGGTAACACTACGTTTACCGCATGTCCTGGAAGGCGGTTACAAGACTATCCAAGAAACTAGACTACAGAAAAATGAGACAATTCACAATAAGGGCAATGATAGGAACAAAACCACGTAAACTTGCCCTACCCCCATCGACCAAGATCCGCAATATATTCCAGGTCTCGGTTTGGGAACTTAATCAAAACAAGCAGTTTCCCTAGCAGAAAATTACATGTCTTCGACATGCAGAACTAGCGATAGCACCTGAATAGGAATACGACGAAATACTCATTTCCCACTTACAGTCTACTAACATTCAATATCGAGCTAAGTAGACCCATTATTCACCTATGAATGATCAAGAGTGGTACCCAGTAACTCACTATACAAACGCTCAAGATGCTCTTAATGTGCTCCACTAACACGATCTGCTAAAGCCATCAATCAAGCATTGGGGACATTCCAGAACGCTTTCTTATCATGGGTAGTACTCCGAACTCTCCACCTAATGCCGCCAGCACACTGGAGCCAAATCATGTGTCAAAATCAAGAGAAAGTACCTGGTGAAGTACATCAAGCCCAGAAGGGCTAAGATGGTAAAAGACAACAAACGAAACCATGCTTTTTATTACTGGACAATATGTATGGACAGTGGGTGCATGTTGCACTTCGATGCGAAACTGGGAAGCAACCTCTTCTCTGGCAACATGTTAGCAGCACTACTATTGCCTACGCACACATGCATCGCAGCAACGAAACCAACACAATCGACAGGTACTGAACACTGACAATACCAAGTCTCCTGGGAGAACTGTTTGCCCATATACTCTCCTGACCAGAAAAAATAACAAGCGGAACCCAAGGCAGGAAATGTAATTGAACCCGGAGGTTGCGAAAACACAACCTAGGATTAGACACGATTCAAAATCCACCTTTGTGTCCTACAAGGAATTAGGGCATGGTGGGCAATACTTGTACCGAATGAACTACCAAGTAGAGGATGAAAGCAGGAGGTAATGGGAAACAATTGTATACCTTGAAACAGAGAAAGGCACATTCCAAATGAGAATGGAAGGAGCCAGGTGGGGGTTGGAGATGCCTTGACTTGAGCATGAAGAGAGAATGGGGAATATATAGGAGGAAATATGCGAAGCTGGAAAGAAGCAATAAGCCATACTTATGGACTTCTGAAAGATGGTGGATGAAGAGAATGACTATTGCAAACCTTTAAGGTACTGCAACTGCTAACTTCATGAGGAGTAGAACTAAGCTCGCAGGGACTTGAGCTTGGGGATGGAGCAGCTAATGTCATGGGTGTGACTGAGCAAGAAGAAGGTTTTCACACGACTCATAGTTATGAGTTATAGGTATGTTATATTTTGCACATGAGCTTGATTACAAGTCATGGGCTTTGTGCATGTGACCAAGGGGTCCAATGACCAGTTAGTTGTAAGAAATGTAGCATGAAGTGTAACTATAAAAAGACGTCGATAGCACCATGGAGATGAGCTCTTCATGCTTTATTCTAAGTAACATTCAAACTTATTACATTATGCTTTTACGAGTAAAAAAGTATTATATTCTTTACTATTCACTTACATGTGATCAGAACTCTACAAAGTGAGAAGTGTGGGAGAAAGAGAGTAATAGGCAACGAGGACTAGAGATACATGAGTCTCTCCCATCTTATCGTAGACATAAGTCTAAGAACTATCTTTGCTGGAGAAGGAAGAGAAGTAAGGTCTATCCATTGCTCAGAACTGATACTAGTAACCGGTACAGGTTACTAGTTTAGGATTTTCTGGTATTAGTTGATACTAATTGCATTTTGAATTTGTTTCAGGAAATGCGGTGTGCCTCAAGCATGCGAGTATAGGGTTTGATACTCTATATATTTTATATTTGGTTTCGTGTATTGGTTTGATACTCTGTATGTTTTATGTTTGACTTTGAGTATAGGGTTTGATACCCTATATGTTTTATGTTTGGCTTCGAGTATTGGTTAGATACTCTATATGTTTTATATTTGGTTTTAAGTATACCTTTAATACTTTATAGATTTTATGTTTGCTGAGAGTATTGCTTTGATACTTTATATGTTTTATGTTTGGTTTCGAGCATCGCTTTGATACTTTACACGTTTTATGTTTAGTTTCAAGGCTACCATTTTGGAGTCTGATGTGTTCTGAGAACAAGGCTTCTGGTAGCCTAAGAAGTGTATTTAAGAACTACTATTCTTCACGATTAGCAGAAGCAGACTTTGGCACACACCGTTTTTCAATATACTTCCTGGAACAGTTACTCAGTTCAGCTTCCTTCAGGAATGTTTTGTTTGTGACCTCCCAATCATCTTGGAGACTTCAATAGTTGTGATACAGTAACAAGTGAATTCAATAACCTCCGCTAAAGCCTCCGGACTTCGATTCGCTAATTACCACATACGTATAAAACAAAGCCCACTAATCCTATGATTATGGCATCCCCCGTGAGAGGGTTATATTTGTTTAACTTGGACAACTTATCACGATAGAAGGGATTCTATGACCAAGTCAGGACAAGGCCTGCAGGAAAGGTTCGCAGAAGTGCACCAGGAATTCTAAAGGATGGTTCACGAAAACTCAAGCTAAAGAGCAAGTTACAACTGACGCAGCTGTTCAACAGTTAGCCTGATACGCTGCTGAACAGTGAGTGTGATAATTATTTCAATAGACCCCTAAACCGCCAACCACTACCCACGGAAGGTACCCAGAATCCACAAGAAAGCCTACTGCTACACAGCTACCGCCAGCTCCACCATGGAATGATTCTGATAGGTCTGATAGCAGCAAAGAATCCGATAATATGGCTTCAGAAGTGGGTCCAGCGGGACCACAAACCCGGGGACCAGGGATTCCAAGAGTACCAATGCGAAGACCTAACTCAGTCCTTACCGCTAAACTCAGTATCAAGTTACCTTCAACTTGTAAGTTGACAGGTACAGGAGATGATCTCAATCCAGAAGCGTTTGATAGATGGTGTAACCGGCTGGCAGGAGATGAGGCAAACGTAGGTTTATGGGTCTTTGTTATCGACCGCAGGTGGTAACTAGCGAACCAAAGTCCAGAGGCTTTGGGGGAAGTGGTTGAATGGACTTCTCACGATATCGCGACTACCGAAGTCATAGAGATGTTTGGTGGATCTCAACTCAAGATTCTGGAAGTGGACTGAACCAGTAACCGTTCAACCATGTATACCGAAAACTCTGTCTGTTGCAGTCTGCCTCTTCTAATGTGACACATAGCAGTTCTTAAATATACTTTCTTAGACTACTGGAAGCCTAGTTTTCATGACATATAAGACTCAATGATGGTAGCCATGAAACCAAACATAAAATATATAGAGTGTCAAACCAATACTGGAAACCAAAGATAAAACATATAAAGGATCAAGCCAATACGCGAAAACCAAAAATAAAAGATATAGAGTATCAAACTGATACACGAAATTAAATATGAAACATATAGAGTATCAAACCGATACTCGAAACTAAACATAAAATATATAGAGTATCAAACCCAATACTTTCAGAGCAGAGGCACACCTCATGTCCGCAAACTAAGTCAAAATACAAACAGTATCAACTGATATCAGAAAATCCTCAAGGAGTAGCCAGTACTAGTTACACCCCGAAAACAAAATAAAACCCTTTTTTCAAATATAACAGAAAAATCCTCAATTCTCGCTATCACAATTAGAATTCACATAAGGATCCTAAAATCCTGTGACAACCAGCGGTACATCAAAATAGCTCTCAAAGCCATCCTTAGTAGGAGAATAACACGTAGGAATAAACTCAGAAAATACCATCAGAAATGCATCTCCTGGCATGTTATCAGTCCACCATGCCTAAAGTAAATCCACAGCATGTTCTAATCCTTCCACCAGTTCCCCACTGTTCTCGCTTACTAGATATCCTTTCCAACTAACCAAGAACTCTCCTTTCTCATATGGTTACCTGTAATCGAGGACTGATTGAACTTCACCTTCCTGTTCTTTATTGATCAGAATGAGTGCTGGTTTCACTAATGCTGGTTGTGGAAATCGGAAATTGTGACTAGGTTGGTAAGGTTTCACTATTGAACAATGCAATACTCCTTCCTTTCTTCGGTACATTCTTGCATCTATGCTAACTGTACAGTTATGTCTATGTTCATCAAATTCTTGTACTATACAAGGACCTTACCAGTGTGGCTGTATTTTCCGCAATCTGCCAGATTCCATTGTAAAGTTGTCTCCAAAAACCATAATCCTTTCCCCAATCTTGCCAGGTTGGTGTGAGTTCCTCCTCTTATCTGCCACTCTGTTTGATCCTGCTCTAGCCAAGTGTAATCCTTGGTATGCCGCATTTCTGATCTCCAGGTGTCAATAGTAGTAATCAGCAGATGCGAGTACTGTGGTAGAGCTGACTCTACAAGTATCGAGTAGTTGGTATTCTGGTCCATACACAGCTTTGGATGGGAACATTCCAATTGTATCAGAGTGACCTCCATTGGAGTAAGCTGTCACTTTAGGGAGGGAGGTAAGCCAGTTGATCTGTCATGCATTAACAACATTTTTTAACACTATTTTCAGATCTCTAATTTCTCTTTCTGCTTATCCATTGATCTAGTAGTGGCTAGGTGTAGCCATAATGTGTTCGAATCCCATAATCTTCAACGTTTGTTTCCAAAACTGGGACGTGAATCGAGGGTCAGCATCAGTAACAAGCAACCTAGGGATTCGATGCCGGCTGAAGATATGGTGCAGGAGTAATTCCCTTGTCGAAATTGCAACAGTTTTTACTGCTGTTGCTATCAACCAGCTGAAACCCACTGCTCTATCCACTACCCCCAATGCTGAATCATGTCCTCTCAGCTTAGCAAAAGAGCCTATAAAAGCGATAGCCTAGAGGGAAAATATCTTGGAGGTGAAGGGAAGTGAAAGGGTATTGCCGGTAAGTAATGTAGTCCTTTCCCGATTTAGTTGACATATGTCACATTGCTGGATATTGTCTTGGAAGTCCTTCCTCATCTCCACCTAGTAGATGTATTCCGTTGTGTACCGTAGGTTTCGATCAGCACTATGGTATCATTTATTACGCATCTCCCGTATCATTAGTTCTCTTACCATTTTTCCATTCACTCTGTGACCCTTCAGAATTTAAAGGCAATCTTCTACACCTCTTGTAGTGCACAGAGTAGACCATTACATATGTTGTAATATTGCATTATTCTGTTTCATGAGCTGCAGTTGGAATCCTTCACAAGCTATCAGATAGGATCACTCCTATATCCTTTGATCATCTGTTCCCTCCAAATGGTCTTCGTATCCTCCAATGCTTGAATGATGTCTATTTCATCAACCACACTTTCTAATCCCGTTACCTCTTCGTCCTCATCAGGTGTCGCTTAAACTTTCTAGAGGTCATGGTTGTCGTGAGGTAGGGAGAGCGGTTCCACTACGCAAATTTCGTTTAGGTATGTGTGAGGTCCTCCATGGAGTAGCTCATTTTGGGGATACTCAGGATCGAAACTTTGGGTAGCCAGAGAGCCACATCCTAATGGCTTGTTGACACGCTCTTTGATGGCTCAGATATCGAGGCGGGGGTGGGGCTGAATAAGTCTCTCTATCACTGTGATCAATTTTTGTAACATGGGGAGTTTCAATAACTAGCCGGCTACTGCAGGGGGAGCCCACGTAGGTCTTGGTCATAGGTTTTAATTCCTCATGGTCAGGACAGAGGGGTATGTTGCAGAATGCCCAATAGATTGAAGTGTGTTCAAGTGCCTCCGCACTGCTACCACTGGTATAACTTGGATGGTCTCTGCAATCATTTAGGGATTCGCTATTTCTGTAGTCATTTGCGTCCAGCTGTGCTTGCTCCCAACTGCTGTTGGTTCGGCATTCTGAATGACCACCGATGTGCCCACCGGTGATGGCTTCGAATTGAGACATTAAGTATTCAATAGTAGGTCCTTCGCAAGAAAGAAGGGATGAAATAGCGCAGAAAATGGGTGAATCATCTTCTGATGTGGGATCGTTGGCAGCATGTGGGTAATCATTGGTCTCATTATAAAGACGGGATAATGCATGTGCTAAATAGTTCCATTTTTCTGGTCTGTTCAATATTTTGGTAGCGTATTTTCCCAGCAACCCTCACCATCGCAGCTGTTTTTTCTTTTATGTTCTGCTTGTCTTCAAGTATGTCAAATGTAGATGATCTGTGATGTTAGTAAACTTGCTTCCAGCAAGTATATTGTTGAATGGTGTCCATGTATCAACTATCACTAGTAGTTCCTTATCAGTTGTACCATAATTCATTTGGCCATTTGAGAATTTCATGCTATCAAGCAAAGCAGGCCGCGCATTTTGTGGTGTTTCTCCTTGTCCTACTTATGCTCCTACACCTGTGTTCAATACGTCGGTAATTGGCCATATGAAAAGTGATGAATCATATTCAAGTTATTTCATAACTTCGTATTTTGAAACATCAGGCTTAATATTATCAATGGCTTACTCTAGGGTGGCGGTCCTCACAAATTCTGCTGGTCCGGTAAGCTACGTTAATGGTGATGTAGTGGTTGCAATGTGTGGCAACAACTAAGTGATGTAGTTAACCATTCCTAGAAATTGCGGTAACTGTTTCCTGGTTTGTGGCATAGTCCATTCTTCGATCATCGCTATCATTTCCTGCGCTGGTGCGGGTGCTTCATCACTGATAACAGGGCTTAACACTTCTATACTGGTGACGAAAAACTCTCATGTCTTCCCGCTTGCATTGAATTGAGCTTCGTTTAGCTTGTCGCATACCAGGAATATGTGTTTCCCCTGTTCTTACTCTGTATTGGACAATATGAGTATATCAGCAATATACACGCACCTGCAGCGTCCTAAATTGTCCGCGAATAGATCAGACATTATGCGCATGAATGTTCCAGGAGCATTCATATCTCCTGGTAACATTACCTTGCTAATGCAACTTCCAAATAGTGTTTTGAAAGCGTTCTGGCTCATGTCCTCTGGTGCCACTCTCGTTTGGAAATAGGCATCACTAAGATCGATTTTGCTGCAGTATCTTGCTCCTCGTAGAACATTCACGATGATCATTTTGTTAGAAATGATTTCAATCTCCGAAATCGTTATCTCATTTATTGCTGTGAGGTCCACCAATGGTCTCATACGTTTCTTATCCTGCTTTTCTCGAGCAAACATAAATCCTGGTAATGAAACTTCTTCTCCCTTGATAATTCTGGCTTTCTCGTCATCTCTTATCCATATGCTCCTGTCCGTTCTCCATTGTTCCGCTACCGAGTAAGTGCGTAATGAGTGTAGCTATTTTCCTGGTTGTAGGTTTATCTTATGATTGATCTTCCTTATGGCTACTAGGTTTTCCAGTATCTTGTCCGGAAATGCTTCTAGGTGTTGGTCCATGACATCCTCCGTGCCAATTACAGCTGCTCGGATCATGCCACCAGTAGCTATGCAAACAATTCGACCATTCTGCCTTGAAGACCTGTTTGCTAACTTGCCACATTCGATTTGAGCTTCGTGTTGTTCCAGAAAAGGCATTCCTATTAGTGCATCGTATTTTGCCAGGTTGTCGATGAATATCTTAGTTCTTGGTGTGCTCAGCTTGCCTGCTGATATGTTGACTGAACATTCTTTATGACCTTCAGATAGTGATCCGTTCGTGGCTAGGTGTATTCTATCGCGGTATTTAATCCCTGCCATCGAATCCCATGCATGGTCACAAAGGTGGTGCGAATCAGGGTGGCTCCTATTGATCCGGTATCAAACTGGACTCTGGCTTCTTTGCTATTGACTTCTATCACGCCTGCGAGAGCATCCCCAGGTTTTATATTTGTGGGTCTAGCAGCCATTGTGCAAATTTCTTCTTCTTCCTTCTCTACTTCCATCCCATTTATGAACACTTCTTCCGCTAGTTGTTCCTGTTGCACTCTATTGGAGGTGACTTCTTTCTTTACCTTAGTCTTGCCCTTACCTTTACCCTTGTCATCTTTGCTAGAACAGTCTCTTACCAGATGTCCCTTACCTATGCAGGTATTACAAAGACTCTTTTCATTTCGTTCCTTAGATTTGGTTGGAGGCTGGTTGTTCATTTTCCGATTTTCCTTCCGTCCTTCTTGTTGGGAAGATGAATTCCTTTACCCGTTTCGCGAACTTTTCCTTCCCATAAGTGCCAGTGTTTTTTAGAATAGCATCTACGGTGTCTGCATTTTGTATAACTTCCATAACAGCATCTGTTTCAACGGACTGTAATCAGGCTTCTTGTCGGAATCTTAGGTGCAGGCTTTTGAAGAACTGCGGAATGAAAGCATAAACGCTTATAGTGTTACCAAGTAGGCAAGATTGGAAGATGGGCAAATCAGTTGCTATGGTCGATATTCTTTGTATCTTGCCATTATATACATGTGTGATTTCATAGAATTTGTGATAGGTATCATCTTTCTGTTTCTAGGATTGGAATATTTCTTGTAGGTATCCAACAAGGTCATCTCTGGTGATGTCTTCACTGAAATGCTCTGCTGCTTGGAAAGTTGCTTCTTGAGCTCATCCTTCACAATACAGAATCCAATAGTTTCCTCCTCCAGCCTCGCTTGTCCGCAGTCTATTTAGCAGTAAATATAACTGTACTGTGTTACACCATCTATCAAATGCCTCTAGATTGAGCTCTTCTCCTTCACCAGCAAACTTACGAGGCCAAGTTACCTTGATGCTGAGTTTAGCCGTGACAACTAGGTTGGGCCTGGGAGTCGGCGGTCTGTGTACTTCTGGTCCAGGGGCTCCTAGTCCTGAGGGTCCTGCTTTAGAAGCCATATTGTCTGATTCTGGGTCGCTATCCTAGCTATCTGAAACATCGGTGGGTGGTGGCAGTGGTACCTGTGTACCTGTCGGGTTTCTTGGAGATTCAGGATACTCTCCGCGCGTATTAGTTGGCAGTTCTGGTGGTGGTTGTGATGACTCTGCTGCAGATTTTTGAGCAGGATTTCTATCTAACTACGGAGCAGGCGCGTCACTTGCTACTAGCGCTTTGGCTGGAGGTTTTGCGAACTGTCCTTGCAAATCCGTTGTGTACTATTTGAAACCTTTCTCATGGGCCTTGTCCTTACTGGGTCCTGGAATGCCTTGTATCTTGATAACTTGCTGCAGTTAAAAAAATGTAGCAGCGTGTCGCGGGATGAGGTGAACGTAGATTAGACGAGTCATGCGCTTCACTGTAGGTGGTAACTAGCGAAGAAAAGTCCGCAGGCTTTAACTCTAGTCATTGAATAGACTTCTTACTATATCGCGACTACTGAAGTCTCGGAGATGTTTGGTGGATCTCTACTAAAGATTCTCCAAGCGATCTGAAGTAGTAACAGTTCAACCAAGTATATTGATAACTCTGTCTGTCGAAGTCTGCCTCTTCTTAGGTGAAGAATAGCTGTTGTTACATAGAATTTCTTAGGCTACCGGAAGCCTTGTTCTCATAACATATAAGACTTGAAAGCGGTAGCCTTGAAACCAAACACAAAATACGTAAAGTATCAAACTGATAGTAGAAACCAAACATAAAACATACAGAGTGTCAAACCGATACTCAAAACCTCACATAAAACATAGAGAGTATCAAACAGATACTTGCAGCGCCAGAGAAAACATATCGAGTATCCAACCGCCACCCGAAACCAAGCATAAAATACATGGAGTATCAAACCATATACTATCAGGCTAGAGGTACCCCTCATTTCCTGAAACTAATTTAAAACGGAAACAGTATCAACTGATACTTCAAAATCCTAAACCAGTAGCCAGTACCGGTTAAAGGTGGTATAACTCAGTACAGTTATATCTATGCCTCAATGGACTACCGACTAGCGTGGATGCAGGAGGAAACTATTTGATCCTCTATACTGAAGGGCGAGCTGAAGAAGCAGCTTTCCAAGCAGCAGAACATTTCAGGAAAGAGATAACTAGAGAACACATTGTGGGATTCCTGCGAGAAAGATTACCATCGTCAAAGCAGAAAGATGATACCTATCGCAAGCTCAATGAAATCATACCAGTGTATAATGGCAAGATACTGAGAATATCAACCATATCAACTGATTTGCTGATTTTTCGATCATGTTTGCCTCCAAATACCATGAGCGACTATGGCTTCATTCAACAGTTCTTTAAGAGCATACACGCCAGACTACCTCAAGAAGCTGAATTAAAGTTTGCTGTAACCAATACCATTATGGAAGTTGTACAAAATGCAGAGAGCATAGATCCATTCTGTAAAAGCCTCTCACGAGATGCGGTAATCGCAGGGTTAACGGACTTTGTACGGTACCAAGGTGGTATCCAGCAAGTCAAAGTCTGGAGGCTTTAGCTAAGGTTATTGAATAGACCTCCTACTGTATTGCAACTACTGAAGGCTACGAGATATTCTGTAGGTCACAAACTAAAGATTCTCGAAGAAAACTGAAGTGATTAATTGTTCAACCAAGGATATGGAAAACTCTATTGGCCTTAGTCTGCCTCTTCTAATGTGAAGTACAACAGTTCCTAAATACACTTCTTCAGCTGCTGGGAGCCTTATTCTCGTAACATATAAGACTCTGAAATGGCAGCCTTGAAACCAAACATAAAACATATTCAGTATTAAACCGATACTCCCAATCCAACATAAAACATATAGAGTATCCAACTGATACTCCAAACCAAACATAAAACACATAGAGTATCAACTGGATACGCGAAACCAAATATAAAACATATAAACTATCTAACTGATACTACTAGGCTAAAAGCACACCCCATTTCCTTCAACAATTTCAAAACACAAACAGTATCAACTGATACCTTAGAATCCTAAACCAGTAACCTGTACCGGTTACACCCCAAAAACAAAATAAAATCCTAATTTCAAAACATAACAATAAAATCACTAATCCTTGCTATCATAATAAGAATTCAAATAAGGATCACAAAAACCGTTATCAACTGTGGGTACAACTGAATTGTTCTCAAAACCATCCTTAGTAGGAGAATAACACGTATGAATAAACATGAAAATACTGCAGGAAACTCATCTCGGGGCATGTTATGTCTCCACCACCCCTGAACCCAGCCCATTGCATGTTCTAATCCTTCCACTGCCTCCCAATTATTCTCGCTTGCTGGATATCATTTCTCACTAACCAAGGACTGTCCCTCTCCATATTGTTCCCTGTAATCAAGTGCTGATTGAACTTCCCATTCCTGTTCTTTGTTGATGAGAATAGGTGCTGGTGTCGCGAATCATTATCCTGGGAATTGGAAATTGTCTTCAGGGTGGTAAGGTTTGACTACCGAACAGTGGAATGGTCCTTTCTTGCTCCGTTACCACCTTGCATCCATATTAACAGTGTAGTTTTGGGTATGTTCAGCGAATTCAAGTAGTGTAAAAGGGCCTCACCACCGTGGCTTTAATTTCTGTCATATGCCAGATCCCATAGAGAACCAGTTTCCAAAAACCATAATTGTGCCTCCAATCTCAACGGGTTTGTAGTCAGTCCTCCTCTTAGCTGCTACTCTGCTTAATCTTGCTCCACCCAACCATATTGCTGGGTGTGTAGCATTTCTCATCCCCGGGTGTCAATTGTAGTAATCATTGTATGCGGGTACTGTAGTAGCGTTGACATGCGGGGTATCGAGCAGTTGGCATTCTCCTCCAAACACAGCTTTGTATCTCTCAGGAATGTGGCTTAGCAAGGAAAGAGGATTTCGCATGACTCATAGTGATGAATCATAGGTATGTTATGTTTCGCACATGATCTCATTAGAGGTCATGGGTTTCGCACATATGACCACTTTGGTCACATAATAGGGTTATAATGATATGTTATGTCTCACACATGACCTGAGTTAGAGGTCATGGGTTTCGCGCATGTGACCACTTTGGTCATATGACTAGTTTGTGATGTTTTAGTATGACTCACAATTGTGAGTCATATGTGACGTGTGACAAAAGGAGTGAGTCACAAGGGGGTAAAGGGCAACTACATAAGGGGGACATTAGGTCCGAGTAGATAGGCCATCCTCCGTCTCCTCTATTTTCCTCTCGATTGAAATCAACCCTCCGGGCTTGATCTTCACGAACCATTCACCCCCCCTCTCCTCCCACAATGGCTTCGGCCTAGGAGTGATGGCCATCTCCCTCATCTCCTCACTTCCCTCTTCTGCTCTTTTGCAAGTCGAGGCTTTTCTTCCCTTGAGTTCCGGTACTGCTTCTCTGCTTCCCGTTCTCGCCTCCTTCCTCGCTTAGCGAGGCCCCTCCACACGGTCGGCGACTGCTCGCTTCCCATGCTTCAGTCAGCTGGGAACCCGGTTTGCGGTATGCGGCAACTCGCCAACAGGCCCTCGGGTCGATCTCGCTTCTCCCCACGGTTGGCTTACGCGGTGGTATCCCATCCACTAAGTGATGCTATCTCTGGTAGAACAAGGGACTACATGAGAGACGCGGTAAAACGCGTGCCCTCCACCCCTGGGGACCGCCTAGTCTGACACCAACACGTTTACCGATAGTTGACGCGGTCACGTTCGGTTTCTGTCCTGCCCTTATTGTTGGATCGGCTTGTACTCTACTGCTACACCCTCCCTCGGCTTGCAGCCTACTGCTACACCGCCTTACCTCGATGCCCTCCGGGCGTCTCCACCGGGCTTCCCGGTCTGCATGGCATTGCTCCCCGCGACTTGCCACGGGTTCTTCTCTCCACGGCTCGGGTTTTCCTCTCTTCGGTCTCCCTTCCACTTTGTCAGGCTTGCCCTTAGCTGTAGACGTTTTATTGTCGTAGGTGGTACTGATCGGCCGGGTTAGGATCGTTTGGGGTGGCTCTGGCTTTTGGGTTTGGGCCACTGCCGGGAAATGGGGTTTCTTTTGTTCTGATGGGCTTGGGTGGCTTTCTTTTAGAGTCTTTACCGTTTGTGTATACTACAAGTTGCAGGGCCGGGGAGTTTTTTCGACTGCGCGGGCCGGGCGGGGGGTGTCATGTTCCAGGGGTTTCGGTCCTGTCTGCCAGTGTGCCTTTCTGTTTGGGTTCGTTGACGGTTTTTCTTCTGGCTGTTTCGGGCTGGAGTAGGGGGGGAGGTTTATGTGTCTGCCATAGCTAGCGCTGCATGCGGACGGTGTACCTTAAACACAGAATAAAATTGATGATAAAAAAAAAAAAAAAGAAAAAGAAAAAAGTCCCAGTAGATAGGCGTGCTCCGCTTCCGCTATTTTCCCCCCCCCTACATTTCTTTCTTATCTTCAACACCATCAGCGTCTGGTGTGCACATACGATTCTGCTATCCTAAAGACCTGTAGGCTGAAGCATCCCAATCATAACTGGAGATGGCTTCAGTTCCCCTCCTCCCCTCCGCGCACTCCTCTGTGTCTGGAGTAAGCCCCCAGGTCCCCATCCTCTTGGAGCTCCTCGAAAGATCCTGGACGGATGCAGGAATCTCCAACCAGCTCTTTCCGCCCAAAAGTTCAACAGAGCTTGATGACCTCTCACCGGGTGAGGTGGTCATCCTTCCCCTCCTTTGCACCTCACTTCTAGCATTGAGGTCGCTCTCCACTCAAAGCGTGGAACAGGCCCTCAAGGTCGCCCGACTCTTGTGACAAGTTAACGAGCTCTACTCTCACAGGGACAAGTCCCAATGCGCTCCTCCCCCCCCCAGGGAGACCTACACCATGGCGGCGTCACTCTTGGCCCGTCAGCTGTCAGTTCAGGACCTCGCGTCCCACCTGACCAGCCCCCTTCCTCAGCTAACATACCTCCAAAGACCCCCACTACAACGCCCTACACCTACTGCGCCCGCCACGAACTCAGCTCGGGCAGCTCCTTCCCGAAAGGGCAAGGACCCCGCGACGTGCCCCCCTACCGTGACTCTCGCCATTGAGCTTACCCCCCTCTACGAGGGGGTGGCGACACGCACATCCCCTACTATAGTACAAAGGACCAGAAATGGTACGGCGACCAGTCCGCATATGTGGCAAAATTCCCTTCCTCCTGGGAGGTCCAGACATACAGGGAAGGAAAGTACTCCCCCCTCTCCGAGTTTCACCCTGTCCCTCACGCATTGGCTCAGTCCGGCGCGCGCGCCTATGCCCAGGCAGCTACCGCTGCTGGAAAAAAGAAAGGAAAGCCGCACAAAGCAAACATTACCCGTATGGCTGCCCTGGCTGCGTCAGGTCCGGCACCCCCAGCCCCCTCAAAGGGGCCCAGGCGCCTCCCAGCTGCTGAAAGATGTATTTTCGCCCCCAGGTCTTCCCCCTTCTCACACTCCCAATCCGACTGCATAGCTGCCTCCCCTCCCCAACATCGCTGCCTCAGTCCTTCGTGAGGCGGGCTACACTCTACCCCTATCCTTCTCTGCTAGGGTCAACCACAGAGGCGCGGTGAAGCTTCTTGCCCTCTCCCCTTTCGTTCCCTCTACTGCTCATGCCCCTTACTACAACGCCCTCTCCACCAAGCGAAATCAGTCTTTCCTGACCGGGGACGCTCCATGGCTCCCGTTCCGCCCTGCCCCCAATGAAGTCTAGCTGGCGATACACTCCCTCCCCATCCCCTACCTTCCCGAAGATGACGAAGACCTCCGGCAGTCCCTGAGCAACACCATCCTGAACATCAAGAACATTCAAATACTCTCTGCCTATTACCTGGATCCCGACAGGGACTCTAGGATCCTCACGAAAGTGACCTCCGTCGTTGTGACCGTCGCCCCTGAAAATGAGGCCAGTATGCGCGGCAACACTTACCTTTTCTCCTCTCGATGAAAGGTTGTGAGAGCATACTCGGCTAATGGCCTCACTCAATGCCGTAACTGCTGGGAATACGGACACCACTCAGCCAGATGCAAGATTGACCACCCAGTATGTCCAATCTGCACCTTCTCCCACTGAAAGCAGGCACACCCGTGCCAGAACCTCACCTGCCCCAAGGGCGGGAACCTCAGAGCTGTGATCGTCTGCTGCCCAACCTCCCCCTTGATGTGTGCGATCTGCTAAGGTCGACACCCTGCATCCGCTAGCGAGTGTCCATCGCGACCTTTCCCCACTCCTTCCCACAGGGAGTGCCCTGTTCCGGAGAATGAGGAAGCTATGGACACAACGAACGACCCCGGAGAGGGTCCTTCAACTGGTTCACGATCTCTCCTGCCCCCTTTCGCTCTTGAGACATCCCGCCCTAGGCGTGGTTATGCTCTCCCGTGACCTCCCCCCATTCCTCCCCCAAAACACCCAGGAGGTGCCTTGCCAAATCCCACGTGGCAGGAATCTCCCCCTCCTCTCCCCCAGCCTGAGACTCCGGAAGGCGTGTAATGGCTGGTAACACCTCTCCTGCGAGTTCTGCGCTGGTGGTGGGCTCCCATAACCCTATCTCCGTTCTACAACACACCTGCTTGGGAAGCTGCGATGTGTTTCTTTCCCTTTTTAATTCTTTTTCTCTCTTGGATTCCCCCTCTACCCTTGTTGCCCTGCAAGACCCCCCACTGCACCAGAATAGACCCCAATCATTTGCTGGTTTTAAATCCTGTTTCCCCTCCTGCGCCAAATGCGGCAAGCCAAGAGTGGCCTGCTACCTTCATCTTTCCTCTACTCAACCGTTTTCAGTCCTCCCCATCTTTTCGGAGGCTAGAGATTGGATGGCTGTTGACTTTTATTCCTCTGTTGGCTTATTAGATTCCTTTGTTACCAAGTTCAGGATTGTGAACCTCTACAATACCTGGGATGGCTCCCCCTTTCGCTGGACCATCCCTCCTGAGGTTACCTTCCCCCACACCTCTACACCGACGCTGGTCATCGGGGATTTCAATATTCATCACCCCACGGCGGACCCGGGCCGTCTTTTCTCGGAATCCGACCTGTGCGCCTCAGCCCCTTACTTCGAGAAAGCTGAAGAGGAGGGTTTCTGCCTCTTGAACACCCCTGGTACTCGTACCTACTTCCCCTTTGACCCCGGACTACCCCACTCGGTCATAGACCTTGCGTTTGCCAACTCCGCTCTGTCCCCCAACTTTCAGTCATTCGACACACCACTGCCCTTAACCGGCTCTGACCACTTCCCCATCCTCGTATCGCTTTTGCAGCGGCTGGCTCGCGCTCACCCTCCTGCCCCTGCGTGGACGAAGACTGCCTGGCTCTCCCTTGAGGATGCGATTAAGGCCATGAGATTCGACCCTCCTCCCCCCTCTCCACACTCCACACTTTCTCAACCTGGTTCGACACTGCCCTTGGCAGACATAGGATGGTCCTCAGACTACACACCTCAGACAAACGACCCTCCCCCTGATCCAAGGCCTGGTGGACCTGCAATCTCACGGCACAAAGGGCTGCCGATCACACGACGGTTCGATCGTCATGATGGGGCCCTCTCCCCTCATCGTAGCAGCGGTACAGGGGGGCCCACCTCTTATACTTCAAGGCCATAAAGAAAGCCAGGACTGATTATTGGGACAATTTCCTGAAAACAGCCACTCCCCAGACACTCTGGACTGCGAAACGCTATGCCTTCGTAAGGCCTCCAGACAGATTCCCATAGATACCCGGGCCTGAAAGCCCCATGGACAGAAACACAGCCCTTCTCAGGCACTTCTTCGGCGAGAAACAGTCCTCGTGGCCCCCCAGCGATTATGCGGGAGTTTATGGATGTTCCTCCCCTGATGGCGGAAGAAATCACAGTTGCACTCCGGAATTCCTCCTCATCCTCCGCACCGGGCCCTGACCAGATCCCATACCCTGTCTGGAAAAGGGTCCACGTGTTGAACCCAAGTATCCTTCTCTCAATCCTTGGCCCTCTTGTCCGGTATGGGCACCATCCCCGCTCCCTAAAGAGAGCAAAGGGGATTATCCGCGAAAAATCAGGTAAACACTCCTACAACATGCCAGCATCGTTCCGCATCATCGTTCTCCCCGAGACCGTTTCCAAGATCCCAGAAAGGGTTATGGCTACTCACCTCTCTGCCTTCGCGCTATTCCGGGGACTCCTGTCCTCCCACCAAACCGGTTCCCTTCCCCGCTTGAGCACCTTTGACGCAGCTGTAACCCTCTCTCATGAGGTTCAGCTTTTCGTACGCCCTAAGCTTAAGGTTTCAACCCTGTTCCTCGATATCAAGGGAGGCTTTGACAATGTCTCAGCCCCCATACTCTGCGACAGGCTTGCCGCTAAGGCGGTCAACCCATACAGGGTCTTGTGGATCAGGTCCTTCCTCCGCGGCCGCTCCTGCCGCCTGGTCATCCAGGGGGCCCCTCAAGTTTTTTCCCAAGTCTCTGTTGGTACCCCTCAAGGGTCTCAGATCTCCCCCCTTCTGTTTTTGATCTACGTTTCCACCCTGCATTTCCCGGTCCCTCGGGGCCTCCTTCTCTCCTACGTGGACCACTTTGCTGTCACGGTCACCTCTGGTTCATACTACCGGAACGTCCAGAGGCTTCAGGGCATCACCAAAGCACTACGGCCGTAGGCTGGAAGGCTGGGGGTGGCCTTCTCGATCCCGAAGATTGAGCTTATGTACTAGGTTACCCCAGCCCACAAGGTCCATCCTCCCGCAATTCCTCTCTTGATAGACGAGCACCTCTTCCACACCTACAAACTGATATGCTGGCTTGGATACTGGTTCGAGCCCTCATCTACCTCCTGCAACAAAGGCACTACCTTCCACTTCACGAGAAGGTTCAGCTTGGCCCAGGGGGCCTTCGCAACGATGAAAGGGCTTTCCAGGCCCAGGAAGGGTCTCTCCTCGTCTCCCTGCCACCGACTGGCGTCCTCCCCCATCTGCCCCATCCTCCTTTACGGATCAGACCTTTTCTGGCCAAGCCTCACCCTCCTGGACAGGATGTCTGTCTTTTGAGTGTCTGTTCAGAGATGGGTTACGAATTTCTTTTCATCTATCCCAATTGGCATCCTAGCGTGCGAATTGGCCCTCCCCCCCCACCTGCTCCTTGTTCTCCACCGGCGAAGGCTGGCAGCCTTCAGGCTGGTTTGCCTCCCCCCTGAAGCCAACCCGGCCACGGCTAGGCTACACCCATCTTTTCCCACCTCGCCCCCTTCCGGGCCCTGGAGGACCACCACCGATACACAAGGAGTCTAAAGTCCGTTTACGCCCCACTTCTCTGAAAGCCCAGTCCACCCTGTCCTCCTATATGGAAACACCTCTCACTGGACATAATTGCCCACAGGAACATCCAGTTCATTCACCCCTCAGGTCCAGTTCCCGTGGCCTCCCCCGGCCGCCTCCCTCCTGACCAACTTCCTTTGGCAGCGGGGTCCCCGTCTTACCAAGCAGTCAACCGGTGACTGTGGAATACTCTCCTTCGGGACTGGTCTACACAGTTTCCCCCCCAGTCCTACTACGCCTATGCCGCGTCCCTTAGACCCCATCCCTTCATGCGCTTGGGGAGGTTCATAGCTGGCAGGATCCATGAGATACACGCGGGCAAGAGCTACCTGGCTGCCCACCCCTCCTGGTTCACTGATGACCCCTCCTCGCTCTGTCCTTACTGTGAGGAAGTAGAAGAAGATTTCACTCACGCTATCTTATACGGCGAGTCTCGCAAGGAGCCTCATAAGCGCCACCTCCGGGGGCTTACAGACATCGGCAGAGAGAGCCCACTGTGGACCAACAAGGACTCCCTCTGCTCCCTGGCGCAGTACCTAAATGTAACCGCCACAGGCTTCCCCCCCGGCATGCCGCCTGCATTCAGGGACCCCCCACCTGCACCTGCTTCCATTGCTGAAGGGCTCGCAATTTACGGATTCGGGCTCTGAACATGGGTGCTCACCCCCACTTCGCTCTGAGTTGCAGTTGCTTTGGTTTTCCTTTTGGCAGCCGGGTGGATTTATTTTTCGTCACGAGTTTTGTATTTTCTTGTATTAGTTTCTGGGGATTTCGTGTCGGCTATCGGACACCACTTGGAGGATTTTCCAGTTTTGGTGCGATTATTTCTTTTGTGATTGCGAGTTCTTGAGATTAAGGTTTTTCTTTATGCCATAGCTATCGCTGCATGCAAGTTCTTGTACCGTAAACAAAGAACATATGATGATAAAAAAAAAAAAAAAAAGACAAACAAAAAAAAGAAATTCCAAGTATATAGGCATCCTCTGTCGCCTGTATTTTCCTCGCGCTTGAAATCAACCTCAACGCTTTGGGTCTCACGAACCATCTGCCCCCCCCCTCTCCTCCCATGATGGCTTCGGCCTTGGAGTGACGGCCATCCACATCCCCCCCTCTGTCCTCCTCTGCTATTTTACGCGTCGAGGCTTTCCCTCCTCTGGGTTCCGGTATGCCTTTCGCACTGCCCGTCCCCACCTCTCTCCTTGCTTAGCGAGGCCTCTCCATAAAGTCGATGACCGTTTGCTTCACATGCTTTGGACAGCTGGGAACACGGTTTGCAGTACGTGAAAACTATTCAAGCGGCCCTCGAGTCGATCTCGCTCCTCCCCACGGTCGGCTTAAGTGGTGGTATCCCATCCACTAAGTGACGTAATCTCTCGTAGAACAAGGAACTATGTGAGAGATGCAGTAAAACACTTACCTTCTGCCTCTGGGGACCGCCACGAAAGACACAAACACGACTACTGGGTGTTGACATGGTCGCGTTCAGTTTCCTTGCTGACCTGACAGTTGGATCAGCTTGCACCGCACTGCTACACCCACGCTCGGCTTGCACCTTACTGCTACATTACCTTACCTCGACGCCCTTCGGCTATCCCCACCGGGCTTCTTGGTCTGGATGGCACTAGTCCCTCTGCCCTGCCACGGGTTTCGCTTTCCTCGGCCTGCATTTTTCTCTCTGCGGTTCTCCTTCCACGTTGCCGCTGTCACAAATGTGGCTTAGCTAGGAAAGGTTTTCACATGACTCATAGTTATGAGTCATAGGTATGTTATGTTTCGCACAGGACCTCATTAGAGGTCATGGGTTTCGCACATATGACCACTTCGGTCATATGATATGGTTGTGATGATACGTTATGTTTCGCACATGACCTCATTTAGAGGTCATGGGGTTTGCGCATGTGACCACTTTGGTCATATGACTAGTTTATCATGTTTTGGGTAGGACTCACAGTTGTGAGTCATATGTGGCACGTGACTTGAAGTGTGAGTCACAAGGGCGTGAAGGGTAACTATATAAGGAGGACTTTAGGTTCGAGTAGATAGGTCATCCTCCGTCTCCTCTACACACCCGGCGATTGAAATCAACCCTCCGGGCTTGGTCTTCACGAACCACCATCCACCCCCCCCTCTCCTCCCACGATGGCTTCGGCCTAGGAGTGACGGCCATCCCCCCCTCACTGCCCTTCTTCGCTTTTATCACGCGTCGGGCTTTCCTTCCCCTGAGTTCCGGCACTGCTTTCTGCTGCCCGTTCTCGCATCTCTCCTCGCTTAGCGAGGCCCCTCCACACGGTCGGGGTCCGTTCGCTTCCCATGCTTCAGACGGCTGGGAACACGGTTCGCGGTACGCGGGAACTTTCCAACAGGCCCTCGGGTCGATCTCGCTTCTCCTCGCGGTCGGCTTAAGCGGTGGTATCCCATCCACTAAGTGACACTATCTCTCGTAGAACAAGGGACTACATGAGAGACGTGGTAAAACGCTTACCTTCTGCCACTGAGAACCGCCTAGTCAGACACGAACACGATTACCGAAAGTTGACACGGTCGCGTTCGGTTGCCTTCCTGTTCTTACGGTCGGATCGGCTTGCACCCTACTGCTACAACCTTCCTCGGCTTGCACCCTACTGCTACACCACCACGCCTCGACGCCCCCTGGGGCGTCTCCGCCGGGCTTTCCGGTCCGGATGGCACTGGTCCCTGGGTTCTGCCACGGGCCTCGCTTTCCTTCGGCTCGGGTGTTTCTCCCTTTTGGTTCTCCTTTCCACGCGTCGGGCATGCCCATAGCCGTAGATACTATTATCGCAGGTGGCGTTG
>JACCEG010000461.1:50585-64734 GCA_014065205.1 Tuber brumale
CATCCTCCGTCTCCTCTACACACCCGGCGATTGAAATCAACCCTCAACGCTAGGTACTGACGAACCATCCACCCCCCCCCTCCTCCCACGATGGCTTCAGCCTAGGAGTGACGGCCATCCCCCTCCTCCCCTCACTGCCCTATTCAGCTTTTTTTTCACGCGTCGAGGCTTTCCTCCCTTTGGGTTCCGGTACTGCCTTTCTGCTGCCCGTTCTCGCCCCTTTCCTCGCTTAGCGAGGCCCCTCCTCACGGTCGGCGACCGCTCGCTTCCCATGCTTCAGACGGCTGGGAACACGGTTTCTGCGGCAAGCGAGGACTACTCTTTAGGCCTGATGGTCGACCTCGCTCCTCTCCTTCTTTGGGGACCTCTCTTCTTTGTTCCCATTTGGTGTAGGCTGCGGTGGACGCCTGTCTCCCTGTGTGCATGAGCACCGTGGGGGAACGCCTCGGCTAGTAACTTCGGGGCCTGTCTCGCTTGGAGATTCGGCCATACCCTCCTAGTCTTACGGTTCAAGTTGGGACTACTCTTGTTGGAGACCGCCTAGCAAGACATGAACACGATTACCGATAGTCGACACGGTCGTGTTGGGCTTCTGGCCCCTTCTGGAGGTTGGATCGGCTTGCACCCTACTGCTGCACACTCCCTCGGCTAGCACCCTACTGCTCCCCCCTCTCCCGCTGCAGCCCCGAGGCGGTTCCCTTTCTCGGTTACGTCGCGTTCCGGGATCACTTCTACGGTTTTCTGCTGCCAGTGTGTATCTCTTGCTTCGTTGTTGTGGGGCTCAACCTGCTGCGATTTTTCTTTTGTTCTTTTCTGAGATGTCCCGGGCGGTTACCTGCTTATGTTTTCCAGCTTTCTTCTTAGTTAGGCTTCTCCTATTCTCCGAGTTCGCTTGCCAGGTAAGGACGGGTTTTTCTTTGGGGCGAGATGTGCGGTTAGGCCCATACCAGAGGGTCTTGGGGATACGGTCGGGCCGGGCGGTAGGAGGAATGGGGATTGTTTATGCCGTAGCTAGCGCTGCATGCAAGTTCTTGTACCCTAAATAACAACGAACACATGATGATAAAAAAAAAGCCGAAATTTGAAAAAAAGTCCCCGCAGATAGGCTCTTCACGCTTCGTTCTAAGTTATTTCCTTACTTATTACTTTATACTCTTACGAATATAAAACCTTTACGCTCTTTACGAATACCTACCTACGAGACAAGGACTCTGATATAGAGTCTAGTTGAAGAAAGAGTATGATAGGCGATAAGGACTAGAGACACGAGAGTCTCTCCCACGTTATCGTAGGCATAGGCCTAAGAACTATCGTCGAGAGAGAACAAGAAAAGTATGGTCTACCCGTTGCTAAGAACTGATACCGGTTAGGGATCCCAACATTACGAAGCGTCTCTCCTAGCGACGCTTAGATGATACCAAGACGGACTACACCTTTGAGGATCAGTCTGTAGAGCTACCCCAGGTAGCAGACGAATTACAACGAATGGTTGCGCAACTCGGACGGACCCCAAGTCCGACAACACCCGTAGAACAACCAACATACACAGAGTCAAGCTCTGAAGAAGAAGACAAAAGAATGGAAGGACCGAGGCCCACTGGAGGAGAAGGGGCTAGACCGGCGCCAGGCCCAGCTCCGGAACCAGAACTCGAATTGAGCCGAGAACAAATGGCTCAGCTCCTTGCACGATTAGGACAGCATCGACCTAAGGTCAAACAAGCGCAGACCTATGCGGGAGACAGACACAAATATCGGAGCTGGATGGCGGAATTAACGATTTACTTTCCGGCCGCGGGATGGCAAGAGGGACAAGAGGCGGAAAAGATCATGTACGTTTTGAGTCTCCTGTGAGGAGACGCAAGCAAATGGCTCACACCATATACGGAAGGCAACAAACCAGTGCGATGGAGGAGCTGGGAAGAATTCCAGGAGGCAATCAAACAACAGTTTGGAGAAGTGGATCCCAGGGGAGCAGCCAGGATCCACATAATGAACATGGAACAAGGGTCCCAATCCATGACCGAATACTGGAACGTGTTCAGACTCCATCAGACGGAGGCAACGCTGGATGACACAATGGCGTCGCAATACCTATACTCGGGGATGACGGAAAAGCTACAAACGGAGTTTGAAAATTTCGATAGGGAGACCAATACCGCGGACGAACTCGCAGCATGGGCCATCAAGAAGGAAACTAGGCTCGCAATTTTGAAGAACTTGAAGAAACGGAAACCTAAGGAAAATTGCGGTCCGCAGAACACGCGCGGGACGGTCAAAGCAATACCGCCAACCTACGAAGGAAATTTCAAACCTACGATTAACCGAGAGGTGCAAATGAAGAAAGCACAAACTAGGAGGCCCCTCAATTTATCCAACGAGGAGTAAAGGAAATGCAGGGATCAGAACCTGTGCCTGAGATGTGGCGAAAAAGGACACCAAATCAGAGAGTGCCGGAATCGAGCGGACAACGGACAGAAGAAGATGACGCCCGCCCAAGGCAACAACTGGGTCAGGCAACAGAAACGGACCAACTGGCGAGAGATGACCACGGAGGAGGATCCACCGGAAAAAGAGGACGGTCCCTAGTAAGAGATGGTCTGGTGGACAAGAAGGGGAGGAAAACCATCAGAAGGAAGCGGAAGGGAAAAGATACGAACGGAGGAATCACAATGGCAAATTACCCTACGGGACTACTCGAGGAAGAAGGAGATCATATTATGATCAAGACAACCCTATACGATACAAAGAAGAAAGGCACTAGGATACATGCGATGCTCGACTCAGGGGCAACAGAAGATTTCATCGACAAGGAACTCTGTGCCAAATATAATTACCCCATGACGCCGACACAAAAGAAGAGACAGGTTTGTCTCGTGGACAGAAATCCCAGCACTATGGGCCCCATAACCCATACAGTGCAAGTAGCTATGGCCATAGGCAGCCATAGGGAAGAGGCAACCTTCCAGGTAGCGAACCTGAAGAACCACGAGCTGGTCCTAGGGATGCCGTGGTTACGACAACACAACCCCATAATCGACTGGGACAACAGCAAGATTATATTGGCTGGCGAACGGTGCACCACAGGATGTCTCAACAGTTCGCCAGTGCTGTATACAACACCAGAAAGAGAGGCACAAGAAGCAAACCTGAAAGCAGGATTCGACCAACTCAGAGAAGGACTGGATCGGAGAATGAGAGTCCAAAAGTTGCACGAGAAGGCCCTGGGACCAACCAAGGGCTCCAGACAAGCGGCAGGTCACGACCAATATGCCGATCAAGACAAGACGATCCAAGGAAGGGGTCAAGAGACGATATCAACTGGAATAGCGATAGGGTTACCTCCCGGTACCTATGGACGAATAGCACCACGCAGCGGACTAGCAGTCAATAAGAGACTCATGACTAACGCGGGGGTTATCGATGCCGACTATATCGGAAAAATCAACGTGGTCCTAGCAAACCTGGGAGATATAGAGCAAGAAATCCGATGCGGCGACCAGATAGCGCAGTTGATTATCGAGAAGATCAACGAAGAAGAGATGCATGAAGTACGAGAACTTCATGACACAACAAGAGGAACAAAAGGCTTCGGCAGCACGGATAGCGCGAAGATTAAAAAACAAGATTCGGCGGAGATTCGAGAAATATCAGCCCACGCGTTCGGCAGATATTACAAGAGAGGCGACTTGAGAGGAATCCTCAAATGGAATCCAAAAGAAGAGAAGCTGGAATTGGCACGAATCAATATCAGCACCGAACTGGCAATAGGACAAAAACAACAACGAAGGGAGAAAGAGTCGTACGACATAATACCAGTAGAATACCACCAGTTCATGAACCCATTCCAAGAAAAGGAAGCGGACAGACCACCACTAAGAAGGCCACGAGTGGACCACGAAATACGCAGCGAAAAAGACGCAAAATGCAAGGCCAAGAAGAAGATTCCATACCAATGACTTTATCCCTTGGGAGAAAAGGAGTTGGAGGAACTAAGTGGATATATTGTACAGAATATGAAACGAGGGTGGATAAGGCATTCATTTGCATCCACAGGATCACTGATACTATTCGTCAAGAAAAAGGACAGAAAAATGAGGTTATGCGTGGACTACCGGGCACTCAACCCGGTAACAAAGAAGGATCGGTATCTGCTACCACTGATTGGGGAGGCCCTGGATCCGTTAAAAACGGCAAAATATTTTACCAAGCTGGAAATTGAAGACGCCTACCACAACATGCGGATAAAGGAAGGAGACCAATGGAACACAACCTTTGCCACAAGATACGGAATGTACCAATACTTGGTTATGCCGTTCGGGCTAACCAACGCGCCGGCATCATTCCAACGATGGATCAACCAGGTACTTAACAAGTTCCTAGATATATGCTGCATTGTCTACTTAGACGATGTACTCATATATTCGCACAACCTGGAACAACACAGAAAGGACTTCAGCAGCATCATGAACGAAATTCAGAAATCGGGGATGAAGATCAAACCATCCAAATGCGAGTTCCCCAAAAGGGAAACCGAATACCTGGGATTTATCATCAACGGAAACGGAATCCAAGTGGACCCAGTCAAGACACAGGCCATATGGGACTGGGCAAAACCAAGCAACAAAACAGATATCCTATGTTTCCTTGGATTCTGCAACTTTTATCGGAGGTTTATCGAGGGCTTCAGCCGGATGGCAAAACCCCTTTATAACCTAACAAAGAAGGACGTCAAGTGGGAATAGGGAGGAAAAGAATAGGGGGCTGATGATGCCATACGAACCAGACTCACGACGGCGCCAATATTCGTTCACTTCAACCCGCGCAGGGAAACAACAATCCAGACGGATGCATCGAAATATGTTTGTTCAGGAATCCTATCGCTGAAATGCGAGGACGGGAAATGGCGCCCGGTGTGATATCGGTCAAAGACAATGACACCCGCCGAATGCAACTACGACGTCTCCAACAAAGAACTACACGCCATAGTTCAAGTACTCCAGGAATGGAGAAGATACATACAGAATAATGACCATCAGGTCAGAGTTCTCACAGACCACAAGAACCAAGTTCCCTCCATGACGAGAAAGGAACTCCGCGACCGTCAAATCCGATGGATGGAAAGCCTCAGCAAATACAATTTCAAGATCGAATAAAGACCGGGGAAAGAGGGAGGAAAACCAGGAGCATTAACAAGAATTGCAAGCAACAAACCGCAAGACAAGGAGGACGAACGGATTACACAGAAGAATTGAATCCGGCTCCCGAAGGAATACTGCCAGGCTGTGGAATCAACTGAAATCCACGACAAAGACGATGAGGAATTACGAAAAGCAATTGCAGAAGAGAAGACATTTCAGGAAATAAGGAATGACCTGGAGAAAGGAAAGAAGGAAAGAAAGGAGGTGGCCTTAGCCCTATGCGAATGGAAGGACAACTATATGTGGTGCGATGGAAAGATTTGGATACCAGAAGACGAAAAGATAAGGACGGGCCTTATCAAGAAACACCGCGACGACAAACCAGCAGGACACGGCGGAACGGCTAAAACAACGGAGCTGATCACGCGGAAATACTATTGGCCAGGATTAAGCGAATCCGTCAAACAATAGGTCAAGAATTGCGACATATGCCAGCGGACGAAAGTGGTGCGACACGCACCCTATGGGCTGTTAAAACCCAATGAAGCACCAGAAAAACCATGGTCATCCATATCTATGGACTTTATAACGGACCTCCCTAAGGCCAACAGATATGACTCCATCATGGTCGTGGTGGATCGCCTGACCAAAATGAGTCACTTCATACCCACGACAATTGATATGACGGCACGGCAGTTCGCAACAACATTTACCCAAGAAATCTTGCGACAGCATGGACTACCGAAAGATATCATCACTGACAGAGGATACATATTCACGTCTGGAATACGGAAAGAGATAACGGACGAACTCGGAATCAAAAGGAAACTTTCCACGGCCTTCCATCCACAAAGGGATGGAGAAACGGAAAGAACCAATGGCATATTGGAACAATATCTACGAGCCTACGTCAACTATCAGCAGGACAACGGGGACGAATTACTACCGATAGCGGAATTTGCATAGAACAACGGAAGACAAGAAACAATTAAGGCGACACCCTTCTGTGCAAACTACGGTCTCGACCCAGAATATCAGGACATAGGTCATATGACCAAAGGACTGATAACGGAAAAGGAAAACATGAGTCAATTACACGACACCCTACGAGCAGAACTGACGACCGCACAATTACGATAGAAAGAAAACTACGATCAACACAGAAAACCCGCTCCACACTTAAGACAAGGCGACAAGGTGTGGTTACTACCAAGGAATATACGAACAACAAGGCCATCCAAGAAATGGGATTACAAGAAAATAGGACCATTCACGATAACGAAAAAGATAGGGAAACGAGCATATAAACTCAACCGTACCCCGGCCATGAAGATACACAACACATTCCACATCACACTTTTGGAACTTTATCAAGACAACAAACTTCCCTCACAAACGATTACACCTCCTCCGCCTATCGAATTAGACGGAGAACCCGAATACGAACTCACGGAAATAATCGATTCTCGCTTATACCAGGGTAACCTTCAATACCGTGCTATGTGGACCGGTTACTCCCCCGAACACGATTAAGAGTGGTACCCAGCTACCAACTTTAGAAACGCACAAGATGCCCTCAACCTCTTCCACCAAGGTTACCCGCAGAAGCCGTCAACCAAGCGTCGAGCACGATCCACACTACTTCGAGGTCGTGGGTAGTCCGACGACCACTCCACCGGACGCAGCCAAGTGGGCTGCGGCAGAGGAAGAAATCAGAATCAAGAAGGAGGAAGAGGAGAAGACCATTGAGGCTGAGTGAGCAAAGGTGGTCAAAAGCGGCGAAAGAAATCATGCTGTCTATCATTGGACGGCATGCACGGACGATGGGTGCTCTGTGCACCTAGATGGAAAACAACGAAGCAACTTCTTCCCGAGTAAGAAGTCGGCGACAAAGCAAGCGCCACCAACGACGCCCATTCAGGCCGAATGGGCAACAGAACCGCAACCTCCGCCCACGGGCCCCGCACATCACAAAATCTCCTGGCAGAACTGCATGCGCAGGTACTGCCCATACCACTGAAGACAACAAGGGGAAGCCAAGCACGCAACAGAAAAGGTTCCGAGGATGGAACCTGAGGAGGGGGGGGATACAAAAACTTTTGTATCCAAGGAAGAACTACGCCGAACGATCAAACGCTTAAGACGAGAGAACGATCGGCTAGCGAAGGAAACAAAATGACAAGTGGAAACGATCGCCCGCCTGGAAAAAGAAGGAGGAATGCAGCGGCAAATGATGGAAGGATCGAAGAGGGGGGCGGACATAATCCGCACCTCCTACATCGAAAGAATTGCGCAATCAGAGGAAGGGCTACGCAAGGAAAAGCTCAAACGAAGAGCCATCATCGACGAGGTATGCGGACTATGCCGCGAGGCAAACGACAATGCGAAACCCCTTAGGAGATACACGGACCACCTCTACGATGAGAGATTGTAAGCTTGAAGGGACTCGCGCTTAGCGAGGGAGGAGCTAATGTCACGAATGTAGCTTAACTAGGACAGGATTTCACATGACTCATAGTTATGAGTCATAGGTATGTTATGTTTCGCACATGCCCTCATTAGAGGTCATGGGTTTCGCACATATGACCACTGCGGTCATATGATATGATTATGATGATATGTTATGTTTCGCACATGACCTCATTTAGAGGTCCTGCGATTTGCGCATGTGACCACTTTGGTCATATGACTAGTTTATGATGTTTTGGGTATGACTCAGAGTTGTGAGTCATATGTGGCGCGTGACTTGAAGTGTGAGTCACAAGGGCGTGAAGGGTAACTATAGAAGGAGGACATTAGGTCCGAGTAGATAGGCCATCCTCCGTCTCCTCTACACACCCGGCGATTGAAATCAACCCTCTGGGCTTGATCTTCACGAACCACCATCCACCCCCCCCTCTCCTCCCACGATGGCTTCGGCCTAGGAGTGACGGCCATCTCCCTCCCACCCTCACTGTCCTCTTTCGCCGTTTCACGCGTCGAGGCCTTTCCTCCCCTGAGTTCCGGTACTGCTTTTCTGCTGCCCGTTCTCGCCCCCTTCCTCGCTTAGCGAGGCCCCTCCACACGGTCGGCGACCGCTCGCTTCCCATGCTTCAGACGGCTGGGAACACGGTTTGCGGTACGCGAGAACTCCTCAACAGGCCCTCGGGTCGATCTCGCTCCTCCCCACGGTCGGCTTAAGCGGTGGTATCCCATCCACTAAGTGACGCTATCTCTCGTAGAACAAGGGACTACATGAGAGACGCGGTAAAACGCTTGCCTTCTGCCTCTGGGGACCGCCTAGTAAGACACGAACACGATTACCGAGAGTTGACACGGTCGCGTTCGGTTTCCTTCCTGTTCTGACGGTTGGATCGGCTTGCACCCTACTGCTACACCCTCACTGGGCTTGCACCCTACTGCTAGACTACCCTGCTTCGACGCCTTTTGGGCGTCTCCCTCAGCCTCCCGGTCTGGACGGAATCGATTCTCCCGGCAATGCTGCGGGTACTTTCCTGTTTTGACGAGACCTTGTCTTTTCTTTCTGGAGGGACACTGTTAGGTACCGGGGTTTCCTTCTCTTGATGGGCTTTGGGGGCTTTCTTTTACAGTCTTTACCGTTTGTGTATACTACAAGTTGCCGGGCGGGGGAGTTTTTTCGACTGCGCGGGGCTGGGTGGGGGGTGTCATGTTCCCGGGGTTTCGGTCCTGTCTGCCAGTGCGCTTTCTGTTTGGTTTTGTTGACGGTTTTTCTTCTGGCTGTTTCGGGCTGGGTAGGGGTGGAGGTTTCTTGCGTCGACTATAGCTAGCGCTGCATGTAGATGGTGTACCTTAAACACAGAATAAAATTGAAGAGAAAAAAGAAAAAATAAAATAAAAAAAGAAGTCCGAGTAGATACGCCACGCTCCGCCTCCGCTACTTTCCCCCCCCTATACTTCTTATTCAATCTCAACACCATCAGCGTCCGGTGTGCATACACGATCTAGCTATTCCCAAAGCCTTTGGCTGGGGCCTCTCTACCTAGTCAAAGATGTCCTCGTCTTCGGTCCCCCTCCCCCCCTCAGAGCACTCTTCTGTGTCAGGAATCCGTCCCCATGTTCCCCTGCTGCTCGCATTGCTCGAAAATGCTACGACAGACGCGGGTGTTTCCCCACAACCTTTCCCCGCGATCAGCTCCGGAGAACTAGACGACCTCTCGCCAGGTGAAGCAGTCATTCTCCCCCTTCTTTGCACCTCGCTCCTGGCATCCAGGGCCCTATCAGCTCAGATAGACGAACTCGCAATGGAAGTCGCAAGACTCTCCGTCCAGATCGACGACCTCCACGCGCACAAAGCCAAAGCCCCTGCCCCTCCCCCTCCCCCCCAGCCTGAAAATACGACAGCGGCCTCACTGTCAGCCCTTCAACTCTCAGTCAGGGACCTTGCGTCCCGTCTGACCACCCCCCTTCCCCAAGGTGCACGCCACCAACAGCCCCCACCCCAACAAAACGCACCCACACAGCCCCCAACAGGGACGGCTTGGGTAGCCCCCTCCAGGAAGGGTAAAGAGAGGGCCTCGGCCCAATCGGACCCGACCCTAGCCGACAAGCTCACACCACTCTACGAGGGTGGGGGTGATGCTGACTTCCCCTCCTATAGTACCAAAGACAGCAAGTGGTATGGCAACCCTGCCGCCTACGCGGCGAAATTCCCTCGCTCATGGGAGGCCCAGGCCTTCAGGGACGGAAAGTATCCTCCCGTCTCAGAGTTCCACCCAACGCCATCATCGTCGGCCCAACCAGGCCCCTCCTCCTCCTGCGCTCAGGCCGCGTCATCTGGTCAGAAGAGGAAAGGCGGGACCAACAAAGGCAAGAACACACCGTCCGCCGCCCTGGTTGCGTCTGGAATGGCCGAAAGTGCCACGGTTAGGGGACCTAAAAGCCTGCCGGCAGCCGAGAGACACTTCTTTGCCCCTCTCTCGTCCCTCTTACCTCACCCCCAGGCTGAACCTATCGCTGCCTCCTTCCCCGACTCCGCTGCATCGGTCTTAAGAGAGGCTGGCTGCAACCTTCCCCTCTTATTCTCTGCCCGTGTGAACGACAGAGGTGCGATAACCCTCCTGGCCCTCTCTCCCTTCGTTCCTTCTACTTCATACGCCCCCTATTACGAAGCTCTCTCTGCCAAACTGAACCAGTCTTTCCCCGTCGGAGACTCCCCCTGGCTCCCCTTCCGCCCGGCACCATACGAGGTGCAACTGGCTGTCCACTCCCTCCCCATCGCTTACCTCCATGAAGACGACAACGATCTCTTCCGGTCCCTCTCAAACACTATTCTCAACGTTAAGAACGTTCAGATCCTCTCTGCCCGCTACCTCAATCCCGACCGAAGCTCCCGGGTCCTGAAAAAGGCCACCTCGGTTGTTGTCACCGTGGCTCTGGAAAATGAGGCCGCAATGCTGGGCAACTCCTACCTCTACTCCTCTCGATGCAAGGTCGAGAGGGCATACTCGGCTAATGGACTCACTCAATGCCGTAACTGTAATGAGTACGGGCACCACTCGGCTAGATGCAAGGTTGACCATCCAGTCTGCCCCATCTGCGCACTCTCACACAGAAAGCAGGCACATAGGTGGCAGAACCCCACCTGCCCTAAGGGCGGAAACCTCAGGGCTGTTGCCAACTGCTGCCCAACCTCTCCCCCCCTCTGCGCCGTCTGCAAAGGCCCACACCCGGCGTTCGCTCGAGAGTGCCCATCCAGCCCCGCCCCCCCTGCTCTCCGAAGGGAGCCC
Source organism: Tuber brumale (assembly GCA_014065205.1). Classification (NCBI taxonomy): domain Eukaryota; kingdom Fungi; phylum Ascomycota; class Pezizomycetes; order Pezizales; family Tuberaceae; genus Tuber; species Tuber brumale. The sequence goes on from JACCEG010000461.1 coordinate 61,471, forward strand.
CCTCTATCCCAGGATGAGGAAAGAATGGACAGGACGAACAACTCCGGCGAGGGTCCTTCAACTGGTGCACGACCCCTCCTGCCCCCCATCGATTTTGTGACACCCCGTCCTAGGCGTGGTGATGCCCCCCCAACACGTCCCCCCGCAAACGTACCAAAACCCCAAGGAGGTGCCCTGCCGAACCCCGCATGGCAGGCAACTCCCACTCCTGTCCCGCAACCTGAGACGCCGCAAGGCGTGTAAAGATTGGTCACTCCTCCCCTGTGAGTTCCGTGCTGGCGACGGACTCCAATAACTTTATTTCCGTTCTGCAACACAACTGCTGGGGAAGCTGGGAGGTGTTTCTCTCCTTATTTAATTCCTTTTCTTTGTTGGATTCCCCCCCCACCCTTGTTGCTCTCCAAGACCCCGCGGTTTATAGGGGAAAGCCCCCTGCGTTTGCAAACTTCAAACCGTTTCTGCCCCCCTGCCCCAATCGGGGCAAGCCCAGAGTGGCTTGCTACCTCAACCTCCCAGCCACGCAGCAGTTCTCAGTTCTCCACGTATTTACCGAAGCAAGAGACTGGATGGCGATGGACTTTTTCTCGTCGACTGGATTTTTTGATTCCTTTACTACCAAGTTTCGTGTTATAAACCTCTACAGCACCTGGGACGGCTCCCCCTTCAAAAGGACCGTCTCGCCCGACGCTGCATTTCCCTCCACGCACTCCCCCACGCTGGTCGTAGGAGACTTCAACATCCACCATCCCTCAGCGGACCCAGGTCGTCTCTTTTCGATCCAAGACCTTGGGACATCCTCCCCGTTTTTTGAGAAGGCGGCCGGTGAAGGCTTGGGCCTACTAAATGTTCCCGGTACCCTCACCTATTTCCCCTTCGATTCAAACCTCCGTCCCTCGGTGATAGACTTGGCGTTCGCCAATGGCCCCCTCTCTTCCAACTTCTGTTCCTGGAGCACGCCCCTCCCCCCTACAGGGTCAGACCACGTCCCGATCCTTATCACACTCTCGGAGCCATTGGCTCGCCCCCCTCCACCCTCTCCGTCATGGACGAAGACCGACTGGCCCGTCCTAGAAGAAAGGCTAAAAGGTATGACCTTTCACCCCCCCCCTCCCCTCCCCACGCCAGGGACGCTGTCAATTTGGTTCAACACGGCCCTAGACCGGATAAGATCACAACTCAAGAGTCACACCCCGGACAAGAGGCCCTCCCACAGGTCGAAACCCTGGTGGACCCCCGACCGAACGACACAAAGATCAGCCTTCCACTCTTCCGTCCGGACGGCCCGGAGAGACCCCCTCCCCTCCTCTAAGGAACTTTGTAGGAAAGCTCGCCTCCTGTACTTCAAGGCTATCAAGAAGGCCAAGAACGAATACTGGAAAAACTTCCTGCAAACAGCCAACCCCCAGTCCCTCTGGACGGCGAAGAGGTTCGCGTTCGGTAAACCGCCAGACAGATTCCCCCAGATCCCGGGAGCTGACACCCCCAACGAGATCAACAAAGCCCTCCTGGAACTCTGCTTCCGCGAGAATGGGTCCTCCCCCCCCCCTCGAATCCTACGAGAGTTTAAGCATGTCCCAGTGCTGTCAAAGGAGGAGATATCGACAGCTCTAAGGAAGTCCTCTTCGTCCTCTGCCCCTGGGCCGGACCAGATACCGTACTCGGTCTGGAAAAGAGTCCACACGATCAACCCGTCCATCGTCACATCCCTCCTGGACCCGCTGGTTAGGTACGGGTTCCATCCCCCCTCCCTGAAAAAGGCCAACGGCATAGTGCTCAACAAGCCCGGCAAACCCTCGTACGACACCCCCTCATCCTTCCGAATCATCGTCCTCCTGGAGACGGTCTCTAAGATCCTCGCGAGGGTGATGGCAAACCGACTCTCGGCCCTGGCTCGTTTCCTAGGCCTCCTCTCCCCCAACCAAACTGGCTCCCTACCTGGTCTGAGTACCTTTGACGCCGCGGCTACCCTCTCCAATGAGGTTCAACTGTTCATGCGTCCTAAGCTCAAGGTCTCGACCCTCTTCCAAGACATAAAAGGGGGCTTCGACAATGTCTCGGCCCCAATACTATGCGACAGACTCGCCACCAAGGCGGTCAACCCCTACATGGTCTCGTGGATAAGATCCTTCCTCCACAGCCGCGCATGCCGCCTGATCTTCCAGGGCGCCCCTCAAGCTTTCTCGCCAGTCTCCGTCTGTACCCCCCAAGGCTCCCCGATCTCCCCCCTCCTTTTCGTAATTTATGTAACAACCCTTCACTTCCAGGTCCCTAGGGGCCTCATCATGTCCTACGTGGACGACTTCGCGGTCACGGTTGCGTCAAGCTCCTACCGGAGGAACATTCAGAGGCTACAAGGCATCACAGCCATACTCCAGCGGAAGGCTGGCAGGCTAGGCGTGTCCTTCTCGCTCTCAAAAACCGTACTTATGCACTGGGAGACCCCCTCCCAGAAGGTACCCCCACCCCAAATCCCGGTCCGGCTTGAAGACCTTGTCTTCCGCCCCTCTAAACTAGTTCGTTGGCTCGGTTACTGGTTCGAGCCCTCTTCCACCTCAGGCATAAGGGGTACCACGTCCCACTTCGTCAGAAGACTGGGAGTGGCCCAGGGCGCCTTCTCCACCATCAAGAGACTCTCTAGGCCGGGCAAGGGCCTCCCTCCATATCTCTGCCACCGCCTGGCATCATCCCTGATCTCCCCAATCCTCCTCTACAGCGCGGACCTCTTCTCACCAAGCCTTACCCTCCTTGACCGCATGTCGGTCTTCTGGAGGTCGGTCCAGAGATGGGTCACAAACTGCTTCTCCTCGACTCCAATCGGCATCCTAGCTTGTGAATCAGCCCTGCCCCCCATGCCCCTCCTGCTACGTCACCGCCAGAGACTCGCGGCAATAAGACTGGTCTGCCTCCCGCCTGAGGCCAACCCAGCGACCGCCAGGCTCCACTCCACGTTCCCCACCTCGTCCCCCTTCAGAGCCCTCGACGACCACCACCACCACACCCGGGGTCTGACATCAGTCTATGCCCCCCTCTCGTGGAGGACAGCTGTCCCCTCCCCACCTATAAGAAAGCACCTCCCGATCGATGCTATTGCCCATCGGACCCTCCCCTTCCTCCCCCCTTCTGGCCCTCTACCGGTGGCCTCCCCTGACCTCCTCCCGCCCGCTTGTCTCCCAATGGCGATAGGTGCCCCCTCATACAGGTCGATCAAGCTCAAGATCAGATCGGCGCTAGTCAAAGACTGGAACGACCAGTTCCCACCGCCCC
>JACCEG010000461.1:76349-94802 GCA_014065205.1 Tuber brumale
GGCGGAAGGAGGAATGGGGATTGTTTATGCCATAGCTAGCGCTGCATGCAAGTTCTTGTACCCTAAATAACAACGAATACATGAAGATAAAAAAAAAAAGGAAAAAAAGTCCGTGTAAATAGGCTCTTCACGCTTCGTTCTAAGTTATTTCCTTACTTATTACTTTATGCCCTTACGAATATAAAACCTTTACGCGCTTTACGAATACCTACCTACGAGACAAGGACTCTGATATAGAGTCGAGTTGAAGAAAGAGTACGATAGGCGATAAGGACTAGAGACACGAGAGTCTCTCCCACCTTATCCTAGGCATAGGCCTAAGAACTATCGTCGAGAGAGAACAAGAGAAGTATCGTCTACCCGTTGCTAAGAACTGATACCGGTTAGGGGGCGTAACAGCCGCGTATATCCCTTCGCTGCAGATAATGTTTCATTGTAGGTGGCACTGATCAGCCGTGTTAAGACCGTTTAAGGTAGCTCTTGCTATGGGGTTGGACCACTGTCGGGAAGTGGGGTTTCTTTTATTCTGATGGGCTCGGGTGGCTTTAGTTTACAGTTTTTACCGTTCGTGTATACTACAAGTTGCGGGGCGGGCGAGTTTTTTCGACTGCGCCGGGTTCGGGCAGGGGGTTTCATGTTCTCTGGGTTTCAGTCCTGTCTGCCAGTGTGCCTTTCTGTTCGGATTCCTTGACGCTTTTTCTTCTTGCTGTTGCGGCCTGGCGTAGGGGGGGAGGTTTATGTGTCTACCATAGCTAGCGCTGCACCCGGACGGTATACCTTAAACACTGAATAAAATTGATGATAAAAAAAGCAAAAAGAAAAAAAAGAAAAAAGGTCCGCGTAGATAGACTCTTCAAGCTTCGTTTTGAGTTATTTCCTTACTTATTACTTTCTGCTTTTACGAATATAAAACCTTTACGCTCTTTACGAATACCTGCATACGAGACGAGAGCTCAACTACGTCAGTAGAGATGAACAAACAGTACGATAGGCGATAAGGATCAGAGAGACGAGAGTTTCTCGCACCTTATCGTCGGCACAGGCCTAACCACTATGGTGGAGAGAGAGAGAAAGAGAGAGGTATTGTCTACCCATTGCTGAGAACTAATACCGGTTAGGGATCGTAATAGTATGGGAACATTCTAAAAGTATCGGAGTGACCTGCATTGGAGTAGGTGGTTACTTCAGAAAGGGAGGCAAGCCAGTAGAACTGATGTGCATTAACAACATTCCTTAATCCTGTTTGCAATTCACGAATCTTTCTTTGTCCTTGTCCGTTGGTCTAGTGGTGGCCAGGCGCAGCCATAATGTATTCGACCCCCATCATTTTTAATGTTTGTTTCCAAAGCCGGGACGAAAACCAGAGATCAGTATCACTAACAATGGATATAGGTCTTCTGTGAGGAGTCAAGATATGGTGCCGGAGTAATTCCATTGTCGAAATCGTGGTAGCATTCACCGATGTTGGTATCAGCCTGCTGAAAATAAACCCTCTATCCACTACCACCAATACGGAATCATATCCTCTCAGATTAGTGAAAGGACCCATGAAATGGCTAGCATAGCAGAAAAATATCAAAGAGGGAGAGGGGAGCAAAACGCTGTTGCCAGTGGGTAATGTAGTACTTTCCCGATTCAGTTGCCTTATATCACATTGCTGCACATAGTCTTCGAAGTCCTTCCTCATCTCAGGCCAGTAGATCTATTCTGTTATGTAACAGAGGTTTCTATCAGTGCTATAGTGTCCTTCATGATGCATCCCACCTATCATTAGTTTTCTTAGCGCTTCTCCATTTACTCCATGACCTTTCAGAATGTAAAGGCAATCTTCTGCTCCTCTTCCAGGGCCGGAGAGTAGAGCATTACGTATGTTGTAATATTGCATCATTCCATTTCATGAGCTGTTGTTGGAAGTCTTCGCTAGCTGGTAGAGGGGGTCGCTCCTATATCCTTTGATGATCTATTTCCTCCAATTGATTCTCATATCATCCTCTCCTTGAATGATATCGTTTTCATCCTCTAGTATTTCTAATATCATTACTTCTTCCTCCCCATCAGGTGTCTCATAAACCTTGTAGAGTTCCCATTTCTCGTGAGATAGTGGGAAAGGTTCCACTACCGGAACCTCATTTAGGTAAGCGTGAGGTCCACGACAGAGGGGCTCGTTTTGGGAATGATCTGGGTACTCACGATCGTAACTTTTGGAAACCCGGGAGCCATATCCTAATGACCTTTTGATGTGCTCCTTGATAGCCTGGATATCAAGCTGGGGGCATGGTTAATGGGTATCTCCATCATGGTGATTATTGTTGGTATTGGACGGACTTTCGATAAGCAGCGGACTGCTGCATGGGGAGCCAACATAGATGCTAATATTAGGTTTCAATTTCCTGTGGTCAGGGCAGAAGGATTGGTTGCAGAATACCCAATCTATTACTGCATGTTCGAGTTCCTCCTCACTCCTACCACTGGTATAACTTCGATGGTCTCCGCAATCGGTTAGGGCTACGCCATTTCTGTAATCATCTGCCGCTGGGTATGCGTGCTCCAGGCTGCTGTTACTTCTGGATTCTGAATGAGCACCTATGAGCTCAAAAGTGAAGGTTTCGAATCCACACATTTCGTGTTTGATAGTACATTCTTTGCAAGAAATGAAGGATAAAATACGGGATGAAGCAGGTGAATCGCCTTCTTGTATGGAATCGTTTGCAGAATATGTCCAGTGATCGTTTTCATCATGAAGACGAGATAACCCATCTGGTAAATAGTTCCATTTTCCTGGCCTACACACTATTTCAGTCTCGTATTTCCCATGAACCCTCTCCCTCGCAGTTGATTTTTGTTGTGTGTTCTCCTTGTTTTGAGATATGTCAGAGGTAGGTGATCTGTAACGATAGCAAACTTGCTTCCTACAAGTATGTGGTAGGATGCCATCAGTGGATCTACTATCGCTGGTGCTTCCTTGTCCATTGTGCCGTAATTCATTAGGGCATTGCACAATTTCCTGCAATGAAGTGAAGCTGGTCTGGCATTCTCAGGGGTTTCCCCTTGTCCTACCGCTGCTCCTACCTCTTTATTGGATGCATCAGTTATCAGCCATATTGGAAGTGACAAATGATATTGTAGTGGTTTCATAACCTAATATTTTGAAACACTTCACTTAACATGTTTAATGGCTTGGTCTTGTGTGGTGGTCCCTACAAACTTTTCAGTTCCAGTGAGTTCTGTTATGGGCGATGTAATGGTTGCAATGTGTGGCTAAAACTGACAGATATAGTTGACAGTTGCTAGAAATTCCAGTAACTGTTGCTTGGTGACTGGTATTGTCCAGTCTTCGATCTTCGCTATCTTTTCCTATTCTGATGATAGTCCTTTATCTTTGATAACATGGCCTAATACTTCTATACTGGTGGCAAAGAATACTGATTTCTTCGGGATTGTATAGAATTGGTCCTCCTTTAGTTTGTCATAAATCAGGGATATGTGTTGCAAATATTCTGACTCTGTATCGGAAAAGATGAATATATCTTCAATATACACCCACATGAAGTATCCTAAGTAGTGGGCGAATATATCGGACATTATGCGCATCAAGGTCCTTGGAGCAAACATATCTCCTAGTAGCATAACCTTGCTGATGCAATATCCAAATGGTCCTTTGAACGCATTCTTGCTCACATTTTGTGATTTCACTCTTGTTTAAAAATAGGTATCACTAAGAACAATTTTGCTGCGGTATCTTGTCCTTGGTAGGGCATTCAGGATCATCGTTTGGTTTAGAAGAGTGTCAATATCTTTAATTGCCAACTCATTCCTGGCTGTGAGGTCCACCAATGGCTTCATTCGTTTCTAGTCCTTTTCCTCATGTGAAACCATGGGGGCTGCCGCTCAAACTCCTTCTTGTTCGATGATTCCGGCTTTCTCCTTTTCTCTCAGCCATATGCTCATATCGGTTGCGCATCGTTCCGGTCTTCAGTACACAGGTAATGAGCTCCGCTCTTTTCCTGGTTGTAGATCTATTTTATAATTGATCTTCCTCAAAGGTGGTAAAGCCTCCAGTATTTCTACGGGAGATACTTCCTGTTGTTAGTACTTGACATCTTCAGTGCTAATCACGGCTGCTCGGATAACGGCACTAGTAGGGGTGCAAACAATTTGAACATTCGGTTGATGAAACCGGAGAGCTAATTTGCCACATTCGCCATGAACTTGGTGTTGTTCCAGAAAGGGTATCGCCTTTAGTGCATTGTATTTTGCTAGGTTACCGAGCAACATCCTGGTTCCTAGTGCCCTCAGCCTTCCTGCGGATATATTGTATGAACATTCTTCCTGACCTTCAGATCGTGATCCATTCATGGCTATGTGTATCCTGATGGATGTCTTCTGTTCCTGCCAAGGAATTCCGTGAGTAGTTCCGAAGGTAGCACAAATCAGGCTTGCTCCTATTGATCCAGTATCAAACAGGACTGTTGCTTCTTTGCCATTGATGTGAATCATTCCTTCGCGTGTGTCAAGAGGTTTGACATTTGTTGGTCTAGTGGCCATTGTGAGAATGTCATTCATTTCTTCCCCTACTTCCATACTAGTGATAAACACTTCTTCTGCTAGTTGTTCCTATTCCACTCCGCTAGAGGTGACTTCTTTCTTCAACTTAGACTTGCCCTTGGCTGTGCCCTTGTCATCCTTGCTGGGACACTCTCTTGCTATATGTCCTTTACCTCAGCTGGTATAGCGAAGACATTTTTCCTTTTGTTCTGTAGATTAGGCAGGGGGGTTGTTATTTATCTTCTGATTATCCTTCCATCCTTCTTGCTTGGAAGTGAATTCTTTTGCACGCTTTTCAAACCTTTCCTTCCCACAACCACTAGAACGTTTTAGGATAGCATTTATGCTCTCCGCATTTTGTATAACTTCCATAACGCTATCTGTTTCTACATACTGTAATTCCGCTTCTTGTCGTAGTCCAGGGTGCATGCTCTTCAAGACCCTTTGAATGAGGGCATAATCGCTTATGGTATTTGCAGGTAGGCGTGACTGGAACATCAACAGATCAGTTGCTCTGGTTGATATTCCCTGGATCTTGCGATTATACACTTGTATGATTTCATGGAACTTGTGATAGGCATCCTCTTTCTGTTTCGAATATTGGAATCTTTCTCATAGGAATTCAACAAGGTCTTTTCTAGTCATGTCTTGACCAAAATGCGCAGCTGCTTGGAACCCTGCTTCTTGAGCTCCCCCTTTAGTATAGAGGATGGAATAGGTTCCTCCTACAACTTTGCTAGTCTGTAGTCCATTTAGGCGTAGATAGAACTGTACTGAGTTATACCAGCGATCAAATACTTCTAGCTTGATATGACCTCCTTTACCTGTAAACATAATAGGTAACGGTACCTGGATGCTGAGTTTAGCCGTAATGACTGAGTTAGGTCTTGGAGTCGGTGGTCTACAAATTCGTGGCCTTGGGGCTTCTGGTTCCCATAGACCTGCTTCTGAAGCCATATCGTCTGATCCTTAATTGCTATTGCAACTATCTGAATCATTATTCAGGAGTGCTAGAGGTTCCAGTATACCTCTAGCATTTTTCCGGAATTCTGGGTACCCTCTTGTGGTAGTGGTTGATGGTTCTGGTAGTGGTTGTGATGATTGTCACCCTAATTGTTCACCAGCGTCTCTAGCTACATGCTGAGATGAGGCGTCACTTGCCGATTGCTACTTAGCTGGATACTTCGTGAACTGATCTTTCGAATCCCTGGTGCATTGTTTGGAACCTTTCTGAGGGGCCTTGCCCTTACTATGGCGTGGAATGCCTTCTATCTTGATAAGTTGTTGCAGTTAAAAAACGATAACTGCCTCTCGGGAGATGCTGTAACCATGGTGTGAACGGGCATTGTACGATACCAAAGTGGTAACTAGCGAATCAATGTCCGGAGGCTTTAGCCAAGGTTGCTGAATAGACCTCTTACTATATCGCAATCACTGAAGTCCTTGAGATGTTTGGCAGGTCACGAACAGAAGATTCTTGAAGTGAACTGAAGACAGTAACTGTTCCCCTAAGTATATTGAAAACTCTGTCTCCCGCAGACTTCCTCTTCTAACGTGAACCATAGCAGTTCTTAAAGACACTTCTTAAGCTAAGGGTAGCTTTATTCTCAAAACATATAAGACTCCCAAATAGCAGCCTTGAAACCAAACATAAAACATATAAAGTATCAACCTAATACTCAAAGCCAAAGACAAAACATATAGAGTATCAAACTGATACTCAAAACCAAACAGAAAATATATAAAGTATAAAACCGATACTAGAAACCTTACGTAAAACATATAAAGTATCAAACTAATACTACTAGGGTAAAAGCACGGCCCGTTTCTTGAAACAATTTCAAAATACAAACAGTATCAACTGTTACCTGAAAACTCCTAAACCAGTAACGTGGACCGGTTACACTATCCTAACAAGCACTGGCGCTTATGGAAAAGAAAGGTTCGTGAAATCAGGAAAAGATTGAGCTTGCAAGCAAGAAGGACGGAAGGACTAGGGAAAAATGAACATCAAGTCCCACACCAAGCCTAAGGAGTGAAACCAAAAGGCTTTTTGCTATACCTGAGGAGGTAAAGGACATTTAGCAAGAGATTGTCCTAGCAAGAATGGCAAGACTAAATGGAAAGGCAAGACTAAGGTGAAAAATGGAGTCACCTCTAATAGAGCGGAACAGGAACAACCAGCGGAAGAAGTGTTGATCGATGGTAGTGAAGCAGAGCAAGATGAGAAAGACATTCCTACAATGGCCGCGAGACCAACAAATGTCAAATCTCATGATGCTCACGCAGGAACGATGCACACCAATGGCAAAGAAGTCAGAGTCCTGTTTGAAACGGGATCAATAGGAGCAACTCTGATTAGCCCCACCTTTCTGACCACTCATGGAATGCCATGTCAAGAATTGATGAAACCGATCAGGATACATCTAGCTATAAAAGGATTGCAGTTGGAAGGTTATAAAGAATGTTCAGTCACCTTATCAGCAGGAAAGCGGAGTGCACTAGGAACCAGGATATTGGTCAGTAACCTAGCAAAATATGATGCTTTAATAGGAATGCCCTTTCTGGAACAACACCCAGCTCATGTCGAATGTGGCCAAATAGCTATCCCGTTTCCCAAACTGGATGTTCTAATTCTTTATACACCCACTAGTGGCTTGATCCAGGCATCAGTGAGTAGCACTGAAGATGTTTTGGACCGGGACCTGGAAGTATTTCCTGCATACATACCGGAAGATTTGCCACCTTTGAGGAAGATCAAGCAGAAGATAGATCTACAAGCAGGGAAAGAGTAGTGCTCACTACCCACCTACTCAATCCCGGAACAATGGGCCACCGAGATAGGAATTGGCTCAGAAAAAAGGAAAAAGCCGGAATCCTCCAATGCCACACAGTTTCATTCGCAATACTCATTTTTGCACAAGACAAAAAAGACCAGAACTGAATGCGGCCATTGGCGGACATCATAGCCAGGAATGAGATTACGATTAAAAATATTGAAACTATTCCAAACAAAACAAGGATCCTGAATTCCTTAATAAGTGCGTGATACTACAACAAAATCGATCTTAGTGATGCATAGTTTCAAACAAGAGTGGAACCACAGGAAGTGAGTAACAATGCATTCAAAACACCTTTTGAATTTGTCATCAGCAAGGTTATGCTTCAAGGAGATAAGAATGCTCCAGGGACCTTCATGCGCATAATGTCTGATTTATTTGCCAACTACTCAGGACTCTTCATGGGGGTTTATGTTCATAATATACTTATCATTTGCGATACGAAGTCGGAACATTGGAAATACAGATCCCTAATTCGGGAGAAGCGAAAGGAGGCGGATTTCAATGCAAGTGGAAAGAAATCAGAATTCTTCGCCAGTTGTATCGAAGTGCTATGGCATGTTATTACTGATCCAGCACTCTTGCTCGCACCGGAAAAGATAGTGAAAATTGAAGATTGGATAACGCCACCAATAAAGAAACAGTTACCGGAATTTCTGAAAATGGTTAACCATATAAGACAGTTTTCACTATGCATTTCAACTATTTCATCACTGTTAACTGAACTCACCAGAATGGTAGAATTTGTATGGAACGCCACCCAAGACCAAGCAATGGAAAAGGTTAAATGAAGTCTTTCAAAACACGGGGTTATGAAACCACAACGATATGATTCTTTACTTTCAATATGGCTAATAACCGATGCATCAAACACATGGGTACAAGCAAGGGTAGGACAAGGAGAAACCCACCAAAATGCCAGACCAGCTTCACATCATAGCAGGAAATTGTCTAATGCCCAAATGAATTATGCCACAACTGAAAAGGACACAGTAGCGATAGTGGATGCACTGACGGCATTCCACCACATGCTTGTTGGAAGCAAGTTTAATATCGTTACAGACCATCAACCTCTAGCGGATCTCAAAACAAGTAGAAAACCTATCAAAAAACAACTGTGATGGACAGGATTCATTGGAAAATGCGACACCAAGATAGGCCATAGACTGAGAAAATGGCATTATTTAGCCGATGCATTATCGTGTCTTTGTGATGAAAGTGATGACTACCCTCATTCAGCAAGCGATCCCATCGCAGGAGATGATTCATCTTCTTGCGCACCCATTTGATCCTTTCTTTCTGGCGAAGACCCAAGTATTCAAGGCGAAATGCCTCGCTACACTGCACTCACTGTGGAGTACATCTGTGCTGATTCTCAATCCTGAAACGACTGCAGGCGGGAGTAAGCAAGGCCAGATGCAGACTATTACAGAAATAGTGAACTCCCAAATGATTGGAGAGACCATCTAAGTTATACCAATGGTAGGAGTAAGGAGGAATATGAACATGCATCAATGTACTAGGCATTCTGCAACATATTCTTCTGCCCTGAATACGAGGAATTGAAATATAGGACTAAGATCTGCTCCAGCTCGCCTTGCAGCAGCCCACCGGTTATCGAACTCCACCTAACACCAGCAATGATCATCCTTATAATGATACCCATTCACTGTACCCCCGCCTCGATATCTGTGCCATCAAGAAACGCGTCAAAAAGCCATTAGGATCTGGCTCCCCCATTATCAAAGGTTACAATCCTGAGTACCCTGAGCATCACCTAAACAAGCCTCTCTACGGAGGATCTCTCGCATACCTAAACAAGGTTCCTGTAGTGGACCCTGCCTACCTACCTCATGAGAAACCTGAGCTCAACACAGTTTATGAGACACCTGAGGAGGAGGAAGAGGTAACTCTATTAGAAATAGGGGTGGATGAAAGGGATATCATTAAAGCAGTATATGATATGAAAAACATTAGGAGGAAAGAGATGATCAAAGGATATAGGAGTGATCCACTCTACCAGCTAGTGCAGAATTCCAACCACAACTCACAAAACCGAATTATGCAATATTACAATCCAAGTAATGGCCTCCTCTATACCAACACTAGAGGAGGAGAACCTTGCCTTCATATTGCGAATGGTTATGGAGTGAATGGAGAAACTCTAAGAGAACTGATGAGAGCGGAGATTGAGAATATAGGACACCATAACGCTAAACGAAACCTTCTGTACGCAACGCAATTCATCTACGGGCTGGAGATGAGGAAGGACTTCAAAGACTCTGTCCAGCCACATGACATATATCAACTGAATTGGGAAAGGACTACATTACCTAGCCACAACAACCTATCACTCTCCCTTACCTCCCAGATATTTGCGAGCTACCCTGTCGATTTCATGGGTCCTTTCACCAAGCTGATAGGACGTGATTCAGTATTGGGGGTAGTGGATAGAGCGGTTGGTTTCAGCTGGCTGATACCAACATCAGTGAACGCTGTGGCGATTTCGACAATGGAATTACTCAGGCACCATATCTTCACCCCTCATGGAATACCTACCGCGATTGTTAGTGATGCTGATCCACTGTTCACCTGCAGGTTTTGGAAATAAACATTGAATATGATATGAGTCCTACATATTATGCCTCCGCCTGGCCACCAGCACACCAATGGACAAGCAGAAAAAAAGATTAGACAACAGAAAATTGCATTAAGGAATGTTTTAATGCACGACAGACCAACTGGGTTGCCTCCCTCCCTGAAGTGACAGCTTACTCCAATGCAGGTCACTCTGATACTATTGAAATGTTCCCATACCAAGCTATATATAGATGAGAATACCAACTACTCGATACCTATAAAGTCAGGCCGATAACAGTACCTGCGTCCGATAATTCCTACAATCAATACCTGGAGATCAGAAATGCAGCATACCTAGCATTACAATGGACCAGAGCAAGATCAAAGAAAGTGGCAGATAAGATGTGGAACTCACGCAAACCTTGCGAGATTGGGGAAAGGATTATGGTTTTTGCGGACCAGTTTTGGGCGGAATCTGGCAAATCTGGCAAATTTCAACCATGCTCGTGAGGCGCTTTTACAGTACTCAAATTAGATGAACATATACAGAGCTGCACTCTTAGTGTTACGATCCCTAACCGGTATCCGTTGTTAGCAACGGGTTGACGATACTTCTTTTCTTCTTTCTCGACGATAGCTATTAGGCCTATGCCTACGATAAGGTGGGAGAGACTCTCGTGTCTCTAGTCCTTATCGCCTATCGTACTCTTTCTTCAACTCGACTCTATATTAGAGTCCGCGTCTCGTAGGTCGGTATTGGTAAAGAGCGTAAAGGTTTTATATTCGTAAGAGCATAAAGTAATAAGTAAGGAAATAACTTAGAACGAAGCGTGAAGAGCCTATCTACGAGGACTTTTTTTGCACTTTTTCTTTTTTTTTTCATCATGTATTCGTTGTTATCTAGGGTACAAGAACTTGCATGCAGCGCTAGCTATGGCATAAACAATCCCCATTCCTCCTCCCGACTGGCCCGACCGTATCTCCAAGACCCTCAGGTATGGGCCTAACCGCACATCTCGCCCCAAAGAAAAACCCGTCCCTACCTCGCAAGCGAACTCAGTGAATAGGAGAAGTGTAAATAAGAAGAAAGCTGGAAAACATAAAAAGGTAACCGCCCTGGACATCCCAAAAAAGAACAAAAGAAAACTCGCACCAGGGTGAGTCCCACAACAACTAAGCCAGAGATACGCGCTGGCAGCAGAAAACCGTAGAGGTTATCCCGGAACGCGACGTAACCGAGAAAGGGAGCTGCCTGTGGGCTGCGGCGAGAGAGGGTGGAGCCGCAGGGTGCTAGCCGAGGGAGGGGGTAGCAGTAGAGTGCCAGCTGATCCAACCGCCAGCACGGGTCAGAAACCGAACGCGACCATGTCGACTATCGGTAATCGTGTTCGTGTCTTGCTAGGCGGTCTCCAGCAAGAGTAGTCCCAACTTGAACCGTAAGACCAGGAGGGTATGGCCTAATCTCCAAGCGAGACAGGCCCGGAAGTTACTAGCCGCGGCGTTCCCCCATGGTGCTCGCGCACACAGGGAGACAGGCATCCACCACAGCCAACGCCAGACGGAAACGAAGTAGAGATGTTCCCAAGGAAGGAGAGGAGCGAGGTCGACCATCAGGCTGAAAGAGTAGTCCTCGCGTACCGCAGAAACCGTGTTCCCAGCCTTCTGAAGCATGGGAAGCGAGCGGTCGCCGACCGTGAGGAGGGGCCTCGCTAAGCGAGAAGAGGGGCGAGAACGGGCAGCAGAAAGGCAGTACCGGAACCCAGAGGGAGAAAAGCCTCGACGCGTTAAGGGGCAGAAGAGGGCAGTGGGGAGAGGAGGGAGATGGCCGTCACTCCAAGGCCGAAGCTTCATGGGAGGAGAGGGGGGGTGGATGGTTCGTGAATACCTAGCGTTGAGGGTTGATTTCAATCACCGGGTGTGTAGAGGAGACGGAGGATGGCCTATCTACTCGGACTTTGTTTTTTTCTTTTATTTTTTTTTATTTTTTATTTTTTACTTTTTTTTTTATCTTCATATATTCTTTGTTTACGGTACAAGAACTTGCATGCAGCGCTAGCTATGGCATAAAGAAAAACCTTAATCTCAAAAACTCGCAATCACAAAAGAAATAATCGCAGCAAGCTATAAAAACCTCCTAACTGTGTCCGATAGCCGACACAAAATCCCTGCGGAAACAAAACAATAAAAAGCATAATCATGACAGAAAACTAGTCCCTAGCGAACCTAAGAGAGCAATACGAAAGAAAAGCAAGTCCCTTTCAGGGAGCAAAGCCATGAATCAGTAGAGCGGACGCCTCTGCGTCCGGGGGGTATTCGGTGTCCCATTCCGCTGGGGGCATACTGGGGGGAAATCCAGTCGCAGTAACGTTTATGTATCTGGCGAGGGAGTTGAGGGCTGCGGGCGTAGCCCAGAGTGGGCTGTCCTTATCTAACGACGTGAGCCCCTGGAGGTGGCGCTCACGAGGTACTCTGCGGGACTTGCAGGTCAGGATGGCGTGGTCGAAGTCCTCCACGTCCTCCCCGCAAAGCGGGCAGAGGGGAGATGGGTCTTCCGTGAACCATGATGGGTGGGCGGCGAGGTAGCTTTTGCCTGAGCGCATCTGGTGGATCCTCCCCACTATGAACCTGCCAAGCCCCATGAAAGGGTGGGGCGATAGGGACACAGGGTAGGAGTAGGTCGGGGGCGGCGGGAACTCATCATTCCAGTCGTTGACTAGCGCTGATCTAATTCGCATTTTGGTCAATATGTAAGAGGGGGTAGCCTCCCTGATGGGAAGACAGGGGACCAGAGGCGGGGATGAACGAGAGGGTTCGGTGAGCGATTGCATCGATAGGGAGGTGTTTTCTTATGAGTAAATAGGGGACTGGGGACCACCATGAGAGGGGGGCATAGGCCGATGTGAGGCCACGCATGTGGTGACGATGATCGTCGATAGCCCTGAAGGGGGACGAAGTTGGGAACGTGGGGTGGAGCCTGGCAGTTGCTGGGTTAGCCTCCGAGGGGAGGCAGACTAGGCGTATGGCTGCAAGTCTTTGTCGGTATCGAATCAAGAGGGGCATGGGAGGTAGGGCCGACTTGCAAGCAAGCGCGCCGACTGGAGTCGAGGAGAAGCAGTTCGTGACCCATCTCTGGACTGATCTCCAGAAGACGGACATGCGGTCGAGGAGGGTGAGACTTGGGGAGAAGAGGTCCGCGCTGTAGAGGAGGATTGGGGAGATTAAGGATGATGCCAGTAGGTGGCAGAGGAAAGGAGGGAGGCCCTTACCGGGCGTTGACAGCCTTTTGATTGTTGCGAAGGCACCTTGAGCTAGGCTGAGTCTCCTAACGAAGTGGGCCGTCGTGCCTCTTGTGCCCGAAGTTGAGGATGGTTCGAACCAGTATCCCAACCAGCGTACCAGTTTGGAGGGGCGGAAAACCAGGTTGTTCAGGAGGACCGGGATTGGTGGTGGGGGGACCTTCTGCAAGGGGGTCTCCCAGTGCATCAGTTCGGTCTTTGGGATCGAGAAAGAGACGCCAAGCTTGCCGGCCTTCCTTTGCAGGATCTTGGTGATACCTTGCAATCTCTGGATGTTCCTTCGGTAAGAGCCCGAGGCAACCGTGACCGCGAAGTCGTCGACGTATGAGAGGATGAGTCCCCTGGGGACCGGGAAGTGTAGGTTGGATACGTATATCACGAAGAGCAGGGGAGAGATCGGGGACCCCTGAGGGGTTCCGACCGAGACCTGAGAGAATACCTGAGACGCGCCCTGAAAAACCAGGCGGCAGGTGCGGCCGTGGAGGAAAGACCTTATCCACGAGACCATGTAAGGGTTGACCGCCTTAGTGGCGAGTCTGTTGCAGAGTGTCGGGGCCGAGACATTGTCGAAGCCCCCCTTGATGTCCAGGAAGAGGGCCGAGACCTTGAGTTTGGGGCGCATAAATAGTTGGACCTCATGGGATAGCGTGGCCGCCGCGTCGAAGGTGCTCCGACCAGGCAGGGAGCCAGTCTGGTTGGGGGAGAGGAGTCCCAGGAACCGGGCCAGGGCCGAGAGTCTGTTTGCCATCACCCTTTCCAGAATCTTCGAAAACTGTTTCTAGGAGGACGATGATACGAAAGGATGCAGGGGTATCATAGGAGGGTTTGCCGGGTTTGTCCAGCACTATACCGTTTGCCCTCTTCAGGGACGAAGGGTGGTGCCCATATCGGATGAGGGGGCCCAGGAGGGAGGTGAGGATGTCCGGGTTCATCAGGTGGACCTTCTTCCAGACCGAGTAGGGGATCTGGTCAGGCCCGGGGGCGGAGGACGAAGAGCACTTGCAGAGTGCCGCAGATATCTCATCCGCCGACAGCTCCGGGACGTCTCTAAACTCTCGTAGGATGCTGGGGGGGGGAGAGGATTTCTGCTCAGGGAAGAAGTGCTTGAGGAGTGCCTTGTTGATATCAGAGGGGCTTTCAGCCCCCGGGATCTGTGGGAACCTGTCGGGCGGTTTGCCGAACGCAAATCTCTTCGCCGTCCAGAGGGTCTGGGGGTTTGCCGTCTGTAGGAAATTCTTCCAATAATCGTTTTTGGCTTTCTTGATCGCCTTGAAACAGAGGCGGCGTGCTTTCCTGAGCAGTTCTTTGGACGAGGGGAGGGGGTCTCTGCGGGCTGCTCGGACGGTGGAGTGGAAGGCTGACCTCTGTGCCGTCAGGTCGGGGGACCACCAAGGCTTTGACTTGTTGGAGGGCCTTTTGTCGGGGGTGTGACATTTGATCTGGGACCTTAACCTGTCCAGGGCCATGTCGAACCAGGTTGCGAGTGTGTGCGGAGTAGGGAGAGAGGGGGGGCGGCGAATGACCATTTCTTTCAGCTTTACTTCCAGGGCTTGCCAGTCTGTTTTCGTCCACGAGGGAGATGGGGGTGGAGGTCGGGCCAAAGGTTCCGAAAGCTTGATTAGGATTGGGACATGGTCCGAGCCTGTTGGAGGAAGAGGCGTACTCTAGGATTGGAACCTGGGGGTGAGGGGGGCATTGGCGAAGGCCAGGACTATTACTGAGGGGCGGAGGTTCGTGTCGAATGGGAAATAGGTGAGGGTGCCAGGTGTGTTCAGGAGGCAGAATCCTTCATTGGCGGCCTTCTCGAAGTAGGGTGAGGACGTTCCAAGGTCTTGAATCGAAAAGAAGCGTCCTGGGTCGGCGGAAGGGTGATGGATGTTGAAGTCCCCAACTACCAGCGTGGGGGATGACGTGGGAGGAAACGCTAAATCAGGGGAGATGGTCCTTTTGAAGGGGGAACCATCCCAAGTGCTGTAAAGGTTTATCGCGCGAAACTTGGTTACAAAGGAGTCAAAAAAGTCCAATTGAGGAGAAAAAGTCCACCGCCATCCAGTCCCTGGCTTCAGAAAAAACAGGAAGAACTGAGAGCTGTTGAGTGGAAGAAAGATAAAGGTAGCATGCCACTTTGGGTTTTCCACCGTTAGGGCATGGGGGGATGAAAGGCTTAAAGCCTGAAAACGAAGGAGATTTGCCACGGTACATTGGTGGGTCTTGAAGAGCAACAAGGGTGGGGGGGTTGTCAAGCAAAGAAAATGAATTAAATAAGGAGAGAAACACATCCCGGCTTCCCAAGCAGTTGTGTTGAAGAATGGATATCGGATTATTGGAGCCCGTCACCAGCACGGAACTCACAGGGGAGGAGTGACCAACCATTACACGCCTTGCGGCGTCTCAGGTTGTGGGACAGGAGTGGGAGTTGCCTGCCATGCGGGTTTCGGCAGGGCACCTCCTTGGGGTTTTGGAACGTTTGGGGGGGGATGTGCTGGGGGGGCATCACCCCGCGTAGGATGGGGTGTCTCAAAATCGATGGGGAGTAGGAGGGGTCGTGCACCGGTTGAAGGACCCTCACTGGAGTCGTTCGTCATGTCCATTCTTTCCTCATCCTGCGATAGAGGGGGTTCCCTACGGAGAGCAGGTGGGGCAGGTCTCGATGGGCATTCTCGAGTGAAGGCCGGGTGGGGGCACTTGCAGACCGCACAGCGGGGGGGGGAGGTTGGGCAGCAGTCAGCGACCGCTCTGAGGTTTCCGCCCTTCGGGCAGGTGGGGTTCTGGCACCTGTGTGCCTGCTTTCTGTGGGAGAGTGCGCAGATTGGGCATATTGGATGATCAACCTTGCATCTAGCCAAGTGGTGACCGTATTCATTGCAGTTACGGCGTTGAGTGAGGCCGTTAGCCGAGTATGCCCTCTCGACCTTGCATCGAGAGGAGTAGAGGTAGGAGTTGCCCAGCATTGCGGTCTCATTTTCCGGGGCCACAGTGACAACAACCGAGGTTGCCTTTTTCAGGACTCGGGAGCTACGGTCGCGGTTGAGATAGCGGGCAGAGAGGATCTGCACATTCTTTACGTTGAGTATGGTGTTTGAAAGGGACCGGAAGAAGTCGTCGTCGTCCTCCGGGAGGTATGCGATGGGGAGGGAGTGGACAGCCAATTGTACTTCGTTCGGTGGCGGGCGGAAGGGGAGCCAGGGGCAGTCTCCGACGGGGAAAGACTGGTTCAGTTTGGCAGAGAGAGCTTCGTAGTATGGGGCGTAGGATGTAGAAGGAACAAAGGGTGCGAGGGCCAGGAGGGCTATCGCTCCTCTGTCGTTTACAGGTGTAGAGAATGATAGGGGAAGATTGCAGCCGGCTTCTCTCAAGACTGAGGTGGCGGAGTCGGGGAAGGAGGCAGCTATAAGTTCAGCCTGGGGGTGAGGTGAGGGGGACGAGCGAGGGGCAAAGAAACGTCTCGCGGCTGCCGGAAGGCTCTTAGGTCCCCTAACCGGGGCACCTTCGGCCATGCCAGACGCAACCTGGGCGGCGGTCGCGGCGTTCTTGCCTTTGTTAGTCCTGCCTTTCCTCTTGTGACCAGATGAGGCGGCCTGAGCGTAGCAGGAGGAGGGGCCTGGCTGGGCCGATGGTGATGGCGTTGGGTGGAACTCTGAGACGGGAGGGTACTTTCCGTCCGTGAAGGCCTGGGCCTCCCATGAGCGCGGGAATTTTGCCGCGTAGGCCGCCGGGTTACCGTACCACTTACTATCTTTGGTACTGTAGGAGGGGAAGTCGGCGTCACCCCCACCCTCGTAGAGTGGTGTGAGTTTGTCGGCGAGGGTTGAGTCTGATTGGGCCTGGGCCCTTTCTTTAC
Source organism: Tuber brumale (assembly GCA_014065205.1). Lineage (NCBI taxonomy): Eukaryota > Fungi > Ascomycota > Pezizomycetes > Pezizales > Tuberaceae > Tuber > Tuber brumale. The sequence continues at coordinate 93,452 of JACCEG010000461.1, forward strand.
CCTTTTTGGATGGGGCTACCCGAGCCGTCCCTGCTGAGCGTTGCATGGGTGCGTTTTGTTGGGGTGGGGGCTGCTGGTAGTGTGTTGGTGGGGGGAGGGGGGTGGTCAGGCGGGACGCTAGGTCTCTGACCGAGAGCTGAAGGGCTGACATGGAGGCCGCTGTCGCGCTCTAAGACTGGGGGGGTGGGGGAGGGGGAGGGGGTTTGGCCTTGCGTGTGTGGAGGTCGTCTATCTGNGGCGAGTGTTGAGTCTGATTGGGCCTGGGCCCTCTGTTTACCCTTTTGGGAGTGGAGGTCGTCTATCTGTCCAGAGAGCCTAGCGACTTCCAACGCGAGTTCGTCTATCTGAGAGGAGAGGGCCCTGGAGACGAGAAGTGAGGTGCATAGGAGGGGGAGAATAACGGCTTCGCCTGGCGAGAGGTCGCCTAGTTCTCCCGAGCTGATCAGTGGGAAGAGTTGTGGGGATACACCAGCGTCTGTCGTCGCATTCTCAAGCAGATCGAGTAGTAGAGGGACATGGGGGCGGATTCCTGAAATCGAGGAGTGCTCCGAAGGGGGAAGGGGGACCGAAGACGAGGTCATCTCTGACTAGGTAGAGAGGCTGGGGCCAAAGGCTTTGGGAATAGCTAGATCGTGTGTGCACACTGGACGTTGATGGTGTTGAGATTGAGTAAGAAATGAAGGGGGGGGAAAATAGCGGAAGCGACCTATCTGCTCAGACTTTTTTTTCTTCTTTTTTTTCTTTTTTTTTTTTTCTCTTCATATGATTGCTTAGTTTAAGGTACAAGAACCGTGCATGCAGCGCTAGCTATGGTATAGAAGAAAACTTATAACCTCCTCGCCCGGCCCGACCATATCTCCAAGACCCTCTGGGGTGGGCCTAACCGCACATCTCGCCCCAAAGAAAAACCCGTCCCTACCTCACAAGCAAACCCAGAGAATAGGAGAAGCCTAACTAAGAAGAAAGCAGGAAAACATAGGAAGGTAACCGCCCGGAACATCTCGGAAAAAACAAAAGAAAAACCACACGAAAGTGTACCCCACAACAACCAAGCCAGAGAAACGCACAGGCCAAGTGCTGCAACTGAGAAAGGGCCCCCTGTGGGAGTAGGCGAGGGCAGGAAAGGATGGGGCAGTAGGGTGCCAGCCGGGGGAGGGTGTAGCAGTAGGGTGCAAGCCGATCCAGCCGCCGGAACAGGAAGGAAACCGAACGCGACCGTGTCAACTCTCGGTAATCGTGTTCGTGCCTTGCTAGGCGGTCCCCGACAATAGAATAAACCCCAACTTGAACCAAAAGACTAGGTGGCTAAGGCCAAATCTCTAAGCGAGACAGACCCCGAAGTTACTAGCCG